>CM076969.1:16984555-17182055 GCA_039105355.1 Benthosema pterotum | reverse complement strand
CACCGCCAGGACCCCCAGCATGTGCATGTGTGTGTGTGTGTGTGTCAGGGGCGGATGTAACATTTCCCAATTGGGGGGCAGGAGAAAATGGTATGGGGGCGACTTCATCCCTCGTGGCGCGAAGCGACACGGGCGATGAAGCCACCATTTTCGGTTACAGGACTTTTATTAGGCAAGTAAAGCATCAATAATAACATCAGTTGTTGTTGAAGTTGCAACAGACATGAAGCATGCATAAAGCTAAAGGTCTGACTCAGAGAGTTTTCTGTTTTCAATGATGAAATGCTGTTGGTTTAGATATCTGAACATAGTTAGTAGCAGCAGTAGTGTTTCAAATCATTTTCAATATAAGCACTTTATTTTGAAATATTTTGGGTTGTTTTGCATGCCGTCGTGTTTGGTGGGGGCAGTCTGGGCATTTAGGGGGGCATAGCCCCCCCATGCCCATGCCTAGATCCACCCCTGGTGTGTGTGTGTGTGTGTGTGTGTGTGTGTGTGTGTGTGTGTGTGTGTGTGTGTGTGTGTGTGTGTGTGTGTGTGAGGCCCTGCCTGGGGTGTCTCGTGCCGTCCTCCCTGTAAACACCTTCTTTGAAGAGGAGCTCTTTAAAAACAAGATGTTACGAGAGAACACCTTCTGTAGGGGCATGGCGGGGCCCACCCAGAGACATGGCCCTGAAATGACTTCTTACTGTCTTACTCACTGCACGCGTGTGTGTAGCTACTATACGACAGTGCACATTTGTGCATGCAGGTATTATAGATAGATTTATGGATGTAATTGTCTGTGCGTGCATGCATGTGAGTGTGTGTTTCAGGGGCGGATCTAGGCATGGGCATGCCCCCCTAAATGCCCAGTCTGCCCCACCAAACATGATGCATGCAAAACAACCAAGATATTTCAAATTAAAGTGCTTATATTTAAAATTAGTTGAAACACTGCTACTAACTACAGCTGTGGCACCACTAAACCAACAGCATTTCATCATTGAAAACAGAAAACTCTCTGAGTCAGACCTTTAGCTTTATGCATGCTGCGTGTCTGTTGCAACTTCAACAACAACTGATGTTATTAATGATGAATGAATCTTACATCCGCCCCTGGTGTGTTTGTTGTTGTGAATGCACGTAGGGGGTGCAGGAATGCAAGTGTTGGTTGTACATTGTTCCATTTATTAAATTTCTTTATATTAAATTTCAGACATGCTGTGGGTTGACTTGTGCAGGTACAGTAGCTTTTTTCAGACGATGAGGAGCGCAAGAGGGGAGGCAGGGGGCATGTTAAAGGTTAAGATTGCCTTGTCTTTCACCTAGCTCCACTACAGGGCAGAATCATAGAAACAGTAGAGCTCTGGGCCAGAGGTACTCCATATTATTTCACAATCTACCCAAAGTTGGGAGAGCAACTCCCCCCCTCCTGACCCATAGGATGAGAACCACTCAATGCCAACAGATGATGATGATGACATGGTGAAGACACCCCCCTGCCTCTTTATATACAGATCCACAGACAAATCCTGGGACCCTAACAAATGCCATCCAGACTGCTGACACGAATGAGAGACTCATGTTACAGGGCAGTTTGGAAGAGATGTCATATTAATTTGTATATACGTGTGTGTGTGTGTGTGTGTGTGTGTGTGTGTGTGTGTGTGTGTGTGTGTGTGTGTGTGTGTGTGTGTGTGTGTGTGCGTGCGTGTGTGTGCGTGTGTGCGTGCGTGTGTGCGTGCGCATGTGGGTTTTAGTGTGTGGTCAAACAAGTGAGTGGGCTCCCTGTGTGGTCTCTCTATAACCCTTTAACCTGAGGTCCTGGGGAGAGCCCCCCCCCCCCCCAACACCACCCGTAGCCTCAAATCATGGTGTTAAGTCTGAGTCAACAGCATGTCTGTTGGGTTGTCGATGATATGGGATATCTCTGTGTCCCCTTTCTGTATGACGAACAATCTTACAAGTTTTCCCCAAAAGACAACTCGTGTATATATATATAGGGGGAAAAAGAAGAAATTAGAATCCTAGATCCTGGAAATACAAATCCTATCATTTCAAACTGGTGGTGTACTTGTCTGTCTGTCTGTCTGTCTGTCTGTCTGTCTGTCTGTCTGTCTGTCTGTCTGTCTGTCTGTCTGTCTGTCTGTCTGTCTGTCTGTCTGTCTGTCTTGTCTGTGTACATTTTTCAATCCTTTATGGGGTTCTGTACTAAATGTTGTTGCAGATAGAGCTCAACATAAAATACAAAAATGAGGGAGGTGCCCTGCATAATTATGACCAAAAAAATATACATTATGCAGACTTGCTCAAACACATGACGTAAAATTGTCCATTCATTGTCAATGGGAATTTAATTTTTGTGTAGGCCTAAGACGTAAATCTACACTAATAGCTGCATATAGGAAGGCTATAGCAACCCTCAAACATACAACGCTAGCAAATAGGCCTACATTTTGAAACAACGATAACTGAAGAGAATGTAAAATTACAATTGGATGGCACGCAAGCACACGCACACGCGCACGCACACACACGCACGCACGCACGCACGCACGCACGCACGCACGCACGCACGCACACACACACACACACTCTAAATGATGTGACGTAGAACAGCAGTGGACGGGAGGGGGAGGGGCCGGAGATGACGACACGTTAGTGAGATCAAATCAGAGCGCAGCACTTCCGCCGTGTGGATCCCACGACACCCCCGCCCCCCAAGGCCAAAATCATTGAGGGCTAGACCAGGCTAGCCAATATGTGACCCGATAATGACAAATAAGGGCCAGTACTGATACTTTTCCGATACCCATACAGTATTTGCCGATACCGATATGACAAAAAAGGGACAAAAAGAGCCAATCCGATACTTTTGCATCGGTATCGGGACATCACTAGTATATACAAAGCCTATATGTCTGGACATAACAGGCTTTAGTGGTCAAACGGATGATGAAGCGTGGTTCTTCTTTCTCTTCTACAGCCCATAGGCAGGAGGCCTATGACCTCTGACCCTGAGGCCTGTGGCCTTCAGTCTGACTGTCCCTGTCCCTCCCCATGCAGCCCACAGTCTGGACAGGACAGGCCAGGCCAGGCGGTGGCTCTCGTCAGGCTGCGGGGTGCCGAGCAGTTCCACAACTTAAGATCACAGCAAGACAATATTTACCTTTCGCTCTCGTCTCTTGCCCTGCGTCACCTCTTAGTCCCCAGCAGAGCTTCTTCCACCCTCCAGGGCAGAAGAGGTAGAAGAACCAACCACACCAGGGCCGGATCTAGAGGGGGGCAGGGGTGGGCAGAGCCCAACATGCATCCTCCTGCCCACCCATGAATATCAGTGGTTTTCAACCAGATCTGGACACCACCAGTGGTGGTTAAAATATCATCATCAATCAATTAGCCTAAGTTTGCACAACTAGAGAATGTAGAAGATTAATGGTCATTTTCATTTGTATGTTTGCCTGTTTTTTCCCCCCAAATCCAGCCTGGTATTGTGGACAAAAGCAAAATAAATCTTTATTTTTAGGGTCTGTGGTGGTCCGTGGCTCAAATGCCGAATAAAGAGTGGGCCCTGGTGTCAACAAGGTTGAAAACCACTGATTCATATGATTTTCTGATTGATTTTCTGATTCATAACTTTGGATTTGCCCACCCTGCCATTCTTCCAGCCCACCCTAGTAGGGCTGGCTAAATCCGGCCCTGAACCACACACATTGGATAGAGCCTGACTAATGCAGGCAGACTCTACGGTGGTGTCCCCACAAACCCCAATGCACACAGCATGTGGTGGCAACACAACTACACTTTCTATATAACCACCTGTTCACTAGAACAATACATCAGAGACACTGATTTTTACCTTACAGCCAAAGTGAGTTGGAAAACATGATCAATGACAAAATATTTCTGCATACAGTATCTACTGGGAGAAATCTAACAATATTTGCACACAGCAGCAAGATATGATCTGTTGTTACCCAGTTGCCAATGGAATACAACCACCCTAAGCCAATGAGTACTATATAACCGTTAACCAGAGCAGCCACCTTTAAACACATTTTAATACTGAGTCCTTTTTGCATAGTCTACCATTTAAATGAGCAAATTCAGCATTTTTTCCAAATGTGAGGGTAAAAGAATGCTGCTAATTGTTTCTAAATGCGTGTCTCTGTAACATGTACAACAATGTGACCTAACATTTGTGTCACAATCTGATACTTTGAGGCTCAAGTAGCCCAGGCCCCAGGGTCAATTTTCTGTTTTTTTTTTTTTTTTACAGATTATTAAAGTAAGTAATGTAAGCTTTCATATATGATGCATCACTCATTTTAGACAAAAAATGAAAAATATACTTTAGATGGCTCTAAAAGGAAAACAGCCTTGGGCGACATGAGGACCAAAACACCAGATTCTATCACATTTGCTTTGGCAATGTAAACATATGTTTTCTCATGCCAATAGATTTCCTTTGAATTGAAAGGTGTCCCCCTCCACCAGCATGCAGGGTGGTGGGGGTGTGGGGTCTCCACATCCCCCCAGCAGGTGAGAACAACTTAAGAGGTGAAAAATCAACGCTAAAAACATTGAGGCTAATTAGCCTCACTCTCCAGAGTCTCCAACACACACAAAAGCTTGCTTAGCATCTCCTAACGACCTCTTGTAGTTCTTACATAAGGTGGCCGAGGTAGCACATCAATTCTGGCTCCTGCGTTTGCTTTTCCTCCTAGTTCCTTCCTGGTGGTCTGAGGCCACTTTGCTACATTTGTGATGTCCAAATGGTGAAGTAACCACCATTAGGGTCCTGGAAATATCCTGAAAATATCCACACCTGTACATGGCTCCATTTGACGCAACTGTAACCATCAATGTTTGGCTATTTGTTCAAATGGTATCAGTGGGTACTTTAATGCATCTGTTTAAAAGTCCACTGTATATTGTTACTGTCGAGCAAAAACATTCTAACTTTTACTTGATATATTACTGTATTTAGCAAAAAAGTGGTACTTTTGCTGTAATTTTACAGGCAACAGGCAATACTTGGTTTTGAGCTGAGGCATTTGCACTGTATGGAAACAGGGGCGTATCTAGGTATGGGCATGGCCCCCCCAAACACGATGCCATGCAAAACAACCCAAGATATTTCAAATTAAAGTGCTTATATTTAAAATGATGTGAAACACTACTACTGCTACTAACTAACTACAGCTGTGTCACCACTAAACCAACAGCATTTCATCATTGAAAACAGAAAACTCTCTGAGTCAGACCTTTAGCTTTATGCATGTTGCGTGTCTGTTGCAACTTCAACAACAACTGTTGTTATTATTGATGCTTTACTTGACTAATAAAAGTCCTGTAAAATAAAATGGTATGGGTGCAGCTTCATCGCCCATGGCGTGAAGCAACATGGGCGATGAAGCCGCCCCCATACCATTTTCTCTTGCCCCTCCAACATGTTCTCTTGCTCCTTGTCCCCTGGGTTGAGGGGTGGTGGTGGGGGGGTTATTCTCTGTCCCCTGCCCTCCCCTTATTCTTGTCTACACCGGGGTGTTAAACTAGCATTTGGGGCCAAATGTGGCCTCCAAAGAGGTCCAACATGGTTTTTAGAAATGTAAAAACATACTACCTGTTATGACTCCGCTGCAACAAGTGACAGCAGCTGTGTAAGTGAACGCGTGCAAACTTAGCACGCGCAGTCCCGCAAGTGGTCAGACACCCTGCTTCTACACCAAATCTGCTTGCCAAAAATAGCCGATCTACAAGCTCACAACACCCATCAGCTGTTTTTGCCAAATGTTCACCTACAGTATAACAAGCCCAAAATAGAGACACTAAGAGGTCCATCCATGTGGTTAATTTAACAGGTGTCAAGTAACTTGTTACTTGCCATTAGAACTCCCAAGTAGAGAGAGGAAATCGGTAAGCCTTATTGTCCATTCAACGTAAACGCTACGTTGTTGATGTCCTTTTAATAATTTCATGATTCAAATTATATTCATTCAGGTATGTTCAACTATTTTATCTGTTAATAACTTTGACAATAAAATATTTTGCAAAGATTATATTCATTCAGAATGGATGCAATTTTATGTTCAAAGAACTTACTCCTATATGTCAAATAATACACAGTACACACTGTCCTGTAGAATTTGCGAAACGAATCGCAGCTAAACTGTATACAGTACGTTGGAACAAACGTTAGACTGGGGATTTGGTGGAATTAAGATATTACCAGAACATTGGGCAGTGACAGGAAACAACTCATTCATGCACTATATTATTAGGTTACATAATGGGATACACATTTGCAATTCACATCACATAAACTGAAAGTCAGCCCGGAGAAGATCATGTCAGAAAAAAGAACGCACAGTCGCACACGCCTGGTCATGGAAACCTAAACCCAAGTCTGTGCAGTCCACCTCGACATTCCTGAACATCTTCCTGCTTTTGACATCTTTTGGGCCCAGATCATCGTCGCTCTCCCTCAACTTCTGAATGGCAAATTATGGAAAAGCGTGGCTGTGACAAAAGCAAAGGAATGCAGTTGCTTGTAGACTACCTTGGTGTGAAGCAGTGTAATTGTAGTGCTGCTCACTATAAACACTCAGCAGAGAGGGGGGCCCCCGGTGAATATATGGAGGATTGGGTTACCTGCATGGGCAAGACGAATTCAACATCCTGTGCACCCGGCGAGGGCAGAGGGCCGCGCCGTCATTAACGCCGGCTAAAGCTGGCAAAACGGAGGTATATCTGGGCCCTGTATGGAAAACAAATGCATACTTGTATTCAGGTTCGAGTGAAATATCACACCGACATTTCACTGCACGTACTTGCTACTGTATGGCAAGTGGTTCCCAAACTGAGGGTTGGGGTCCGGGAGCCCCAGTTTGTGCAGCAGGTGGGGGTTCCCCCAGTTAGAAAATGCTTATTGATTAATTATGTCATGTCTCTTTTTCACGACACATCACAACTGCAAATAATAATGATAACAATAAAAAACTTTGTATAGCACCTTTCATGGGTACAGGCCTCTGGGGAGACCACCCCAGTCACCCCAAAAATGTTGGTCCAGAAATGTTCTGCCTATAGAGGACGGTTGCATGTACGGTGTAGGATACATTGTGTATCAAATCACTGTACAGAGCGAGAGAGAGAGACAGAGAGAGAGAGGGGGAAAACACTGAATTATGAGCACAGTTGAGCTCATCATTCTTCCCAGAAACAACAGATATGTTCCACAGTCCACACACACAGACGGACGCACGCATACACACACCTTCCCCCCTCCTCTCTTTCCCCCCTCAAGTTAGCCATTAGCACAGGGCTTTGGCGTGCGTGTTTGACATTATGGAAAATGTCCCTATCACCACCTGACCGGCCTGCCAAATCTCCCCCGGCCAGCGGCAGCCAAACAAAGGTCTTTAAGTAGCGGTAGCCTGAACCCAGGGCCTCATACATAAAACGGATGCTGAACTTAAAAAGCACTGGTGCTACTCTGAGACAGGCAATATGAGCCGTTGTTTTTTCAAAACAAAATTATGGAGGAGGAAAAAAAGAGAGTGGAAGTGATGTGATGGGATTAGGTCCTACGTGTGTGCTTTCGTACCAACGTGCACGTGCTGTGCATGAAAGTGTGTATACTGCATGTGTGTTCGTAAACGCATACTTCCCGTGCCCATATGTGTGCTTGTGCACACGCTTGTGTATAGGCTTTGGGACCGGATCTAGTGGGGGGCAGGGGTGTGCACTGGGCAGAGCCCACCCAAACGTGCATCCTGCCCACCCAATGGAAGGTAATATCAGTGGTTTTCAACCAGTGGTCTGGGGACCACCAGTGGTTCCAGGTGGTCCCCAGCAAAATAGTGGAAATCGGTTAACCAGATGTAACTCTTTGAGAGCGTAAAAATGAAACCAAATGGACCTGCAAGGGTCATTTGGTTTCATTTTTACGCTCTCAAGAGTTAAAATATTCATCATCTGAGCCCAAGTCTACACAACTAGAGAATGTAGAAGATAAGATCAATGCTTCATTTGGATCTCTGTATGTGTGACTGTTTTGTTTCAAATCCAGCCTGATATTGTGGACAAAAGCAAAAGAAATCTTTATAGTTTTGGGGTCTGTGGGGGGTAAAATGTCATCAAATGGTGTCTGTGGCTCAAATGCCGAATGGGGCCCTGGTGTCAAAAAGGTTGCAAACCACTGCTTCATATACAAACTTTGGAGTTGCCCATGCACCATGCCATTCTTCCAGCCCACTCTAGTAGGGCTGGCTAAATCCGGCCCTGATAGGCTTGCGCGTGCCACCGAAGAAGAGGGAGGTAGGTACTCTAATCCGGATCTGAGAGGAAGTGAAGCCTGTTTGGCTGAAGCGCCGGCTCTCCGTGACAGCCCCATTTGGGCCATGTCACGCTCTCTCCATTCCTCATCGAAGAGCCATACGGAAGAGCTCAGCAGAAGAACTTCTCACAAAACCCCCTCCAAGGGTCCCAATGGCTCGCCTTCATCTCCCCCTTTCAGCTCCCACCTCCCCCCAAAGCCCTAATTTAAACCCATTTATACCCTCTTATATGACTTGGATCAGATGTCCCGTTGTGTTGCGGAATCTCCTCCCCTCTTGCAATAGTCATCTGTAAGGGCTTCTGGTGAAGCCTATAGGTCCAGACCAGAGATTCACAATGACACTAATCTTGTAGCAGAATCTGTTAGCACCACTGACATAAACATGTAGTGTTGTTAGTAGGAATAAACACAGAAGCACCCGTTTTTCTCTCTCTCTCTATTTATACATTGTCTCGTGTCTACACATACATCCATGACAATTGCACTTGTATAGATCTGCTATAGATGTTCAAGAAATGATTGCAATGCTGCATGTTAAATCCAGCCAATATGAAGTGATCTTTGAAATAGATATGAAAAAGATTTTATACGATTGTGCAGTGGGGTCCCAGCGTTCTCTCTCTTGGCCCCTGATTGAACACATTGTGGAGAATCATCACAGTGGTCTGAGGTGTGAGTCCAGTGGGCATAGCGGGTGGCATGATGGTACGATCTGTATGGGCCTAGCAGTGCATATTCCCACGTGCTTTAGCCTCATAATCGGACATCAGTGATCGGTTTCGGGGAAAAGCACTGGATTTGGAAGGACCCCCAGAACATAATCCTACTTTTCCACACCGAGATGGAGCCCTGGACCGTTCAGATGGTGCCCCTAAGCATGAGAGGCGCCGTCCCGCCCGGGTCTGTCCTCCACGAGGGCACTCTGCCAGTCTACAGGGTGGGGGGTCTCGGCCTGTTGTACCGAGCACTGCTGGACAAGAGCAACATGCCCGCTGGTGAGAGTCACACAGTCATATAAGCTAAGCTGTGTGTGTGTGTGTGTGTGTGTGTGTGTGTGTGTGTGTGTGTGTGTGTGTGTGTGTGTGTGCGTGTGTGTGGAGACAGATAGAGAGAGAGGGAAAGAGAGAAAGTTTGAGAGACACAGAGAGAGTCAGAGCTGAGAGAGAGAGAGAGAGAGAGAGAGAGAGAGAGAGAGAGAGAGAGAGAGAGAGAGAGTGGGGAGAGGGTTACAGAGGGTTGTAATGATGAAAGAGATGGTGAGGCTGTTCAGTCCAGTCTGACTGTAGGAAGTTAGGAACCTTTTAACGCGCCTCCTTTTGTCCTTCACTCACCTCTGCATAGTACTGACTCTCAGTGTAATCGTTTAATAGCATACACATTGCTCCCTTCTCACAGTTAAAGGTCCAACGAATTGAAAAATACATTTTTCACACTTTTGAAGTCATGCATGCCAAAAAATGCGAAGTTTTCCCACTTTTGTGTATTTTTATATCAAAACTCTAAAAACGAATTACTTTCTGTAAAGAAAAACATGCTGCGTGATGATGATATATCCTCTATCGTGTCAAGAAAAGCAAATAGAAATTAGGCTGACCTGTTTTTTTTTTTTTTTATATACATCTGAATGGTCCTCCACAAACACAGGTGCCATGATTACAGTCAGAAATACCCATTCTGGCATCCAGACTATTTAGCTTTTATTTAAAGTCAATCACGTTAAATTAAAATGCAAACAAATGTTTTCACTATAAAAATAAATTATTTTTACTTTTCTTTTTATTATAGACATTGTTTGGCTTGTTCCTCTCCTAAACTCTGGCAACAATGGGGTTGAGTAGAAGCACTTCTATCCATCATTCATCGCTGGAAATTAAGAATGAAGTTACATTTTGTTTGACTCAGTTTCATGGATACATATTGTGAAAATATGTATCTCCAACAGTATTTTTCAACCAGTGGTCTGGGGACCCCCAGTGGTCCTTGAGAGGCTTCCAGGTGGTCCCCAGCTAAATGATGGACAGTTGGTTAACCAGATGTAACTCTTTGAGAGCGTAAACATGAAATCAAATGGACCCTTGCGGGTTTCATTTTACACTCTCAAGAATTACAATATTCATGTGAAATTAGCCCAAGTCTACACAATTACAGAAGGTAGAAGATTGAAGGTAATTTCGATCTGTATGTTTAGGCCTACCTGTTTTGTTTCTCAAATCCAGCCTGGAATGGTGGGAATAAAGCAATTAAAAACATTTTGGTTCTGTGGAGCTAAAATGTCTGTGGTGGTCCTTGGCTCAAATTTTGAATAAATATTGGGCGCTGGTATCAAAAAGGTTAAAAACCACTGATCTACAAGATCACAGCAAGTCTGTTGTTTTACTCTTTATGGCTGGCTTTTTCTGTAAGGAAGAGGTCAATAGTAAATTGAGTTGAGAAACACTTCCGCCACCGTTGCAAGGAACTTCCTTGCACTGTTACAGTGTTGCCAACTTGGTGCATTCGTCGCTATTTCTTTTTCCAGACCCCCATACTGCCAAATTAGTGAAAGTGGAAAGTTTGTTAACCAGATGGAACTCTGAGAAACGAAACCAAATCGACCCTTGCGGGTTCATTTTTACACTCTCAAGAGTTAAAATACTCACCCTGTGAATTAGCCCAAGTCTACGCAACTAGAGAATGTCTGGGATGATCTATATGACAAGCATCTAGCACAGGGGTTTTCAACAGGTGGTCCGGGGGCCAACAGTGGTTCCTGAGAGGGTTCCAGATGGGCCACCAGTGGTCCCTGAGAGGGTTCCAGATGGGCCACCAGTGGTCCCTGAGAGGGTTCCAGATGAGAGGGTCCCCAGATAAGTTGTTTAACCAGATTCAACTCTTAAGAACGTAAAAATGAGTCCATTTGGTTTCATTTTTACACTCTAAGTAATCAGTTACACTCTCATTTTTACACTCTCAGTTACACTCTCAGTTCATCATCTTAATTAGCCCAAGTCTACACAACTAGAGAATGTAGAAGATTAAGATTAAGATTAAGATCATTTTGATCCCTATGTTTGGCTGTTTGGTTTCACAAATTCAGCCTGGAATTGTGGACAAAAGCAAAATAAATCTTTAGTTCTGGAGTCTGTGGAGCTCAAATGTCCTCAAATGGTGGTCCGTGGCTCAAATGCTGAATAAAAGGTTGAAAACCCCTGATCTAGCGCATATCCTAGTGCATTTTGGAAGTGCCACTATTACCCACTAGTGCATTTTGGATTTGGACAGTTGGCAACACTGCACTGTTGTCGATGTTCCAATCAGGATAGCTAATATGATACAGCTGCGGTTAGACATCTGCTCCAACGCTACCGATATCAATCACGACGACATTTAGATCAGCCTTGGAATGTTGTGCTGATACAGTGCACGTGACATAACACTGAAGGGGAAACAACAACAACAACAACAACAACAACAACAACAACAACAACAACAACAACAACAGTAGCGAGCAGAAATACAGGTAGGATATGGCCGTGTTCCAGCCCATTATGTTTTCGACTTTGTTTTAGAACAGGGGTTTTCAACCTTTTTGACACCAGGGACCACCATTTATTCGTCATTTGAGCTACGGACCACCATTCGATTACATTTTCACCCCAAATACCTAAAATTAAAGAATTCTTTTGGTTTTGTCCACAATTCCAGGCTGGATATTGCAAACAAAACAGTGTAGACTTCTTGTTTAAGTGGTGCTAATTCAGATGATGAATATTTTAACTCTTGAGAGTGTAAAAATGAAACCAAACATTTGGTTTCATTTTTACATTCTCAAGAGTTACATCTGGTTAGCCAACTTTCCATCATTTAGCCTGGGGACCACCTGGAACCCTCTCAGGGACCACCTGTTGAAAACCCCTGTTTTAGAATACAAACTAGTGACATTATTTCAAGTAGGCATTGGTTGAAATTACTTTAGCCAATACCATAGCCTAACAGCAGTCCGTTTAACCGGCAGCAGTCCAGTGGATTCCGACTACAACACCAAGTTTACCAGCCATCATTCAGACAGCCGACACATCCCATGGAGACACTACTACCAGCTCTGGTCCCCAGGACAGGGGTCAGGTGTGTGTGTGTGTGTGTGTGTGTGTGTGTGTGTGTGTTGTGTGTGTGTGTGTGTGTGTGTGTGTGTGTGTGTGTGTGTGTGTGTGTGTGTGTGTGTCAGTGTGTGTGTGTGTCTGTCTGTCTGTCTGTCTGTCTGTCAAAAGCTATGATTGATAACTTTGACAGCTGTTTTAAAGGTGCTTGGAAACTATTTAAAAGAACGAAACATCGACTTTATCCAGGAGTGTATAACCAGTGTAGTAAACCAGATTATGTTCTTCTAGTGTGTGTGTGTGTGTGTGTGTGTGTGTGTGTGTGTGTGTGTGTGTGTGTGTGTGTGTGTGTGTGTGTGAGAGAGAGAGAGAGGGTCACTGTTAAATAGCCTACTCTGAATTAAGTTTAAGGGCTATAGTATGTGTTTTTGACTGTCGTTGGAGTAAACATATGCCTACTGTAGGCTATAATTATCATACTAAGCCTATGTAAAGCCTATCTCCCTGCTGTTTCATTACTGTACCCTAGGGTAGGACAAGATAATATTATTGAGCCCTGAATTCTAGCAGTTGAGGTATTTAGTTTCAAAGGTATATTTTCATGCTCTAATTTCTTTTAACAATTTGGCAATTTTTGCAAAAAATGTTGGTAGTATAATTTCTCAATCATGTTTGACAGCAATGGTTGTACGTTTTTATATATTTTCTTATATAGAGATATTAAAGAGGTCCTTGAATTTTCACAGAGATGTGCAGATACTTACATACTGTACACATACTGTATGTGGGTTTGTTTACTGATGCTTGAGAAAACAATGTTGCACAACAATGTTAATCACCGAGGTCCCCCTGAATTAATTTTGACCCCCAGTTTGAGGACCATTGTACTAGACTGGATCATTAGGCCACTGCAGTGGTCATTGGGAAGAAGCCACTGGTCAGTCACTGTCCCACGGTCATGAACAAGCCTGCCAATACCATTACGTAACTACTACTAAATGACACGAGCTGGAAGCCAGTCTCAATGTGGTAGACCAATCCTACGTCTGTCTTCTTGGGAACACGAGACGAGACGGAGACGGAAGCGCAGGAGACAGCTTTGTGCAAAGCAAAGTAGTTTAAAGAAGTGAATTATAATATCATATCCATACAGTACCTAAATCTCTGTCATATTATTATCCTGCTACAAGAAGAACATGGAACTAAAAGGAAAGTCATGAAACATGACTAACGCTTTAGGACGGACGGTCATCATGGCTCTGTCATAAAGTGGCATATAGGCTCCTCAGCTGGCCGATTTATTGGCCCGTCTGCCACCCAGTATAAACACACCTGGGCGCGGGGTCGATTCTCCATGCCCACTCGGGTTACCTCCGGGCCGGCCTGGCGCCCAGCCATGCTAAGCCCTCCTAGGTGCAACGAACGTGCACTTCGGCAGGTTGATATTAAATCTGATACCCAACTGGTCTGCCCTACACATCCCAGTGTTTACACAGCATGACAATGAAAACCAAGGGCTGCAAAACCCATCGTGTGTGTGAAACGAGGAACGGAGCAGAGAGAGCATTGTTGTCCTGTTTCCACCTGTTTGTGTTGTGACTGAAAACAAATGTATTTGTGGCAAAGTGTCAAAAGATTTTTTTTTTTTTTTTTTTTTACATATACTGTTGTGCACTGCTGGAAATGAGCTCGGTAGCCTACATTAACAACAAAACTAGTGTGCAGTTAATAATATAACAAATAATCAAACAGGAATATCAAAACATGTAGGGAGCACATAAGATGTATAAGAATTCTAGATCAACAATAGTCAAAAGAACCATGAGTATACTATATAAGGATCGGACAGTGCCCATAAGAGTAATAAGACTGTGTGTGTGAGTATGAGTGAGGGGAGGGGTGTGTGGGTTGGTGGGGATACTGGCTGGTGATAATCTGAACCCATTAGCTCATATAATCATGACTACATGTGGAATAAGTGTATTAATCCCTCTGTCTGCAAAACCAAATTCCACTTACATAACAGAACAGTGCTGAACTGATCTGAAAGTATGCTTGATCAAATCCAAAGTAAGTTGAAAAGTTTTACAAGAACAATCCAGTAGGGCATAGTTTGACCTATTACTGTTGCCAAATGTGGAGAAAACGGTGTGTATGATAGGGTTGGGCATGGAGCCATGGAAGACATCTTCAACGGTCTGTGCAGCAGCTCATATGTACAGTACAAGTTTGTGAGCTTGCATAGGTGCTATTTTCAGCAAAGAGATTGGGTGTAGAGAGGGGAAAACATAGAAGACAGTGGTTGTCAAACTATTTTGTCCCTGACCCCTCAAAATGATCATATTTGAACGGGAGACCACCCAAATAACTATTTTTGAATTGTGGACCCACACCCTGAAAAGCACCTGATTTGAGGCATTATATGTTATTTGACTTGGAAATTATTAATTCACATATTTTGCCAATTTCTTTGGTAATATTCGACAACTCAGCCAATGTTTGAACATTTTATATTGTAGTTTGATTACCTTTGACACCATATTGTTGTCTAACTTGTTGATCCCCTATGGCAGGGGTTTTCAACCTTTTTCATCCCAGGGCCCACCACTTATTAAGGATTTGAGCCACGGACCACCAATTGAGGATATTTTTAGTCCCACAGACCCCAAAACTAAAGATTTCTTTTGCTTCTATCCATGACCTAATGGTCAGTTGTGTAGATTTGGACTAATTCGCATGATGGATATTTTAACTCTTGAGACCGTAAAAATGAAACCAAATGGACCCGCCAGGGTCCATTTGGTTTCATTTTCACACTCTCAAGAGTTAAAATATCCATTTGGTTATCCATTTGGTTAAACAACTTAGCTGAGGACCACCTGGAACCCTCTCAAGGACCACTGGTGGACCCCGGACCACCTGTTGAAAACCCCTGCCCTATGGGGATCCCATCCCACATTTTGAGAACCTCCTCGTGGGAGACCCTGGACAACTAACTACTTTCTCTCGTAGCTCCCCGGCATCTCCTGTTCCCATGATTTAGTCCTAGGGCCGTAGGATTGGTCTACCACATTGAGACCTGACTTCCAGGTCATGTCATCATCAGTACAGTCAGTGTAACGTGGCAGGCCAGGCAGGCTCGTTGGTGCCCGTGGGACCGTGACCAGTTGTCACTTCCCAATGGCCACTGCTGGCCACACAGTAGCCAAGCAGGAGCTTCATGGGGCTGGAGGGACATGCACAGACATGCTGTTTCTTCTGGTGTCGACGTCAATCACTGCTGCTAACTGTGCCCACTCTGGGGACCCCCACCAGGGGGTATATGAGGGGAGAGACAGAGAGAGGGTTTTAAAAGCGCTGTTGCCATGTCTGCTTATTATTATAAGCAAGTTTTGTGCTTGTGAAGCATATGTGAAGTAGTTTGTGTTTTTGTGGCTAATTTCTAAATGTGTGCTAATTTGGGCCATGAGATAAGATGATGAGATTCAATTCATTGTCAATGTACAGTTTGAATGCAGTACAAGAAATGTATTTTTGCATGCCATTGAGGCAAACAAGACAGTAGTGAAGTAGGTACACAACAGTAGTAAGAGTAAGTACATAACAGTAGTAGTGTGTTTAAACAAGTGGTTCTCATTTCCATGATATCATGTTATACAAGGGAACCCCCAAATTAATATGTATTTGTTTGTTTGTTCCATATATTATCTTTTTCAATATAATAGTACCAGCTCTCAATGCATTGGAATGTGTGACCTTATACTGTAGATGTGCGATATACCGATGCATATACTGTACATTTAAGCCTAGATTTTCGTCACTACTAAACCCCTTATCCCTTATCTTCTTTGCCTTTTTAAACTATTTAAAAAAACATTTTTCAGTAGTTAAATGGCCAGTCTATACACGCTCACAATGTGTCAATAGATTGGCACGTTGAACTATTCCAAATAGTTTTTCAAAATAGTAAAAAAGGGACAAGGGGTTTAGAGTGTGACGAAAATGTTTAGTGTTTAAACCGATGTTTTGATGAGCTTGTTTTCTGGTTCGCTTATTTCTCTCACAAAATCTGGCAATACTGACAGAGCAGTTTTAGACATGGCAGTGGATGTAGTTTCCAGATGATCTTGGTGTTTCCCCCTCCTAAAACCCCCCCCCCCCCCCCCCCCCCCCCCCCCCCCCCACACACACACACACACACACACACACACGCTGTCTGTCATTATAATGACCCATTGCTGACACAGCAGTTGTTATGTTTCAGTTATCTCAATTCAAACTACATTTGTTGTAGTGTCTTCAGTGCATTTTGGGCATGTTTTTCAACAATTGCAAAGAAAAAAAAAACATCACTACAAGACATTATGAGCGTTTTTGCCCAAGACAATGTATGTAAGTTTCATTTGTATTTCACATTACAACAAGACTTGTACACACACACACACACACACACACACACACACACACACACACACACACACACACACACACACACACACACACACACACACACACTAGACTTTTATTGTGGGTGCTTCTTCTAAAGTGGGCCCAGCATGTTTATTTACACCCGGTCACCCTTGACCCCGCTGACTGGGGGCCATTGTCTCAGGCTGGTTATCCTAGCAGCAGCCGTCCTGCATGGGCAGCAGCAACACAACAGGTGTCTGCAGCCAGTCAGTCAGTCACAGAGCAGCTACACACTGCAGCTACAGCCCCATCTGTGAAACTCGTACTGTATAGTGGTGGAGAACCACCACCATGCACTCATTGCAGTGCAGCAGCAGGGCACTGAGAAGGGCACCAAACTTCTATTCAAGGCATAACCTTCCCCTCTTTACCCCCCACTGTCTGTTACATCAGTGGTTCCCAAACTGTGGATCGGGGTGTCCCCAAGGTTTTTTTTTCTGCTCCCCGAAAGTTTGGCCAACTTCACCGGTCACAACTAATTTATAACGGTCACGACCGTTTTACCACGCCGCGGTCGCAAATTGATTTTTGCTGTCTCTCGTTGTTTTTGCGCAAATAAATGACCACTTGGCAACGTATGCCATGCCGTATGCTGTGGTCGCAAATTTTCGCTCCTCCTGCAAAAAACACCTAAAAACCGCCATAGTGCCACTTGTCCAATGTGCTGACATCATCACATTTATGATATCCCAAGGAGTTGTTGTTTTTTCATTAAAAATAATGCTTGGAATGGACTCACCAGTTTGATATGTTACATAAAGCACAACAAAATGTTGCCTTAATTATGAAAATTCAACATATGCAAGTTAGACTCTGGCAGGTCTAACTTTCCCAGAAATCAGTGAACCATAACTAACCACTATCTCCAAGCAACAAGCCCAGAAATTTGCTAATAGTATCAGTAAGCAGACATGGCAACACTGGTCCAGCCTGAAATCAGCACTTAAATGAGTAGGTATCACGGATATTTCCTTTAAAAACTAATGACGCATATCTATCAATGACCCCCTAAAGATGTCCAGAAAAAAAGTCGTTTCAGAAAAAATACAATATATAGGCAGAGTTGAAGAAAGAAGTTGAGCGCCCCCCCCTGCTTCCCTGAAAAGGTTGCATTCGGGAAAAGAGCCGAACGCGCCTTGGCGTGACGTATACAGTGGTACGCTCGGCCAACTTCGGCGAGCAGGTCGTGCAGCTCAGCTTCCGGCTAAAGTTATCCACAGTAGCATAGCATAGCATAGTAGTAGGATAGCCTACCCAAATACAATACAATTAAATTATATTTGGCAGCGATCAGCTGCTTATTTGTCATGATCTTCAAGATCACATGTGCGTTGGTGCATACGCACACACGCGTTGCGATCGAGGTGCGACAATAATACTTTTATAGAGACTAACTAATGTTCTTCTAGCTCCCACTCTCTGCTCCGTCCCTCCGCTCCGAAATGGGAGCTGCACTAGAGGAAGCATAGGGTAGAGTGTAGGACCGCAACCCTGCTTTCTGGTCTCAACTCTGGGTTGTCATGCTTTATTTATAGATTTGTCTTGTTTATAGATTTGTCCATGTTTCTAGAGATGAGCCTCGCACCGTCCCAAGTTGGATGTCTCTCCCTATCAGACCAGTTTTCCCCTCAAAGCGTTTCTTACTATAGAACAGGGGTTTTCAACAGGTGGTCCGGGGACCACCAGTGGTCCTTGAGAAGGTTCCAGGTGGTCCCCAGGCTCAATGATGGAAAGTTGGTTAACTAGATGTAACTCTTGAGAATGTAAAAATGAAACCAAATGGACCCTTGCGGGTCCATTTGGTTTCATTTTTACACTCTCGAGTTAAAAATATTCTTCTGAATTAGCAGCACTATATAATTAAGAAGTCTACACTGTTTTGTTTGCAAAATTCAGCCTGGAATTGTGAACGAAACCAAAAAATGTCATCAAATGGTGGTCCGTGGCTCAAATGCTGAATAAATGGTGGTCCCTGGTGTCAAAAAGGTTGAAAACCCCTGCTATAGAACTACCAATAACCAGAGTTGTAGTCTTGACTGTCTTGTCGACCCGCGGCCGTTTGTATGGCGAGTCTGGGTGTAGCAGTGAGTGGGGAAAAGCTGCTTGAAACGTGGAGTGGTTGGTGTCCCGTGTGCTTATGTGTATGACTACGCTTCCTTCCAGTAACAGTCACCCAGCCGCCGTCACGATCTGATTCGTGGGGACCCCGATCAGCCGCGGTCCGCGGCTGACGGTGGCGTCCCTGTGTCCGGGTGCGAGCGGTGGGCGAGCCAGCCGCACCACCGCTAGCACTTTTAACCAGAGCCTCCAGCTCGATCAGCCTCTCCGTTAGCACAGAGATCGCATTGCATTTGTTACACAGACCCATCGCTCCAAAAGCACTGGGGTCGTAACTCTGCATGCGGCACTCGATGCACACGATAGGGCTAGAGCGAGAGGGGGGCTCGGGAGAGGATGCAGCCGCCGCCGCCGCCATCACAGCCCGGTACTAGCAGTAGCAGTAGCCGCTAAGCCGGTGCCACTGCTAGGTGGCTAGAAGGCTATCAAGCCAAACGGCCAAGAGGAAGTTACTACATACATTAGAGTCTATAGGCTCGCGCAAGTACATGAACCACGTAACCAGACTATTTTCTGCCCCCTCAATATCGCAACTCTGTCTATTTCCCCCCCATACCGACACCGAGTAAACTCAAAAGCCTGCCCGAGAGACGTAATCTCTGCATGGGCAGGCTAGCGAGCGTGGCCCGCTGGAACCAGCTGGAGGTTGGATACAGTGACTCAAGAAAGACACGCCCCCCAAGCCTGTGTAGAAATGCGAGGAGTGCACGGCCGTGTTTCCCAGTAGATAATGCAAAATCGGCTGGCGGATTATTTACAAAAAATCTCGAGTGCATAGTATAGCGGTCCCTGGTCATGCTAACCAAAAAAGATTTTTATTTACTTCATTAACATGACGCTAAAATAATGGAATTCCGAGGAGTTTTTAACATGTGTTTCCTAGGGGTGTGACGTCAGCGTGTTCCACTGGTGACGCGCTGTTTTGGGTCGGGCTTTTCCGAGCTGGTGGGAGGGTTTTTTCAGAAGAGTGTCCTCCGACCTGAAACAGCATCGAAACGGCTTTATATAGCCATATGTTTGCATTTTCGAATGTTATCACAACTTTGTCATAGTTAAAATGAGAAAAAGTTGATATTAGCATGATACCCTGTCTTTAAATGAAATGTGTTCTTCCTGACTGTGCCCCAGACCCCCGCAGATCCCCTTGACTCACAACTGCAGTGTGTTTTCTGTGACTAACAGCTGTATTTGTCCAATTGTCACGGTCCACTGTCCAACTGTACTGTTTAATGTAATGCAGAGCAGATCTACAGTGAGTTTCTTTATAGATGCTATTTCTGCTAATCGTTTGTCCAACAAATTATATAAGTAGGTCTTATGTTGTTACTGCAACCCTCTATGTAGAGATCTAGGAAGGAATGGGTGAAGGCTGACAGAATCGGTCGAGTCTCCCGCCGGCTACCAGACCGGATAAAGGAATTAGTCTGCCGTGAAGGATGATGTGTCTTAATAGCACAATGGCTATGGACTATCTTCTAACAAATACAGCATACTATGTCAAATATAAATCACGTAGTTGAAGTAGGTAGGTTGATAGCAGCGGGGTTGAAGTTAAACCCATAAGCAGAACACATTGCATGAATACTAAGCCATGGCATGTAATCCAGCAATGTACAGATGTAGGGTGGCTGACATTGTCTTAAATCAGTCTGATTGGAGTAATCAGATTTGTCTGCAGTCTAAACCGAGGCCTAGGTAGCACATTCAAATCGGGAAAGCATCTGTGTCATTGTCTCCACCAGGCCGAAGGCATGGTAAAGATTATGTTTTCACAATTTTTACCTATAAAACACTGATGAAACATTGCATGCCGACTCCTTAGAGGCCAAGGATGGACATTTTGACTTGTATTTTTCACTTCGCGTTTTATAGCGCCACCAAGAGTTAGATTTTTGTAAAACATTTTGTTTCATGTAACTCATCCAGATTCTGTTCCAAAATCACGCAAATTGTACATAATCACAGAAGCACCCCTCACTTCACACGGGTGTGATTATAAATGTTTTGAATGTAGAAAGTGCGAGAAGTGCTGATTTATAGCTGGCATTTGTAGAATTTGTTATATTATTAGGCTACAAGCCTTGGTTTCCCCCACAGAGCAGAACAATGTCCAGGTCATTGTCTGTGGTGGAGCCCATAGTCTCCTATAGTGATGGAGCGATGCGCTCTATATGCTCTCTAGCTTTATGAGTTGTTCATAGCTGACATTCTCCAAACCGTGGCATTGAAGTGTAGCGTGATTATTTTTGGAGCCGAGTATAAGCCAGTTGTGGGCAGCTTTTGTGTGTGTGTGTGTGTGTGTGTGTGTGTGTGTGTGTGTGTGTGTGTGTGTGTGTGTGTGTGTGTGTGTGTGTGTGTGTGTGTGTGTGTGTGTGTGTTTGTGCAATTATCTAGCAAAAAAGAAGTCAACACAAAATGTTTTTCTTTTTGTTTCTTTTTTTGTTGTAGAACACAATAATGTTGCATAAGCCATTGCAGTGTCCTGTGTAGAACTTTGCTCTCACCCTGACACTTCAGTTTGACTCCATGGCTTCCACACATAGTTAACATTTCACTTTAAAAATAGACGTGCAGGTTCAAGTGGAGGTAGAGACTCTCAGTCTATGTGGAAAGAATGAATGCATTAAAACTGGCAATGAATACAAAACACTGTATTTCAAGCTCTGCTCTTGATCTATACTCTACTAGCGAGCCACAAGAACGATGGACCACGGCACCACACACACATGCATGCAGTGTGAACGCTTTTTAGTCCCACTTGTGAGCACAAATGCGTGGAGGTTATTTGTTTTGTTGGTCATCTTCTTCAAACCCTTTTGGTCATGTGAGGTCACATGTGACATGTATGTGTGACTGGCAATGAGCACAGTATTGAGCACAGTATTGCATCCCGCACCATCATGTTACATAATTGCATTCTTTCTCAATTCAGTGGGAGTAAGGATGCAGGATGCAAACAAACTATTTGCATCACTGACTGCCTAGAGGTGGGCAAAGTTGAGCTATGATTGTCTCAGCCTGTTGTTTTAGTGTTTTCAACACCCTCTGTTGAATGCATCTACAGACAGAGTGACATGCATGTACAGTCAGCTGATAATAGAGATATTTACAAACCGTTTGTAAGGTATTTAAAAGAGAGACCCAATTTGTGCATTAGCCTTGGCCTACTTGTGCGTGAGTGAACAAGCAGAGGGCAAGTACCCCGACACATCCAGGAGTTAATACTAATGACAATAAAGATATCATAATTACATAACATAACCATTACATCATCAACTAAACCAGCCAATCAATGTTTTTTTTTAAAAAGGGGTCCACCACGAACCGACCGCAGTAGTTGCACTCGCTCTGCTTCCGCAAGTAGCAACTAAATACTGAACCAACTCCTTCTGGAGTTTGAATGGACAGTATCGGTCAAAAGGTCCTGTTTTTGTTGTGTGAAGCACCTTGATGTACAAGGATACCCCCTGGGATGGGTGGGAAAGCATCAACATAAGATCTAAGGGGTTGAGGACTGATGTCAGATGTAGGTTTGCTGGCTGTATGCAGGTGATGATCCAGTCTTCCTTGTGTATGGGTTTGATGAGGGGTTTGATGAGGTCAGTGTTGTGAGCTTCATATTTGGAGACTGCCCTATATGGAGTGTGTCATGAGGTGTAACAGACTGACAGCCATATGTGGTGGAGTTTCATGACACAAGGTACTGTATGATGGACCGGCGGCCAGATATGGTGGTGTGTTGACCTGTTGTACAAGTTTTCATATATACAGTAGTAATGTCCGACTAACAGTATGTTTGCAAAAATATTTCAATTAACCATAAACCTTACCCCTGACACAACCTTAACCAGTCATTACAGACTGACCAGTCCACTCTGCAAAAACAAAAAAAGCACTCTGCAAAAACAAAAAAAGCACCCAGGATGGCTGACCTTTCAACAGTCAACTTGCTCTTGGCTCGATCAGTATAAGTTCCTTGGCTGTAAGTGGAGAAAATGCCCTGGCACTCGATGAAAAGTCCCCTTTAAAAACGCAAGGCCCTGGTACATTATGGGTGAGTCCATTTTTAAGAAGCACTCTTTTAACACTTGGCAGAGAGGTGCAAAAGAAGACGCCTACCTTCAGAGGGCTGGGGACATGTTATAAATAGGTCCCGAGGGCACAATCCAGAGTGATGAAGACCAGTGGTTGGGGGAGTTTTTATTTATTTATTTTATATTTTTGCAAAGTAAAAGGATCATTAATGCAATGCAGAAATCTCTGTTTCATGTGAATGTACGGCATTCAAATTTGACTTACACAATTAAATTGGCATTGAAATCTAAAATGTATAAATCTTTAGAAAATTGCAGATCTACAACAGGCGTGGGCTTGTAGTCAGGGTAGATTGCTGCAACAGGTGGTCCAGGGACAACCAAATGGACACCTATAGATTTGTAACTCTTCAGATCGTAAAATGATACGCTCTCAAGAGTTAAATTTAAACATCTGAATTACTTACCATTTTCAAGAATGTACACATTTAGAAAATGTAGAAGAATTGTTATTTTGACCAACATTTTGCCAGTTATCTCCTAAATTGTGGACAAAAACTCCTTAGATTTGGGTCAGAGAAACTAAACTCGACATCAAATGGTGGTCCGTGGCTAAAGTGCGGAATAAATAGTGGGCCCTGGTATGAAAAGGGTTGAACACCACTGATGTAGGCTATATTCTATAATAATAAGGGTAATAATAATAATAATAATAATAATAATAATAACAATATTATAATCAAACTAACTACAAATGTAGTAACTAAAGCTTTCAAATGATTGTTAGTAAAATGCAATATTTGCCTCTAAGGAAGTATTGAAAATGGGAAATACTAACTACACTAAGCGGATTGGGTCGAGGGCTGGGGTAGGGGAATTTGGACGGATCCCTGGGCTGGAATACCCCAGGGGGCGCATGAGTGTGAGCCATAGGATCCAGGTTCCCACATCTGAAACCCAATCATCATTGAATATTTCTTCAGCACAGAGAGAGTGTAAATCTAATTGCTAAATGACCAACTATTTAACTGTAGCGCCGTTGGGTTAACATCGCAGCATTCTCAATGTACGATAATCTTAACAACTTTCCCCCTCTGCTGTCCCCTATTTTGGGCATTTTGGTCATTCTATGTGAGGTTTTCATGCTTGCTGTGGCCAACACGCAACGATTAGCTGCATCTCATTTTTTTTTTTATAAGTCAGCGTCTTAAATGCCAAACTTTGGTTACTAAATACTTTGTTCTCCCCTCACACTGCCTGTATCTATCATCTGGCGGAAAAAGGGATGCCCAAAATCAGGGACGGATGTAACACTTCCCAATAAGGGGGGGCAAGAGAAAATGGTATGGGGACGGCCTCATCACCCGTGTCGCCGATGGGGCCGCACCCATACCATTTTTGGGTACAAGACTTTTATTACAATTAAGCATCAATAACTTCAATGATGAAATTCTGTTGTTTTAGTGGTGCCACATCTGTAGTTAGTTAGTAGCAGTAGTTGTGTTTCAAATCATTTTGCCTATGCCTAGATCCACCCCTGCCCAAAATTATACCAATTTAGCCCAAAAGACAGCACATTGATCCTACACTGGCCCTGTCTTCCTATGCCTTATGTTTTTGTGTAGAGTTTGTACATATGGGTGATGCAGTACAAGATCAAGCTGACTTGATAGGAGCATTGAAACCCTGTGCTTAATATAGATGCAGAAATGTTTGTACCACAAGGTTGAATGGAGTTTATTGTCATTCCATAGTCCATGCATATTGTAAGTACCATACATGTCTAAAGATTCTAAAGATTACATGCTGGAATAGACTAGAAATAGAAATAAAATGACAGCTAGTTGCAGAATGAGCCCTCCGGGCCACTGCCAAAGACATCAGGTACTGCCAGCCAGCAAATTGGTGCTGTGGGAACCAACACACAGGCACCAGTCATCAGTTGGAGGACGTTCCACACTAACATACGCGGATAAGAAAGATGCAGGCCAGGGGTACCGGGATTACTGTAAGGGACAACTTGTATCCCAAAAATGTGAATGCACATGCCCACTGAAATCCAACAGCATTTAGGCAGTGTTATTATAGCAGCATTATACCTATTTCTCCTCTCTGATCTGTGACAAAGATCTTTACCAGTCACCACTCTGTAGTTCTTCTACCCACGCGTGTGATTCCAGCTGGTGTGTGAGGAGCAGGCGTCAGGTTACCGGATCATAATAGCCTCATTTAAACTCCAGACCAGAGATTAATAGTGATGTGCTAGAATAACAATGGCACTGATGCTGCTGAGTGAACTTCCTCCACATATCACAGATATCATAATGTGTGCAAGGGTTCAAGACAGGGGCGGATGTAACATTTCCCAATTGGTGGGGCAGGAGAAAATCGTATGGGGGTGGCTTCATTGCCAACCATTTTTTGGTAACCATTTTTGGTTACAGGGCTTTTATTAGGCAGGTATAAGCATCAATAATAACATCAGTTGTTGTTGAAGTTGCAACAGACACACAGCATGCATAAAGCTAAAGGTCTGACTCAGAGAGTTTTCTGTTTTCAAAGATGAAATGCTGTTGGTTTAGTGGTGCCACAATTGTAGTTAGTTAGTAGCAGAAGTAGTGTTTCAAATCATTTTAAACATAGGCACTTGAATTTGAAATATCTTGGGTTGTTTTGCATGCCATCGTGTTTGGTGGGGCAGACTGGGCATTTAGGGGGGCATTACCCCCCCCCCATGCCTAGACCTGCCCCTGGTTCAAGAAGATGCCCCCACTGATGGGGGTCGTCCAAGTGTGCCAGAGGGAAGAAAGGGTACGTGGGGGGCATTCCTCGTAAAACTGTCGATACATAGCTCGATATCAGTGGCACCTCCCTCCCCCCGGACCTACCACGTCACTTTACCTCAAGTTCAAGGTTGGCCAGAGAATACCTTCAGACAGCAAACATTGCATAGCACTATTAAAAGAGTGTGAATAGACATAAACAACCCCCCCTCCAGGCCATTCATCTTCACCTTTCAACATCCGACTTTACACCGATTTTACTGTATGCTTTAGTTTGTATTATATCTGTGGTGTGGCGTGACCTGAGACATGGCGGGACCCAATCAAAACGGAGATGGGTGTGATTCTAACACTTAAAGGGACATTCGCTGATGGGGTGGCTGGTCAGTAGGAGACTCTTTGATTCTCTGCTGGCCATCTCATTATTGGCAAATTATTGTGACAAAAACATCTCAATGAATACAAGGCTTCATGGGGTGTGCTGAGCGTATACATGTACGGTATTTATTGACTGAAAATACATTTGTTGTCCTCGCATCTGAATTTCTTTTTGTTATTTGAATATCACATACAGTATATACCAGGGGTTTTCAACAGGTGGTCCGGGAACCACCAGTGGTCCCTGAGAAGGTTCCAGGTGGTCCCCAGGCTAAATGATGCAAAGTAGGTTAAACAGATGTAACTCTTGAGAATGTAAAAATGATCATTTTTACACTCTCAAGAGTTAAAATATTCATCATCTGAATTAGCACCACTTAATTAAGAAATTTACACTGTTTTGTTGGCAAAATACAGCCTGGAATTGTGGACAAAACCAAAAGAATTCTTTAATTTTAGGTCTTTGGTGTGAAAATGTAATTAAATGGTGGTCCATGGCTCAAAAACCCCTGTTATATACGTTTGTAATAAGGACATGCCCAATGTCGTGACTCCAGGTTGAAAGTGGACAAAAAGCAAAGGGGGTATAAGGCTGATACCTGAATGTCTGTCTCTGGACACTGTGAATGTTTACCTTGGGATAACGGTAGTAAATCTGATGACTTAAGTGTGAAAGTGATATGCCCTCCAGGGCATGTACACTATTTACTCAACTGCTGTGTCCTAACCTTGGTACCTATGATGGCTCCCTACATGATCCAAGTTAAGACTGACAAATGACTTTCTGACCAGGAAGTTTAGGGATATGTTGGGGAACGTGTGTGTGTGTGCGTGCGTGCGTGCGTGCGTGCGTGCTTGCGTGCGTGTGTGTGTGTGTGCGTGTAATTGTATACCGTGAAGGGCGGAAGAAAACATAAAGATGTTCCTCAGAGTAGTGATTCAAGGGACCCAAAAAGAAAATATACATGTCACTGCTGACTTCCATCTAAGAAGATTTTGTCCCAGAAGAGATGATTTATAGGCTAGATGAAAATGCAACATTTTCAAACATAATTCATTGTGATGCTATGTTAATCTAACAGTATTTAGAAGAGGCATCAGGCTGTCCACCATGAACCTAAACAAATATGTTCTGGTGGCGCAGTGATAAAGTACCAACCCACTGCAGAGCGTGAGGCTTCGAATCACCTCTACAAACACAAGTTGGGCTGTGTTCAGAGGAGGGCCCAGGAAGGGGGATGTTTGTTGCAGCACGTTTGCTATGGGCTGGGTGTCTGTGGATGTGTTTGGCGGGAGGAGTAGATTGAAGGCTCTGGAGCAGGGGTTTCCCACAATTTTTTTTACTTGAGAGCTACTTTCAAAATGACTGGCTCTACAAGAGCTACACATCAAAAATGTGATTGTTCCACTACTGAGAATCCATTTCAAGGCCCCCTAGAAAGTTTGAGCTTTGAAATAGTTACACAGTATTTGAGGGTTGAGTTGACGGTTCCTGAATTAAGAACTTTCACGTTTTTGTCCACAATTGGGAAAGAGAACTATAGCAAAACATTGGTCAAAATAACAATTATTCTCCATTTTCTAATTGTGTGGAAAATTACGTAATTCAGAGCGCGGTAAAATGAAACCAAATGGACCCGTAAGGGTCCATTTGGTTTCATTTTAACGCTCTCAAGAGTTACAGATCTATAAGTGCTGGGGGGACTGTCATGTGATCTACCAGCATGGTCTGTATGATCTACCTTTTGGGTACCACTGCTCTGGAGGCTGTCATCCCACTGTGAGCTCCTCAGTGGCAGGTGAGAAGGTTGTCTGGTTAAGTCTGTAACAACTTTATCCTTTGTTATAACAGTATAGGCAGAAAAAAGTCTTTAGTGGTTGAGGGAGTTGTGTGAACATGTGTCTTTTGTGGCTGAACTCTGAAGTTATGTCCAGCCCTTATTATTGTTCTATTATTCATCTGTACATTCAGGAGGACATAATCAGAGTCACATCCGCATCTGAACCAGTTGATTACCAAATAGAAGTTACTTTTGATGCAGTGTGACAGCGGGGTGGACCATATAAAAAATTTACAGCTTACCATGGGACTACATACGTACAGTAGACATTTATAGGACTCACATTACTGCAAAGAACATTGCACAGCTTACATTTAGACTTGACCAGACCGCAGTCGAGAAGCTTAAATTTAGATGGGAGGTGAGGTGCGTGTCGTGATGGTCGCAATGTGTCACCTCAGTTTCATAAGTCACCTATGACCTTCTAGTGAATTATTTTATGTCATTTTCCTAGCATGTCACCTACAGGACATGCACAGTATAGTTACAATTCCCCTCTAAAGTATTCACAACAGTAAAACATCTGAGTGCGAGAGTCCCAGGTGTATAGGGTTTGATGATGATTCATTTTCTGACCTGATGGGAACTCTAGTGTAGCAGCACTGGCAGTGTCTTGAGTGTACAGGGTGTGATGAAGGCCCATGCATGCCATTTAGGCTTTAATTCTCAGGCCTGTTGAGAACCCTAATTTTCACCGGCTGCCGGTTGAGGCTGCACTAACAACTTTGGGTTATCTCCATGTTAAGCTGAGGCAATATTTCAGGCAGTCCCATAGAGACAAAGTCACGAAGATGCAAGATGCTGCTAAGAGCAGGAGTCACTTTATTTTGTCACTTTTATGAAGTGATTCATGCTCTTAGCTGCATCTTGCATCTCTGTGGTGCTACTGTCTGGGAGTAGTTCTAGAAGCTAGGCTGACTGATACAGAAGCTAGGCTGATACAGTCAGCTGACTGAGGCCACCACAATGCTTTTCCAATGGGAGTCACAAAGTTTTGACAAAACGTTTGTCTTTGATTTCTTGTGATGTTATGCTCCTCCCCCCCATCAAACAAATTCTGATGAACCATGTGACTCATCATTCATTGGACAAAATGGACACAGATCAAACATTTGTTTGTAAAGTGTGGCCTGACAGCTTGATTGACGCTGAGACATTCATACTCACACATTGTCCCTGTATGAACTGACACTTTGTTACATATTGGCAGCTTTTCCAATACCGATACTGTAAACTGGCATTGGGACAACTCCAGTCTGAACATAACTTCTGACAGTGACAACACAGTGGCAGCTTTTTCCAATACC
The DNA here is from genome assembly GCA_039105355.1 of Benthosema pterotum. Taxonomy (NCBI): domain Eukaryota; kingdom Metazoa; phylum Chordata; class Actinopteri; order Myctophiformes; family Myctophidae; genus Benthosema; species Benthosema pterotum. The sequence continues at coordinate 17,152,722 of CM076969.1, read as the reverse complement.
GGTACTGCATATTGTATTGGAACAACTCCATTCTGAACATAACTTCTGACAGTGACAACACAATGGCAGCTTTCTACCGTAATCCTATACAGGATTGCGGTGACCCTTTGGCAAGTGGTTATTGTTCTGCCTCGGTAGCAAAGGTCAGATGGAGTTGTGAATTTATGGGACACCAGTTGAAGGTGACCGGCAAAGGGAGACATTGTGTGCATTGGAGGCCCAAGCAACTCAGCTGCTACAAGCTAATGCCATAAAAACTGATTTAATGACCTTGTCAGGGAGGCAAAAAAGAAGCGCCGAAACATTCAAATTTATTGCATCCCAGCCGCGTGTGCGTGTTTGTGTGTGTGTGTGCGTGTGTGCGTGTGTGCGTGTGTGCGTGTGTGCGCGTGTGCGCGTGTGCGCGTGTGCGTGTGTGCGTGTGTCTTCTTCCTGACATTAGCCTTTTTCTTTCTGTTTTTGGGACACTCATCAATATCCAAAACAGTCCAAGATGCGTGTCACTCCCAGACAAGCACTTTTCAATTGTGAACCGCAGCAACCTACATAATGAGGCATTTTCTATTGGGACTTGGGCTCCATTTCCAGCACACACAAAACCCCTTATGCCTAAATTCATTTTTTTTTTTTTTTTACCATTTTCAAAAACCTTTTGGAATAGTTCATCGTGCCAATCTATGTTGTTAACTTGTAGACTGGCCATTTTACAATTGAAAAATGTTTTTTTTAAGTTTAAAAAGGCAAAGAAGTTAAGGGATAAGGGGTTTAGCAATGATGAAAATCTAGGCATTTTAAGTTATATTAATGCTAATACCTTAGCACTTTTATCATAATATCAAATACCACATGAAATGTCCGAGTTCCTAGTCCTAACAATGACATCCGGCCTATAATATAAATGGTACAATCTACAATTTAGTGTGTTGATACTTTTACTGAAATAAACCATGTGAATCTCCAAGCGTTTCTCTGCAGCAGCCATTGTTTCCTCTCTTTCCATCACCGGCGTTTCTCTGCAGCAGCCATTGCTTTGGCCCTCTCCTCTCTCCAGTGCAACTCTACTGGGATTAGTAGTGCTGTCAGGTGGTGGTCAGTCATCCTGCAACACCTCTCGGTCATTGATCATTCAATACTTCTGATATTTGGACTCTTGCTCTTGACCTTAACCGTGACTTCTTCTTCCTGGGTCGTTAGTGTTGGGTTTCTGTGTTTGTGCTTCTGTAATGGAGGCTGAGGATGCTAGGCGGGCCGGAGGAGAACCAGATGGACCGTGCTGGAATAACTACTCAGATTTATTTTTTACTAAAGTAAAAGTAACAATACCGCCATATAGAAATACTCTATAAGTGTCATGCTTTAATAAAGGTCTTTGGATAATTTACGTGAAAAGGTGCTGCCATAATGCAGAACGTACCAAAACTTTATTTTTATTTTTTTCGTTTTTGTGAGATTGTAGCTTTCTTGGAATAGACAAAGTATGAAATGGGGCTTAAGTTTCCAAATAATTGAAGTTGGATGGGGGGATGTTGTGGAGCGGTATAGAAGCATGAGCGACATATTGAAACATTTACATACTACAGTATGTCAGAATTGTACTTCAATGCAGTATTTGAGTAAATATACTTGCGTAGCACCACCACTGCAGATGGGGAGAACAGCCAGGGCATGTTGACTGTTCCTCACTGCCTCCTCAAGACCCTAACAATGACAGAGTCTTTCAGAGGTCTGCCGGGCCAGAGTTCAGGCTGAGTACTGGCTGCCTGGCTCTGCTGAAAGTCTGCTAATTGCACACATCATCAGACACACATACAGGAGCTGAGGAGGGGGAGAGTATGGCAGGGGTCTCTGCTTTTTTCAAGCCAAAGAAGGGCCTCTTTGCTGGGAGAGAGAGGACCCCCAGCACATATTGTATAAAATTGGGTTGCAGATTAAGGTTTGTCATAGACATAATAGATGGCACATTTTACATGTCTCTTATCTCCAGGCCTTAGGCTTTAATTAAGTTCATTCATAAGACAGACTTTGACAGTGACTCACCAAAAGTTACCAGAGCATTTCCAACTTTTACTTTTAATCCTATTCTAGACGAACATTCGGCAAAGTTTGTTGATCTCTTCAGTTACAAGGTCTATTGTAATTCTTAGGGAAAGAAAAACAGGCGGCTGGCCAAGAACAGAGGCCTGGGGATCTATAGATTGCAGGTGATCAATTAAACAATCCGTAGTACACCGACTTGGTCACCAGATGGGTTACCATCTTTATTAGTGTGTGTGTGCGTGTGTGTGTCTGTGTGTGTTAGCCTCTGTCTGTGCCAAGAGCTCACACGAAGAAAGTATATCTGATTGATTTCTCTGTGCTCTCAATAAAAGTCTGGCATTGGCAGCTGTGAGAGTGCAGATATACATTTTTTTCTGCTAGGGGTGCTTAACATGGCTAGGCAACAGTGGTGTGTGTCTGTGCAGGCAGTAACAATCGACACATTTATGTCCATTTAAACAGTGAGTATATACTGTATAATATGTAAAGTGTAATCATGCTATAAACCAGGGGTTTTCAACCGGTGGTCCGGGGACTACCAGTGGTCCTTGAGAGGGTTCCAGGTGGTCCCCAGCTAAGTTGGTTAACCAGATGTAACTCTTGAGAACGTAAAAATGTAACCAAATGGACCCTTGCGGGTCCATTTGGTTTCATTTTTACACTCTCAAGAGTTAAAATATTCATCATCTGAATTAGCCATTTTGGAATGTATGTTTTGCTTGTTTTGTTTCCCAAATCCAGCCTGGGATTGTGGACAAAAGCAAAATAAATCTTTAGATTTGGGGTCTGTGGGTCTAGAATATGTCCTCAAATGGTGGTCCGTGGCTCAAATGCTGAATAAATGGTGGGCCTTGGCATCAAAAAAGTTGAAAACCCCTGCTATAAACGTATTCATCCAAAATCCATTTGTACCCTTACTACATTGTTGCTATTGTTTTCATCCTCTATTTTATTTTGCCTTCTGAAAGGCCTATACAGTACAATGTGTTGCTGTTTAATGCATGTACCGTATAAATTTGTACTGTGCTTTGTACTTGTATGTGAAAATATTTTAAAATTTGTGAACAGAGCCATAGAGACAGGAATACACCTGTAGAGGGAGACGGGGAGAGAGAGAGAGTTTGATTCTTCCACCTTATCAAGTGACACTCCTGCACATCCACCATAAACCAACCAACAAACAAGCAGCTCGTTTATAGGCTGTGACGGTTCTTGAGAATAGATCACTATACCTACCTCCTCAAAACTAACGGCCAGATTATAGCACTTTTCCTGCCTGGGGTTTGCTGGGGTTAAAGATGAGAACAGCAGACCAACAGAGGAGCTAATGGTCCTCTGCACTGGAGAGGTGGTAAAGGTCATTTCCTGAAGAGGGTAGCAATGTTCCGCTCTGTCCCTCTCTCCATGAACGTCACCTGGTCAGTTACTTGAGTCGGACCCGTGCTGACGACCTACGCGACATCATCCCTCTCTGCTGTGACAGCCTGTGCACCGTCAGGTCTTATTTGCGTGGTCTGAGGTCGTGGTTCTCTGCATGCAGAGCTGGTGGGCCTGCAGCAGGTGGTAACAGGGGCGGATCTAGGCATGGGTATGGAGGGGCAATGCCCCCCTAAATACCCAGTCCCCCCCAAACACGATGCCATGCAAAACAACTCAAGACATTTCAAATTACAGTGCTTATATTTAAAATGATATGAAACACTACTACTGCTACTAACTAACTACAGTTGTGGCACCACTAAACCAACAGCATTTCATCATTGAAAACAGAAAACTCCCTGAGTCAGACCTTTAGCTTTATGCATGCTGCGTGTCTGTTGCAACTTCAACAACAACTGATGTTATTATTGATGCTTTACTTGACTAATAAAAGTCCTGTAACCGAAAATGGTATGGGTGCGGCTTCATCGCCCGTGGCGCGAAGCCGCCCCCATGGCATTTTCTCTTGCTCCTCCAACATGTTCTCTTGCCCCCCCAAAAGGGACATGTTATATCCACCCCTGGGTGGTAAACAGTCTTAAAGGGGAACTCCACCCATTTTCAACATTTTAATATGTCATTAATACACCTTTAGAGATGTTGTGTGGACATGATCAAAAAAGTTCCCCCAATTGTGTGGACATGATCAAAAAAGTTCCCCCAATTCTGTATTTCCTAAAAATGGGGGTCTGAAAAAAATCATTAACATGGTGAAATACATCTGACATCATCAAGATGTATTTCACCATATTAATAATTTTTCTTTCAGACCCCCTTTTTCCTGAGAGGGTACAAATGGAACCAAATTGGTTCACATTTGTATCCTCTCAGGAAAATTTTGAAAATGGGTGGAATTCCCCTTTAAAGGACCTGAAGTCAGTGGATGGACAGACGTTCTCTATTAGTGAAAATAGCTGATCTACAATCACCCAGGCGGTCACTTAATGGCATGTTGCGGGCTTGTAGATTGGCTATTGTCATTGGTTTTGGGACCTGGGAAAAGATCGGTTCTCTGTTTTCGGTTTCAACCTGAAAAGGAAACATATGAAACAATGATGAAATTAATGACAAATAGTGTTTGTGAAACAGTAAAGGTGACGGCAAGAATTGCCTCTTAGGCATAGCTATACAGCCCAAGTCCTTTTGTGTAAATGGTGCATTTATCCAATGTGCTTCAACGTTAGATTGTGGATCCCATTCACACACCAATGTTCGCGGAAACCGTGCAAGGTACTAACCAGCACATTGGGAGCAATTGAGGGGCAAGTGTCTTGCTCAGTGACACATCGGCACTAACTCTGGAGGAGCCCAGGTTTGAACCGGGAACCTTGCGGTTACCGTCCAGCCACCCTACCCCTGAGCCACTGCCATCTAAATGTCCCTAAAAAAAAAAAAAAAAAAAAAAAAACAGCAGATATTGTTTTGTACTGTAATTAATATATGTAACATTGCAATAATATACTCGGGCAGGGTGTTTATTTAAATATATTGGCTGGTTGGCCACAGGTGTGAGACTCATCACACATTAAATAGAACCTGTCCGTGTCTGCACTCCATCAGTGAGATCTGGGAAAGCCTCCAATGCGAGCATGATACCTACTGGTGGTGTGCAGATTTATTTTTTCTTCTACCTTTTAATACCCACGCATGCATTAGACTCGGTGACAGTTGTGCTGGATTCATATTAGCAACATATTAGCAGCAAGGTTTAACGGGTACAACAAGCACTCACTGACCTGTCCAGAGTGCAAAGAGAAGATACTGTAAAGCAGAACCGGTCATTCATAATAATAATATATTGTTCCATTTGCCCCAGGAATTAAACTGTCAGACCAATATAACTGAAATATAAAATCTAATTTTCCAGTTTCATAATTTTGTAAGTTTTTCATACATAGCTTGCAACCTGGGTTTTTATGATTCGCACCGGATTTTCTACTAACACGTTGCAGTAAATGGATTTGACTGGGTCTTTCGCAAGTTCTAAAATATATAGCACAGCCATGCTCCTTTGAAAAATGGATGAATTGGGGCGAAGGCACTGTGACGTTCTCTAGCGTGTTGTTCATGACAGTTCTATAGGTATAGTGGACATATTGTTTGTTCTGATGCTATAGCACGGGATGGTCCTGTGGACGGTGGTGATAAGATTTATGGGGGTTTTAGTGGCGGCAGGCCTGTTCCAGCTGCCTCTCCTGTCACGGGAATCAGGGCTGTGCTGGGCCAGCGTTCTCCTCAGCCCTCAACAATGTGGCAGTGAGAGCCAGAGAGGGAGCAGATAACACTGCAGGATGCATGGATGGATGGGAGGGGGCCGTGGAGGCATAGGGCGCTGAGGAGGACAGTGGCTTTAACACTAGAAGGACTGAAAGAAGTGGCCAGAATTAGCATTTGCTTAAAGTCATATTTCGATTTTTTTTCAGATGACCAAAATTTCTGAGATGATAGAATGATGATGGATGATGATGGTCATGGAAGGAGAACCTTCTGAAAGCTTCATGGGCAAAGATAAACAACTTTAAAATATATAAAAAAAACAGTCAAAATGACCTCTCAGTCTTTATTCTGCATTTTAGCTACGGACCACCATTTCAAGCATCGAGTGATTTGCTTAATTTGGGGGAAGACAGGCCAGAGAAACGAAACAAAAAGTGTTGTATCCTGCCGTTTTCTACTTCTTGCTAATTAGATATTGCATGATCATATTGTGTGTGTTGTCATGATTTGTCACGACCCGAGTTGTTTTTTTTCCCGCGGCGCAATCGTGTTTTTATTAGTCTATGAGAAAAATGAATGAGGATTCCATTACTTGAACAGGGGCGGTGACGTCACTGCGCAGGTCTATTTCACAGACCATGAGCCTCACCATTGTAGTCGGATGAGCCTGGTATCAGGAAAGGCACAGGAATGAAGTGGGTGGGTGGCGGTGACAAACCAAACTCCTAGTGAAAACTCAGTGGCGTTGGAATTATGTGGCCTGCGTGCCCATGCACCGCGGCAGTGGCGTTTCTAAGCAATTTGGAGCCCTTAGGCAAGATTTTCCCTGGAGCCATACCCCGTTACCATTTGGTAACGGGGTATGGCTCCAGTGAAAATCTCCTGTAAATTTGCGCCCCCAAGGGATAAATAACATATTATGTGTGTTTTAAATGTTCAATTCTAGTTATAGAGGACAAGTATAATGTATTTATCCATATTAAGCTTATTAGCCTGGTATCCTCCCCTCATGGCGCCCTAGGCCACTGCCTAGTCTGCCTAAATGGCAAAAACACCCCTGCACCGCGGTGCAGCAGTCCATTGAGCGAAGACATCGAGCCCCGTGCAGTAGCCTACATGGCGTGTGTTGTGAAAGATTCCTGCAGTCCAAAAGAAAAACAACGTGTGCTGCCTCGTACATCGGCCTCTTAACCATCTCTCCCGTAAAGATCACCTGTCCCCCGTGCTTAGGTCTCTGCTTACGTTGATGGAAGGACTGTAACCATTAACAGCACCTGTCCAGTGGGGTGGGGGTGGGGTTGGGGTTGGGGTTGGGGCGGGCATCACCACTGTATACCCGAGCTCCTGCCAACTGCATGACGTCCTTTCCTCCGTCCGTCCGCTGGTCGTGATCTGGCTTCACAAGCTCCCGCTGCGGGGCTGATATAACCCGGCCTGCCTGCCATCACGTCATTGTTTCATCCCTCGGCGCGCTTGCCCTCCGCTCCGATTGATGCAATGGAATTATTTGTCTCCCGTCACCCCCCTCCCATCCCCTCCCCTCCCATTCCTCCCTCTCTCTCTCTCCTTCTCAACCATCTTTTTAAGCTCTTGGATCTTGTCGGTTTCATGTGACACCGTTTTGTACAGGTCGGCCCTCATAAACATCATTAGATGATGATGATGATGATGTGCAATATCGTCTCTGTCAGGTGGAAAAAGTACCCTTGTGTCCAAAAATGTTTACTTTTCGGGGACCTAACTATAGGGCGTTTTAATTTTCAAAAGAAATTCCCACAAAGTTTGAAAAAAGTAATTTTGGGGTGAATTATCCCTTTAACCCTCTGCCCTCTGCCAGTAGGCTATATAGTAACATACAATTTGTCGGGCTAGTCTGAATAAAACCCTACCATACGTATTAAAAGCCAATCATCATCGTTTCCCACAGATACTTTACACGTACAGTCGCTAACAACACGTATCAGACACGGAATTATGCCTCCGTAGTTGTCGGGTGGAAGCAATGAATGTATACGGAGCCCTTTCTTCCTGCCACAGTGGGGCTATAGGAATGGTGTTTACTGTCCAAAGCCAACTGGACCCTGTAACGCCGCGCCACTCGATCGGACCCCGCAGCCTCACACACACACAGAGGGGCGGATGTAACATTTCCCAATTGGGGGGTGGCAGGACAAAATGGTATGGGGGCGGCTTCATCGCCCGTGTCGCTTTGCGCCACAGGCGATGAAGCCGCACCCATACCATTTTCGGTTACAGGACTTTTATTAGGCAATTACGCATCAATAATAACATTATTTGTTGTTGAAGTTGCAACAGACACGCAGCATGCATGAAGCTAAAAGTCTGACTCAGAGTTTTCTGTTTTCAATGATGAAATGCTGTTGGTTTAGTGATGCCACAACTGTAGTTAGTTAGCAGTAGTATTAGTGTTTCAAATCATTTTAAATATAAGCACTTTAATTTGAAATATCTTGGGTTGTTTTGCATCCCATCACGTTTGGTGGGGCAGTCTGGGCATTTAGGGGGGCATTGCCCCCCCCCCCCCCCCCATGCCCATGCCTACATCCGCCCCTGCACACACACACATACGGCCCCCAGTCCCAACCAACCGACCGACCCAGCCCCCAGCCCAACCCCCCATATCTCTGGCCCCGCTCCACCATTGGCCGCTCGCGTCGTCACGGAGACAACAGCTGTCTCCAGGATGAAGAAGCTACTTTCGGGGTGCCAGCCAGTCTGCCTGGTCTGCAACTGGAGACTCCCAGAGTCCCTCATGGCCTTCAAAAACACAAGCCCTGGTACATTATGAGGCCCAGACAATAGCAGGAACACTGCCCTCTAGAGGTGTAGGAGGAGACCTCCTCCAGCACTCACTGGGCTGCACACTACAGCAACAAGTAGATTCAGTCCAATGAGTAGGGCAGTGGTTTTCAACCTTTTTCGTCCCAGGGCCCACCATTTATTCAGAATTTAAGCCACGTACCACCATTTGAGGATAGCCCCACAGACCCCATAACTAAAGATTCCTTTTGCTTCTCTCCATGACCATTAATCTTCTAATTGTGTAGATTTGGACTAATTCACATGATGAATATTTTAACTCTTGAGAGTGTAAAAATGAAACCAAATGGACCCGCCAGGGTCCATTTGGTTTAATTTTTACGTTCTCAAGAGTTACATCTGGTTAAACAACTTAGCTGGGGGCCACCTGGAACCCTCTCTAGGACCACTGGTGGTCCCCGGACCACCGGTTGAAAACCCCTGGCATAGGGTATACATGCAGATACTGATACAGATACTGTTTGTCCTTACAGCTGTCCTGAGGTTTGGGTGAAGTATGTCGATATCGGTTTTCCAGGCCGACATCACTTTTCTTACAGAGTGCCTGATAATAATTCATCCAGGCTTAGATTTGTAATGACCTTTTGCATACACGGCACACACCAATCAGTCCTTTGTCCTATAGGGTTTGATTTGTAGAAGAAAATACACACCCTTTGCACACACACACACACACACACACACACACACACACACACACACACACACACACACACACACACACACACACACACACACACACACACACACACACACACACACACACACACACCTGACCAGGCCCTAAACTGTCTGGTTTGGGCAGAATTTGAGAATTCTCCACAAAGTAAAATAAAAGTGAAATGCCAGGCAGCACCCTCTTCATAATAGATAAATACACAGACCGACAGAACAGAACTGTTAGTTTTATTATAATAAATTAATTACACATACGTACATTATACATACAGTATAATATTTTTTTCAAGGTGCCCCAGGCCTGACCTGGCCCTACTGATCGAGTTTGATAACTTGGACTATCTAATAGCGTTATACTTTATATGATGATAGTGGAAATGTCAAATCTAAAGTTATTGCAATTATCTCAAATAATTGCAACTAGACCAGGGGTTTTCAACAGGTGGTCCGCGGACCACCAGTGGTCCTTGAGAGGGTTCCAGGTGGTCCCCAGCTAAGTTGGTTAACCAGATGTAACTTTTGAGAACATAAAAATGAAACCAAATGGACCCTTGTGGGTCCATTTCATCATCTGAATTAGCCCAAGACTACACAACTAGAGAATGTAGAAGATTAATAGAAATCTTTAGTGTTTGGGGTCTGTGGGGCTAAAATGCCATCAAATGGTGGTCTGTGGCTCAAATGCTGAATAAAAGGTGGGCCCTGGCATCAAAAAGGTTGAAAACCCCTGAACTAGATGATTATGGAATAACTGACAGGCCGATTCCTCTGATGGTTCATGTTTTATTCTGCAGGAGAGTGCTGACTCACTGACACAGGAGCATCTTTGGAGGGGTGTGTGTGTGTGTGTGTGTGTGTGTGTGTGTGTGTGTGTGTGTGTGTGTGTGTGTGTGTGTGTGTGTGTGTGTGTGTGTGTGTGTGTGTGTGTGTGGGGGGGGGGGGGGGGGGGGGGTTACATGTGTTGTTTTGGGGTCGGCGACCATCAGGCATCGGCAACAACTGTCGCAAGGACGGGTGTGCTGTCAGGACAGGACTAGTCTGATCTGCACCTGCCACTGACTGACGCGGCAAATGCACTGTCACACTGTAGTTGCATGAACACACACACACACACACACACACACACACACACACACACACACACACACACACACACACACACACACACACACACACACACACACACACACACACACACACAGGGGGCTACATAAGAGAGCCGGAGCCATATTTTTCCAAGGGGGCACCTGGTGCAGGACTCCAGTCCGGGGGTTTGATCACAGCATGTCCTGATGGGCTCCTGTGGTGCGTGGGGACAGTCCAGTGACGCGCATGTAGGCTGTGGACCTTGTTGTTGCCACTTGTTGTTTTTTCTTTGATTCTTTCAACAACTCTTTTACTTGTTGTTCACACAGAGCCTATTTTGCTTCTGGTTTTGGTTGTGCAAGCGAGCTCTCTGCTTCAGAGTTCGAATCCCCTGTAAATTTTCTTTCTACTTGTAGTGTTTGGTGGAACAGGGAAGAAGAATGGTGCAGGGCCACAGTTATGGATTTGTGATTCTACGCATGCAGTCAAACGTCGCACAGGTGGACTTGCAGAAGCTTTTGGATGGCCTTCCCTGCAGCCTTCATCGTCTGGCTCTCTCAGTTGTTTCTTAAAGACATGATATCGGAGGTTGTTGTTGTTAAGGAGTGATTTGCATGTGAATAGAATATCTGCAGTGCAGCCTAAGCTGTAGCTGTTCTGTTCTAGACCCCGGTGCACAATCACGTACTGTGTGTGTGTGTGTGTGTGTGTGTGTGTGTGTGTGTGTGTGTGTGTGTGTGTGTGTGTGTGTGTGTGTGTGTGTGTGTTCTTATTTTTATTTCCTTCAGTTCATGAATATTATTTTATTTCACACTCCCAATCATCAACCACCATAACTATTTCAAAATTAGCATCAATAATAGCAGATAAAAGCAGATACTGTATATGGAATTATTTTATTATAATAAAACAGTTCTGTTCTGTCATCTGTGTATTTATCTTCAACACTTTAAGATATATAAACATGTAGATATCTTAAAGTGTTGAAGATTTGCTATTATTCTATTACTGAACAAATTCTATCGTATTTTTGTTTTTATTTAAAATGTTTGGGAAAATATTTATATAAATAAAAAATAGCATTACAAATTATAAATGAACCTCAAGGTTTTCAACCAGTGGTCTGGGGTGGTCCCTGAGATGATTCCAGGTGGTCCCCAGCTAAATGATAGACAGTTGGTAACCAAATGGACCCTTATGGATCTGTAACTCTTGAGAGTGTAAAATGAAACTAAGGAAAAATCCTTAGTTCCTTACTTGAGAATCCTTAGTTTTGGGACCGAGAGATTAAACTCAACATCAAATGGTGGTCCGTGGCTAAAATGCAGAAAGAAATAGTGGGCCCTGGTGGTATGAAAAAGGTTGAAAACCTCTACAGTGAAAACAACAAAATGTCCCAAATGGGTTGCCAGCAGGTTGAAACTAAGTGTTTAATGGGTGTCCTGCCCCACACTGTAGCAGCACACTGGGGTGTGAAGACGCTGATTGACAGGCAGGGCAGGTGTGGGCCGGGCGGCCCGTGAGTCTCTTGCTTCCAGAAGCCCCCGTGCGTCTGCCCCACCTGTCGGTCCAGCACTGCCGTCAGCCCTTGACCCCCCATGACCAACTTCCTACCCTCCCCTCAGGGGCGGAGCTAAGCATTGGCATGGGGGGGGGCTATGCCCCCCTAAATGCCCAGTCTGCCCCATCAAACACGATGGCATGAGAAACAACCCAAGATATTTCAAATTAAAGTGCCTATATTTAAAAAAATGATTTGAAACACTACTACTGCTACTAACTAAGTACAGTTGTGGCATCACTAAACCAACAGCATTTCATCATTGAAAACAGAAAACTCTCTGAGTCAGACTTTATGCATCCTGCGTCTGTTGCAACTTCAACAACAACTAATGTTATTATTGATGCTTTACTTGACTAAAGCATGTAACAGAAAATGGTTTCTGTAACAGAAAATGGTATGGGGGCGATGAAGCCCGGTAGGGGCTGCGATTCATAACCCTCCCTCTCTCCCCAACTTTTACCTGAGAGTCCTCTGCCTCCTGTCAGCCCACCACTGGTGTTTACAACCTCCTGGTCCCCCCGTGACCTTTGAACCCACCAGACCCCCTCCCCCCCGACACTCCCACCTTCACCACACCCCCGCCACCCACCCCAAACACCACCAATGTCCAAGCGGGGGTGTGAGCTAGTGGGAGTGGGTAAGGGGGCTGTGAGTCAGTGACACCCGCCACGGTATGATGACACTTACCGATTCCCCCTGTCATCAGTGGTTTTCAAACCTTTTTCATGCCCGGGCCCACTATTTATTCTGCATTTTAGCCAGGGACCATGCACCATTTGATGTTGAGTGTAGTCTATCGGACCCTAAACTAAGGATTTTCAAGTTTGCGTCCACAAAGAAAGATACCTGGCAAAATGTTGGTCAACATCACAATTCTTCTACATGTTCTAGTTGTGTAGATTCTTAAAAATTAAGTAATTCAGATGTTTAAATATAATTTAACTTTTGAGAGTGTAAAATGAAACCAAATGGACCTGTAAGGGTCCATTTGGTATCATTTTAACACTCGCACGAGTTACAGATCTATAAGGATACATTTGGTTACCAGCTGTCCATCATTTAACTGGGGAGCACTTGGAACCCTCTGAAGGTCCACTGGTGGTCCCCGGACCACTGGTTGATAACCACTGCCCTATCATGACCGTGATTCCTGATTTATACTTCAGTCGTGAGCTGGTGCCTTGTGTTGGAAATAAACAAATCCACAAGCTCACAGCGCGCCGCCTCGTGTCACGCTGAGAGCTTTGTAGATTGGCGTTTTCCAAGCGTCATAAATCAGGAATTATAATGAATCAGAGAGTTGTGATTTGTGATCAGGAATGAGCATAACCGAGGATTAGTTCTCCGTGGGGATGTCATTACACTGTCAGAAGATAGCAATGCACTGATTCAAGGCAAATCCTCATACACTGTAATGAAATAATCTATAACACCCAGGGAAATGTACTCACTGCACCCAATGTTGATGTAATTTAATGTTTTTCAAACAAGTGGAGGTGGTTGTGGTATTTTGTCTCCCTGCTATTCTAATTAGACTGTCCAAGGCAGTGGCTTTCAACCAGTGGTCCGGGGACCCCCAGTGGTCCTTGAGAAGATTCCAGGGTCCCCAGCTAAATGATGGACAGTTGGTAAACAAATGGACCCTTATAGATCTGTAACTCTTGAGACCGTAAAATGATCTTGAGATCATAAAATGACCAAATGGACCCTTACGGGTCCATTTGGTATCAAGAGTTGAATCAAAATATATTAAATATATTTCAACATCTAAATTACTTAATTTTCAAGAATGTACACATTTTGAAAATGTAGAAGAATTGTTATTTTGAACAAGGTTTTGCCACTTATCTCTCCTAAATTGTGGATACAAACTTGAAAATACTCAGAGACAAAACTCAACATCAAATGGTGGTCCGTGAATAAAATGCAAAATAAATAGTGGGCCCTGTTATGAAAAAGGTTGAAACCCACTGGTCTAAGTTTATGTCTCACCTAGACAAAGGATCGGACATAGATTTTGATCCGATGTTCAAGATTCAGTTCCTCCCCTAAGAAATGGTACAAATGTCAACACTTTGGACACCGGGGTAGAAGAGGAAAGTTACATAGTGCTGCTTTAATGTAGGTGCAGGCTAATTATCGGCTAAAGTAGTTGAGCGGAAAGAATGTGTTCTGTTGAACAAGCCGTCGCTCTAGTCTTTACCGTGAAAAATGGGTGAGGTAATCTTCGTTTTAACAAGCAATGACTCGGCCCAGAAAGCACGAGGATAATATTCCGGTGATGACTACTGCAGATAATAAAAGGCAAGTTGTAATAGGATTTTCCCCATGGCCCTAGTGCCTTCCAGAAGGTTCCTGTCTAGGCAGTGATGCACCCTAACAAAGTACATTTACCATATCTGTACTTAACCCTAGTATTTGTTTCATTATTATTTTTTTTAATAAGGAGTCCTCTGGGGGAAGAATAGGTTTTGAATTAACCACCAAAACTGACATACAAGGTCACTTTAAAATGATTGCAATGAATAATAAAAAAATAATAATTAATTTCGTTTCAATCAGTTCACTATACTTTTATATTCTCTGGCTATTAAAAATATCTGGCTATTAAAAATACATCAGTATATTTTAACTCAAATATTTGCTCCCTAGAACACAGTTGTTTATGGAGTTGAGATGGAGCTGACATGGAGGTTTTGTGACAAAGCACAGACATTTTTTTGAGGTCCTCCTAGACATGAAAAAGTTTGAGGACCAGTAAAATAACAAAATTTCCAAAATCTGTTTTTAGAAGACATTTTTAGGATCAGCCTCAGCCCTCATGGCTCTTTGCATTCTTCTGACACGTTGTTTAGTGATCTTCCTCTATTTACTTTCCACTTCTACTTTCAGAGCTCTCATCCTTTCCTCAGACTGCGGCAGCGGTCCTTTTGAGCTGTTCTTAACATTACTGTGATGAGAGGTGCAGTTCTTTACACATCATCTTTTTCTAAGAAAAGCCCTCATAGAGTCAGATGAAGTTACATCGCTGGGACTGAACGACACAAATGCCTCCTGGTCCTCACCTCCTGCTGGACGCTCCTCCGTCCGTATTGGTGGGCTGGGACTCAGGGGCGGATCTAGGCATGGGCATGGGGGAGGGGGGGGGGGCAATGCCCCCCTAAATGCCCAGTCTGCCCCACCAAACATGATGACATGCAAAACATCCCAAGATATTTCAAAATAAAGAGCCTATATTTAAAATGATTTGAAACACTACTACTGCTAGTAACTAACTACAGTTGCGTCACCACTAAACCAGCAGCATTTCATCATTGAAAACAGAAAACTCTCTGAGTCAGACCTTTAGCTTTATGCATGCTGCGTGTCTGTTGCAACTTCAACAACAACTGATGTTACTGTTGATGCTTACTTGCCTAATAAAAGTCTTGTAACTGAAAATGGTATAGGTGCGTATCCATACCAGTTTCTCCTGCCCCCCCCATTTGGGAATTGTTACATCCGCCCGTGCTGGGACTGCCTCGGCCTGGCACCGGGGTTGCCATGTCTGCTCATTGTCACTGACTTTGGGCTTGTTTTTTTGTGAAGTTGCTTGTGAATTATTGGCAGTTGTGACTTGCAGGTTGTGTTTTTGTCAGGGGGGATTGGGGGGTGCAGGATTGTAAAGATAGCTGCTTATTTGGGCTTGTTGTTTCCTATTGTGGTTCTCCATCATTTCATTTTGAGGACCCCCATATTAACACATAATTTGTCAGCAATCCTGCCCCAACCAAAAAGTATTTTGTGCATTGGATTTGTTTTTGAATGTGTTCGGTTTGAATGTCTTGACATTGGCCTACTGTATAGACGTTGGCGTACTGTATAATAGTTGTACTGTATAATAGTACACTTCTTTTTGTGCTTGTTTTTCGTAGACATTGTTGCTTGTTTCTCCATAAAAACCTGGTAACGTGGTCCGGCACGCCGCGGCCGGGGCCCTCGCCAGCCCCCACAAACACTCACTCGCAGGGGATTAGCCGACCACGCTGGGAAAAGATGTGTGAAATTGTGACGGGCACGAAAATAAAATGACAAACTTTTTTTGCGAGGGTGGTGCGTGAAGGAGGAGCGTGTTAGCTGTTGGCATGCACGCCACAGTGAAAGCCGATATGTATGTGTGCGTGTGTGCTGTGCATGTGGAATGGTTGTCTGCATCCCAAGGGCTCGTGTTAGAAAAGCCCCTGTTGGTTCATCGCTGGACTGTGTGCTGGGTTGAGGGGGGGGCGGGGGGTCCCGTTTGTGAATCGAGTGGGGGGCCCCGATGCAGTGCTGGTCACGACTATGATGGCAGGTGCTCCGAAGGGGAAACGTGATCGATTAGACTAAAGTTTTATTACTGTAAGCACTCAGAGACACGTGGCTTATGAGATGAATGGCCAGTATGTTGTGTAAAATAATAAGTCCGACACGTGGCTTAAAATGAATGGTTCGTACGTTATGTAAAGATATCTCAACCCTGCTTTATGAACATACGAAAGTGTTCAGCTCGAGTACCTTTCAAAATCAGTCAAAATTACAAAAAGTGTGTGTGTGTGTGTGTGTGTGTGTGTGTGTGTGTGTGTGTGTGTGTGTGTGTGTGTGTGTGTGTGTGGTGTGTGTGTGTGTGTGTGTGTGTGTGTGTGTGTGTGTGTGTGTGTGTGTGTGTGTGCGCGCGCGCATGTTTAGACATCATAGTTATTTATTTTCTCACCTAGGCATCTCAAATTAGGCTTGGTTGGCATACTACGTTGTAGTATTAAGTATTAAATGTATTCTCCCTTTCTTTCATTTGTCTTGTCAGTGGGCCAGGGGCCTTTATGAGAAGCAGTTCAATTCCAGACTTGCATCCACTATTGGAGCCAGCCATGTCAAGGGGAGTCATATTTGCATTTAACCACTTAACCGTTTCGAATGAATGGGAATAATTTGATAAATAAAAAATGCGGAAAAAATACATGTCAAGTACGTCATTGGGTGTTATGGAGTTCTGAACTCAATTCAAATCGGCCCTTCAACACTATTCTTAGGTTAGATCCTGTTCTGTTTTCACTACACAGTAAAAAATCTTCACCAAGAATCGATCATGTAAGTATGCAATGCATTTTAACACCTGCATGCTTTATGAGCTTTGTATCTGTTATTTTCCTTTGACCCAAGTCTTTGAATTGAGGCAGTTGACCCAGATGATCATTAGCCTCCATTTCCGACTCACTATTGGTCTGGGCATTGTCATTAGACTAATGCCCAATGCCATTGGTTTTGGGCATTGTCATTAGACTAATGCCCCAGACCATAAATAAACCATAACTGCTAGCATGGTGCAACGCATTTTGGAGCAGAGCATTGTAAGGAGCGATGTGGAGTTTGGAGATCTGACTTCCCTGTCAGGGCCGGATTTAGCCAGCCCTACTAGGGTGGGCTGGAAGAATGGCAGGGTGGGCCACAGACCACCATACAGACCCAAAACTAAAGATTTCTTTTGCTTTTGTCCACAATACCAGACTGGATTTGGGAAACAAAACAGTCAAACATACAGATCAAAATGACCATTAATCTTCTACATTCTCTACTTGTGTAGACTTGAGCTAATTCAGATGAATATTTTAACTCTTGAGAGTGTAAACATGACACCAAATGGACCCTTGCGGGTCCATTTGGTTTCATTTTAACGCTCTCAAAGAGTTATATCTGGTGAACCAACTTTCACCATTTAACCTGGGACAACCTGGGCTTCTCTCAACCACTGGCGGTGATCCCCAGGACCACTGGTTGAAAACAACTGATATTACCTTTCATTGGGTGGGCAGGATGCACATTTGGGTGGACTCTGCAGTGCCCACCCCTGCCCCCCTCTAGATCCGGCCCTGGTCCCTGTTGAAGAGCCCAGTGATGTCTCACTCTCATCATCATGGAGGGATTGTGTTTTTCCAACGCAGCATTTGGACTGCTGTGCTGGACTGGTGTCAGCAGTAACCTTACTGGTGAAAGCCAGAAAGGCAAGCTGACAGCTTGGGTGTCCAGCTGACGAATCCAGACGCCTTTAGAATCTTGATGTCAATATTAGTGTGAGTCACAAAAAGGCACTATTATGAGATGACCCAGACGCATTTAGGTCATCTTCTGATAGGGTGGGATGATCACAGAGTAGGCTACAGTAAGCCAGCTGTATGTACAGTAAAAACCAGCGCATGTAGAAATCCCATGTATGCCATTTTCCATATTGTACCTTGGTAGATAGATGATCTGTAACTCCTCTGTGTTGTGTGCCGATAGATCTGCTATTTTTGGCTAATATTATTAATATTTTAATATTAATATTACTATACTGGAATAGGGACGCGTTTCATCTGGTTAGTACGGATACTGTACAGATTAGGCCGGTAATCTGTACAGTATGTACAGTATTCAAAAATTCTAAATCTTTGATGCTGCCAGATAAATGTTTCAGAAACCATAGGTCAAGCCTAAATGGGTTAAAAGCAACTCAAAATGAAGGACCCTGCATGGTTTTAGACCCATGATGAACTCCCCCGTCCTCCTAGCTATTAAAACATATGACTACACACATGTTGAGTCATGCTAATATTGCCACGTATGACTACATCTCACTATCTCAGGATGACCTCTGCCATCTACAAAAGCAGTTTATTGGCCACATGATGTCATTCAGCTGCCAGTCTGTCACCACCACCCACCATCATCTCTCTGTTTTGAACCACTGATGGGTTGGCATCGTTGTGGCAACAAGTGTCATTGGGTCTTCCAGCAATGATCCTTTAAGGTTAATAATTCCATTGGCCATAAAGTATTTAGACCCTATCAAGACCTCATACAAGATCAAGACTACATATGGCTCATTGTATGTTATGTTCAGAGCATGCATGCATATCCCGTATAATTCAACAAGAACCAAAAATGAACTGTAAAAAAAGGAAAGGAAAGTCTGCACACCGTTATACAAGCTACCAAAACTTCATTACCAGAGCGGTCAAAACCCACAATGAGCCCAACCATAGCTTCTCAAACATTATGTTAACTGCTTAATTAGTCGTTGTCAGCCTGCCAGCACACCGAAAATAAGATTATCTCAGTCTAATTGTTTTGACTCAGGTATGATATCCACGCATATAAGGTGATGTGCAGACTGCAGAGCTTGTGTCGACAACCCCAATTTTTCTTTCACAGCAATGTCCAAATCATGAGCTTCTCAGTAGTTCCTGGAAGTTTTAGAAGAAAACAGTATAAATACAGGCTCATGCAAATATTATTTTTTGATGTCTAAATGCACCAAATCTATGCATCTGTCTGTGTTGTAATCCACGGAATTTGTGAATCGAATTGCAAATTCAACACACAGTGTTGAGTGCAGTGTCCAGTGAGTCCAGAGTTGAGTCAGGCAGAAATACAGTCCAGAATTGTCCCGGGGCTCTGTCCGGCCTGTCCAGCGTCCGCATATGGAGCTGGCCTGTTCTGACATCATTCCAACGTCTGCATGTAAAATATTTGTATACTTGTACATCTCTGCACATCACACACCATATTTGGCCACGAGAACTGCGTTCACTTTTCACATGCAAGTAGGGGCATGTATTTCTAATTTGCATAATTTACAATTTGCAAATTATGTTTATTAGTTATTTGTGTTAGATGACTGGTGGTTCCTGTATGCATTTGATGTATTGCCTTGTTTATTGTAAACGCTCAGGTTCATAAACATCTGCTAAATACCTAAATTGTAAATTCTATTGGTCTTCTGCCGCTTTAACCACTTTCTTAAACACAGTTTGTTGACCATGTCTCTTCACCAGAAAGAGAAGACGTAAAAGCTCACTGACTGCCGTGTTGTGCCGTGAATGATGTAGATTAGTTTGTACATCTACTATTTCCTCCTATCTATCTAAGTATAATTTTATACTCGTGTAACAACAGACCCTGACCCAAAACAGACTGTTCTTGGTCTTTCGTCGTGTTAGCCTCAGTTATTTCTCCACATTGTTGACAAGTGAGTTTAGGTTCTGCAGGTGTCTCTCCCTCAGCTGTTCTTGACCTTTGGCTGGACAACTTAGATTGGTTAATCCCTCTACTAATGAAGCTGTACTTGGCACGGCAAGGAGTTCAGAAACAAAGCCAGAGGTAGCCAATTGTGGTCGTTTTTAAGTACAGTATCTTTTCAACAACCTTCCTCAATTCATAACAATATGCTTATTAGGGGAACCCTTTTTTTTAAGTAAACATGGGAATATTGTGTTTTGGGTCTCTCCCGAACGTGTCAACAGGCTTGTTTTGATCAGGGGATGAGAGCGCTTTGGCTGCCGAGATTAAAGGGATTGTTGAAGAATGTAAATTCGTCTGTGTGCACCGGTGTGGGTCAGTAAGGACAGTAGGGGGAGGGGGAAAGGTTGAAGGCTAGGGTTACTGTGTGTGGAGAGGAAAGGTCCGGCAGAAAGTCAAGGGTAGGACATGTTAATCTCCACCTTATGCTGTTCCTCAACAGATGTTGTGAATTTCAGTGTTTGCAGCACTAAGGAAGTTTGTGGCTTTTGAGGGGAATTGCAAGTCAATTCACAAATCACGTTGCGAAGGGATGTGTGCATTTGTTGCTAAGCCGCATGCACGACCAGAAGCACATCTTCTCACTGTCTGTCAGCACACATCTGTTGCTTATCAAACATGCTTGTTTCCCTGTCTTTGTCTTTCCAATGCCCCCCCTCCTCTCTCTCTCTCTCTCTCTCTCTCTCTCTCTCTCTCTCTCTCTCTCTCTCTCTCTCTGTGCTATCAACAATGTTAGCCGTGGCCCTTATGGCTGCGATGTTCATTTAAAAAAAGACCCAGCACATTAGATTGTGAGAAATGCACCGTGGTCTACAGCTGGCGTTGAGGACTTGACTTTGAAATGTGATCCGGCTACAGAGTTGTTTGCATACCGTTTGCAAGTGGCTGCTAAGGTCCAAGGGACAAGCTTAATTAATGGACAGGATCGTGCAGACCTTCGCGGCCTCTCCAGAGGCCATGGCATCCCATTTGATCTCAACTCACCACTCTTAACATTTTCCATGAACCTTTTAAAAGCCGTTTGTAATTGCTACATGGCAGGTACCTTAAAGCGGCTTGTAACCTTTTTTAATGAGTACACTGTAATTTCGTCCAAGCTGTATGGTAGCGTATGTTTACTAGGTTAATACAATGCACTTATACAATGGGGGTATATAAACACAGGATCTAATATGTGACCCCATAGTGGTCACATATGACCTGTATGCAGCACAGTTGTAGTACAACTGTACTGTCAGGGAGGGATCCTCATAACTTCATATTTAGTCCACTTTTTTTTAACTTTATGTTTATTCATTTTCCAAACCACACACACACACACACACAACCTATACTCACACAAAAAGAAAATGCAATACAAAGACAGCGTTTTTCAAATACCTCTGCCTTATTCCTCAGTTTATGTCATATTCTCCATAGAATATATTTCTTCTATAATGTCCATCCAGTGTTCCATTCTAGGAGGATCTGCTGTCAACCATCTCTTTGTGATGGCTTTTGTAGCAGCTATCATTAGTATCCTGAACATACAGGTATTTAGTCCACTTTAGATATGTTAGTGGGTATCGATTCTAAATTATTGCCAACACACCCCCACAAACAACCCCCCCCCCCCCCCCCCCCCCCCACACACACACACACACACACACACACACACACTGAGCTTGGCTGACAGTTGAGTCTTCAGATAGTAAAAGCGAGGGTGTTTTTTAAGAAGTGATTTAAAAGAGACCTCTGAGTTTGCTATCCTCTAACTACTCTGATAGGTGGTGATGCCAGGGTCCAGCAATAGCCCTAAGGTGGAGAATTGATGCCAGGGTCCAGCAATAGCCCTAAGGTGGAGAATTCCCTACCGCTTTTTTATTCAGAACCCAACAACTGATCATGCTGCACTTTCCTGCACATTGAATATTAGCAATATTAGCAATGTTTGCAGTTTGTTTTTTAAGTGGTCCACTTATTTTGTGAAAACACTCCTTAATGGCTGTTTCCCCTCCCCCAAATAAGCTTAGAAGGGGTTAATGGGTGTTGTTCAAGTTCGCCTATTTACATACCTCCAAAATGCATCTTTTTTTTTGTTATACATTGTCTCTTCACCATGTCAGTAGTGTGTTAACAATCACACTTTGCACTTTTGGTTCAGCAGTGAACTGTCTCAAAAGGTGGGGGCATGGCATATGGTTTATGGCTGAACCACTGTTGAATCAAAAGTGAAATTGTCAGTGTCAAGACACTATTGACATGGTGGAGAGACAATATATAGTTTAAAATGCAATTTGTAGGTATGTAAATAGGTGAACTTGAACAACACCCATTAGCCCCATTCTAAGGTAATTTGGGATAGGGGAAACGCCCAGTTGTTGTTTTCACAAAATAACAACTGGGCCACTTTTTTAATTAACTGAAAATAAAGTAAAAAAAAAAGTCTTGGTGTGGTATGCTCCTTTAAATAAATAATAATACATTAATAAAAATAGCATTTTGAGCTACTTTCGCTCTGAATCCCAACAGTTAATGCAGATGATATGAGGATTCCACCCATTGGAGGAGACGATATGTCTAGTTCCTCTGTCTCACTATTTCCACTTCCCCGTGTGTCTCTTTTTGCCTGGTGGGACTGGTATGTCCACCGTGTCGTCTGACGTAGCATTTGGTGGCATATCATGATGGACTGGATGTTAACAGCACCCAGTTCAACTCAGCCTGAGGCTACTGAGGTCGACGCATGGGGGGGTCACCTTACCGCCCTGCAGGGGCAGATCTAGGCATGGGCATGGGGGGGGCAATGCCCCCCTAAATGCCCAGTCTGCCCCAACTAACACAATGGCATGCAAAACATTTCAAATGAAAGTGCTTATATTTAAAATGATTTTAAACACTCCTACTGCTAGTAACTAACTACAGCTGTTGACCACTAAACCAACAGCATTTTGTCATTGAAACTCTGAGTCATACCTTTAGTTTTATGCATGCTGCGTGTCTGTTGCAACTTCAACAACAACTGATGTTATTATGGATGCTTTACTTGCCTGATAAAAGTACTGGAACTGAAAATGGTATGAGTGCGGCTTCATCGCCCGTGGCGCGAAGCGACACGGGCGATGAAGCCGCCCTCATGCCATTTTCTCCTGCCCCCCAATTGGGAAATGTTACATCTGCCCTGCACAGCGCAGGGGAATGTTAGACTGAGATTGGTTATCAGTACACTCTTTAGGATTTGGGTGGAAGAAGGCGTTATAAAACATCATCCGGACCGGCATGCTGTGACAAGGAAGCGGCTCACACATCTCCATTCTGAGAGGGTTCCATCTCCCCCGCACACATGCACACACAACCTGGGAAAGAGATCATGGATCATTTTAGAACTGGTGCCCTTTGCCAAAGGACCGCACCACAAACCTGAAACTCAATTCAAGAGGTGACTTGAGTCCCTCCACAGAGCTGTACCTGCTTTTATACCAAATCCCTCTGCCCTTAACTTAATAGCCCATGGAATATTTTTTTCTTTCCAAATTCAGGAGTGTGCCCATAGCCTTAATGCAGCCTTTGCCGCATTGTATGATGCACCATGAATGCATCTTAACTATGTTCGCTTCCCCAAATGGAGTGCACGCCCAAATATGCAGGGTGGGACGCATGGCCCAATATGGAAGGTCTGACGCAGACAGGTTGTGATTAGCATCGGCACCCAGGCTTTCATTTTCGTTCGCTTTGCGCAAAAACGGAAAGCCTGGACTAACTTGTTACACACAGTGGCGTTGAGGGGGGAGTCAACCTTCCGGGGTGGGCGTCGCTCTAAATGATGGTGGACGGGCGCGGGAGGGGCCGGGGATGACGACACGTTCGTGAGATCAAATCAGATCAGCTCGATCTGCCGTGTGTATCCCACGGCACCCCGCCCCCCAAGGCCAAAATCATTGCGGGTTAGGCCAGGCTAGGTTGTGATGGACTCTCAGACATTTCTGGCAGTTCCTTTTCCGCTTGGGCCAGGGTCTTTGTTGCCATGTCTGCTAATGAAATATGAAAGTTATGCCAGAGATCCCGAAACAGATTTATGTTGTTTAAAAAAAAAAACATTTCATGCTTTCCCTTTTTATTTTTTTTTTTTGTTGGATCATAGAAGATCGATTTTAAAATGGCCAACAAGGTTTGAAGTGCAACTAGGCATGTTGCCTAGTTGCTTGTTTTTTAGCTTGTTTTCTTAGAGCTGCAGGTTGCTTATCTCTGGAGGTACAACAGCATGGAGAGGCCATGGATGGATGGATGATGGGCCTCTTCTGGAGGCCTCTGTTCCTCTCATTAGCATCCCAGCTGGGAGATGTTTGCCAACAGGGTGCCAAGAGAGAAACACGCACGGCTGGATGCTGTTAGAATAGTCTACTACACTCTAGCACAGTGGTTTTCAACCTTTTTGACACCATGGACCACCTTTTATTCAGCATTTGAGCCACGGGCCACCGTTTGATTAGATTTTCACCCTAGACCTAAAACTAAATAATTCTTTTGGTTTTTTTCACAATTCCTGGCTTGATTTTGCAAACAAGATGCTGAATATTTTAACTCTTGAGAGTGTGAAAACCAAACTTGAGAGTGTGAAAACCAAAATGAAACCAAGGACCACTGATGGTCCCCGGACCACCTGTTGAAAACCCCTGCTCTAGTTGACTGTCCTTATGAATTATACTAAATCTGACAAATTTAACTACAGTACACTTTGAACTACAGTACAAATATTTCAATATCCAATGATCATGTCACTATACAGGTCAAATACTGAATTATCTCACAACACATCACAATGTAACATTCACTTAATAGTGAGAGTTTGCTGTAGATTTCAACCCCATTTGGTTATATTTTTGTATCACGGCCTGATATTAGTGTAGAAACAAGACCTTGGTCTTTCTCCTCCCCTATCTTAATACACTTCCTCCCGAGTGATTCTCTGTTTATTCCTACTAACAACAGCACTACATGTTTGGGTCAGTGGTGCTGACAGACTCTGCTGTTAGCACAATCTGTCTCGAGAGATTAGGTTTCAAGTGGTTACTTTCAAACTGGCGCTTTTCCTGCCAAACAGCCAAAGTCTACTATAGGCCATGTTATCACAGCAGCATCTGCAACAGCATTTGGATTGTAGTCGGTGTCGATATCCCCTCCCTGTGACTTCACTCCTACAGTTTATACTGTATGGAGGAGGGTGGTAGAGGAGTGGAGGCAGGGGGGGCAATGCCAAGGTGCCACAGTGCATGTAAGACCGAGACCCTCACTCACTCATTATCCAGTGCAGATGTTCAACCGTGGCCCTTGCAGTATCAGGTGACCACAAATCTAATTGATATAAAAACTCCAGCAGGGAAGCCTAAGCCCCATGTGAGGTTTCGGGTTGCGGGGGCCGTTACAAGGCCTAGCAGACTTCTGACAGGGCATTCGGGGGGTGGAACACGCACGTCTCTTCAACATCAAAGGAGGTGGGCATCAGAGAGCGTCTCGCCGCCACCTAGGAAGATCCCCGTTCCGCCTGTTTTCTTCAGCATCAGAACCCCCACTATTTACGACTGATTTGCGACCCGTGCTACAAAATCAGATTAATCATGCTTTCGGGGCTTTTGTTTTTATTTTTTTTTATCTCTGCTGCCCTGGCTGGGACGCATTTTGTTTTAGCACCCTTGAAACAAAAGCATTAATAACCTCATCGGCAAAACGGGCAAGTTTTTAATATGGGAAAGTGATCCCCTGGCTAAGGTCTTACAATGAGGCCGAGAGGGGGAATTGAAAAGCTTAAGGAGAGGATGTGATCGTAATGACTTTTAAGGCGAGATAATCCTCCCCATCTGGGCCTGGCGATTGTTTGATATTTATGGTTGATCATCAGCACTAATAGGTTTGTTATTCCTTATGTGATGATTATGAATGGAAGGAGCCTGGGAAGGGGCATATACTTTGTTTTGTTTTCATTCTGTCTGAGAGTTACCCCCGGGATCACTTTGGAAAAGAGGGCATGGATTTTGTCTTGTCGTACAAATGAAGTAAGGGGGCCGGAGATTTGTTTGGGTGCTGCCATGGGAGGTCTCTTTTCAGTTAACATGAATTGACCAAATACTTTGGCTTATTTGACTGTTTGGGGTGATTTTCAGAATAGCATAAATACAAAATTGTGTTATCTGGTGTTATATGATGCACCTGTTTATAATGATATCGTGTCACTGTACTTAAGTACAATTTTGAGGTTGGAGTTTGGAGTATTTGGAGTATTTACATTATCCATCATTTACTAAATATCTACGCATTGCACATCGCTCTGATATGCCAATGTGGCGTTGTCGCTTGGTGAAAGTGTTTTTATTTGTTTTATTACAAAGTTGGCAGACGCACGGCAGAGCACTGTGTCCAGTTGGTGTTGACGGGCAGCACTTAACGCACATCAATACTGTGCCGTTATGCCATGAATCCTGTGTGTTTTGGGTTTAATACGTGAAGGGCTGTGTTTTTCCCTTTTACTGTTCTCATTTACTTTTAATAATTCTTGTGTACAAGGACCTTCTCCACTTGCGGAGGACATTTTCATCAGGAAAAAAGGACAAGTATTTTTGATGAATCTAGCATGATTAAACAGCTAAAATGGATATCTACAGTAAATACTGAATCAAGCAACTTCTTAAATGCCGGGGTGTTTTACAACTTAACATAAGACTGAGTAGACTATCAAATTACCCAAAGTTAAATATCCCTTTACCACCTAAAATCTCAATACTTGTACTGCTTTTCTCCTGTGTTTTTTAACCAGTGTTCTGGGGACCACCAGTGGTCCCTGAGAAGATTCCAGGTGCTCCCCAGCTAAATGATGGACTGTTGGTAAACAAATGGACCTTTTATAAATCTGTAACTCTTCACATTTAAATTATATTTAAATTATATTTAAACATCTGAATTACTTACATTGTAGAATAAGTGTTATTTCTGGACACAAACTTGAAAATCCTTAGTTTTGGGACCAAGAGACTAAATTCAACATCAAATAGTGCTCTGTGGCTAAAATGCAGAATAAATGGGGGGCACTGGTATGAAAAACGTTGAAAACCACTGCTCTACACCACAGTGATGCATTGTGATTGTTCCCCTCAGAGTAGTGGTTAATATAAAAGTATAAGAGTCCTTCCTATCAGACCCCCACCAGGAGGCCTGGAACCCCCTGCTCTAAGTCATGAAGACTTTCCATTTTGATTCTGGTATATTCTGGGACGTTCCCCAAATGAGTTTAAGTTAAGCAATTGTATTTGCGGGGTTGCCTCCGAATGCCTGGGCTGGCTAGTAACTGACCCTTGTCCTAGTTGTTTGATGGATGACTTTATGGCACTATTTCTGTCCAGGAGCGTCACTGAGGGGCCAAGCCACTGAGGGTATGTGACCTTTCTGCAGTTATGTCTTCCCAGGATAAGATTCTGGAAGATGAGTGCTTTAATGAACCCCTTGGATCATCGCACTGGGCACGCGCACACACACACACACACACACACACACACACACACACGCACACGCACACGCACACGCACGCACGCACGCACACACACACACACACACCAGGGGCAGATCTAGGCATGGGCATGGGGCGGGGCAATGCCCCCCTAAATGCCCAGACTGCCCCACCAAACATGATGGCCTGCAAAATAACCCAAATTTCAAAGATATTTCAAATTATATTTA
This sequence comes from Benthosema pterotum, assembly GCA_039105355.1. NCBI lineage: Eukaryota > Metazoa > Chordata > Actinopteri > Myctophiformes > Myctophidae > Benthosema > Benthosema pterotum. The sequence goes on along the minus strand of CM076969.1, from coordinate 17,125,046 downwards.
AAATGATTTGAAACACTACTACTGCTACTAACTAACTACAGTTGTGTCACCACTAAACCAACAGCATTTTATAATTGAAAACAGAAAAACTCTCGGAGTCAGACCTTTAGCTTTATGCATGCTGCGTGTCTGTTGCAACGTCAACAACAACTGATGTTATTATTGATGTTATAATGGTATTCGTGCCACGGGCGATGAAGCCGCCCCCATACCATTTTCTCCTGCCCCCACAATTGGGAAATGTTACATCCGCCCCTGCCACACACATACACGTGTGCGACACACACAGTCTGACCGAGGATCCGGAAACTTACACCTATACATCAGCGTGGGGTGGCTGACTCATGCAAGACTGACACCCAAACCTGGGAACAGCGTTCCTCTTCTCTCCGGGAGTCCCAGATTCCCGGAGAGAAATAAGCAACCGGCTCATAAGTAGAGATGGCATCACTGGCCCGGGACGGGAAAGAGATTGTGGATCATGTTAGAATATGGTGCCATTGGCCAAAGCTGCAACACAAATCACCTAAGACTGAAACCCAAGACATTGACATAGTCTAGAAAGGTGCCAAAGGTATATCTCCTCCGTCATCACTTCAATCGGTGGATATACCGTTGCATCCATGTGGTCATTCATTCACCACACATACTTGGGTCATCATGTAAAGGAACAGTAATTAATATAATACCTGCTTTCACATTTTACCACGTGTTAGAATGTTAAGCCAGGATTCCATATTTTGTTGTCAGGCTGAAACGGCTGATCTACAAGCTCACGACACAACATGGTAGTTAATTTGGAAAGTGGCATTGAAATTGAACTACACTCATCCACTTTGGCCACTAGAGGGAGTCTGCGCACTCATGAACAGACTTAATCATCCCTTGGGACTGTGATTTAATTAGTTTGCCTACAGTGTGATGATAACCCTTGACAATTTTGCCAAAAGAAAATTACTTTTATTACACTAAAATAGGTAGAATAATTTAATTAACCAGTCGAATCCTAGCTATCCTAGCTCTATCTCAGGGGCAAACATTTGGTATCATTTCACGCTCTCAAGAGTTACATATCTATAATGGTCCATTTGGTTACCAACTGTCCATCATTTAGCTGGGGACCACCTGTAACCTCCCGGTGGTCTGGGGACTGGTGGTCCCCAGGCTACTGGTTGAAAACCACCACTGGTGTACAGGGGAAAAGAGCAGATCAACTACCAATCTAAAGGTCAGGTTTACAAAGTGTTGAGGGTTTAAGTGTTCTTAAATGGCTGAAAACACAAGAGCTGCTTCATGTCTCTCTCACCTAAGGGCGGGGTCCTTGTAGTTAGATCTCAAAAAAGTGTCAAGTAGTTAAAGTTGTTGCGAATTGTGAAATATTTATGCATCATTGATATTACAATGCTCATTTCTATAGGCCTTGGGTGTTGTAGCCATGGGGTCAACCATTTTAAGCTTGCTAAGGGTGCCTTAGTTCAAGGCAGGTAATGGACACTGCATGTTTTGTTTTTTTTTTTCTGTAAACTCTCTGGCATGCTGGTAAATGTGCCCTGTGATGCCGTTTAAGTCTATAGCCATGCCAAGAATGTATGGGGATGAAGAGGTCACACAATGTGTCTGCCGGCGACAACAAAGTCCCCAGTCTTTGATGTGTTGATGAAAAATGTTCAGATAATACATAAAAGGTAGTGGTGTGTGTGTGTGTGTGTGTGTGTGTGTGTGTGTGTGTGTGTGTGTGTGTGTGTGTGTGTGTGTGTGTGTGTGTGTGTGTGTGTGTGTGTGTGTGTGTGTGTGTGTGTGCGTGCGTGCGTGTGTGTGTGTGTGTATGTGCATAAATGGTAGTGTAGGTTCTGTGTTACACTTAAAGGTGGAAGGGGAAGTGATTTTACTTTTGTCAGATATCACCCAAAAACATTTGTTTTCTGTTAAAATGCTCTATTATAAGGTGTGCAGACCATATATGGAGTTTTCCCCCTCCCCCCACGTTAGCAGAGGAGCTGATGTAGGAATAAATGCAATTGTGTACTACAATAAGATTTCAAAACATCAGTGAAACATTAACTGAAGCATTCAGAATACATGATAATTGAGGACTGTAAATTTTCTGTTATATGATATGGGATTGGCATAGACTGACATAGCGTTCACACTGAGCAGGCGAAAGAGTTGGTGTGGGTGAATGATGTTCATGTTGAACAGATAGAGGACTTTGGCGTGGGGTGGTTAATCTTCGTCATGCTGAACAACAGACAGAGGTTGGTATGGGTGAATCTTGCCACATTTAGGCCCTGCCACATGTCTGTGCAAGCTCTTCTACGAATGGATTCGGCCCGGGGGTATTGTTGGTGTTTTGGGGGCCCCCGGCTGGGCTCTCCAGAACTCCATGCCACTGGCGTTCAGATCGCAGACCTTCATGGTGGATAGGAATAGCATGTCTTCTCTTGCCAAGCGACTGAGTGTAGCGATTAGCTTTGCTCTCAGGGTGGAGAATAAGTCCAGGTTTCAGACACACTACTAGAGCGTGTTGGAGACAGTCGCAGCTGCTGCAGACTTGTCTGCTGGCGGCTCTCTTATTCTCCGTATTTACGCCAGGAAGGGGTATTGTGCAATGATTAACCACCCATTCAAAATTCTAACACACACAAATCCAAAATTCTTCCAAAAAAGCGAAATTTCATCATGATGCTTAGTGAGTTTTTTTGAACAGTCTTTTTAAAATCATCTTTTGACATTCCTCATGTGGACCTCCAGGAAATTTTCAGGAAATATTTAATGTGATGAATGAGCAGATACACTTGGGGCAAGTAAAGTTTCCATTAGCTGAAGATTTTTGATTACCGCATTTTAACCTTTTGGTTTGCCCCATGTAACCCTTGCCTGTAAAACTGTGGAGGCTTTACTATAATATTCATTAGCCAGGTTGCTTATCCAAAGCACCCTTGCCACGGTCAGGCAGACAACCATTAGTGCCAATTCCTGTATATTAACTCGTTGGAACATTATTGGAACATCATCCATTATTGAAGTGTCCTCCCAAATTTACTCCAATAATATGATACCCCACGATACGATATCATCCATCCGTCCCAGTCATTGTGTTTCCTAACATTATCCAGTGTCGAAATGCACTAAATCTGAATTAAATCTAAATTTCTCCTTGAACACATACTGTATTTGTAAAGTCTAGGTACCGGTATAAAGCAGTTGAAAATATTCTTCTCAATATTTGGTATCATGTTCATGGTTCCAGGAACAGAATCTGCCTGTGTGCTGTTATGTCCGAGAAGCTTTTGGGTATCGTGTGATCTTAGTGCTGTCTGAGCTGAGTTATAGTGGACAGTAACTTGTTGCTTACTGTATATTACACCGTAAAGGGGACACGGACACAGTAAGTGTTTTCACGTGGCACTGTTGCCCCAAAAAAGGCGCTGCGCGAGATTTATCTGATATCATCGTATGCCCCTTTCATCTCAACTGGCCGCTAATAATTCCCTTTTAACGCAGGCATTCTTCACGTTTTTACTGTGCCAAAAATATAATAAGCCGTGACCTTGATAGTCAACCGTGTCAACTGCGCCAAGCAGTTTTGATTTGGTCTGCTTTCAGCACCTGCAGCCGCACTGCCCATGAGCTCATGATGTTTGAGGTAACAACGGTTCAATCTACTCCATCCACCATCTGTGCACACACAGCGTCCCGTATTTGGCCCGTCCTTCTCCCCAAATCTCACAAGATCAGGTGGAACATTTTAAGTAGTGTATTAATATAGCGCGTTTATCCAAAACGCTTTGCGGATATTGTGCATTGCGCTTGACCCTTTCATACACACATTCACACACGGATAGCAAGGCAACAACCAGCATCTTGCTCAATGACACTTCAACACAGGGCTGGATTTAACCAGCCCTACTAGGATGGGCTGGAAGAATGGCAGGGTGGGCAATTCCAAAGTTTGTCATATGAAGCGGTTTACAATCTTTTTGATACTGGGGCCCACTATTTATTCGGCATTTGAGCAACGGATCACCATTTGATTACATTTTAGAGACAGACCCCAAAACTAAAGATTTCTTTTGCTTTTGTCCACAATTCCAGGCTGGATTTGGGAAACAAACCAGTCAAACATACAGATCAAAATGATCATTAATCTTCCACATTCTCTAGTTGTGTAGACTTGGGCTAATTCACATGGTGAGTATTTTAACCAACCAAATGGACCCGCAAGGGTCCATTTTTACCCTCTCAAGGAGTTACATCTGGTTAACCAACTTTCCACCATTTAGCTGGGGACCACCTGGAACTCTCTCTCTGGTTGAAAACCACTCATATTACCTTTCATTGGGTGGGCAGGATGCACATTTGGGTGGGCTCTGCCCACCCAAATGTGCCCCTCTCTAGAGCCGGCCCTGCTTCAACACCAACTGTGGCGGATCCTCACTGATCCAGTGATGGCAATTACCACAATTACCACAGACATAGTTCACCCATACAGAGTATATTGATTACTGAGGCAGCTCGATGTACAAGTACACCCCCTGGACATGACGCTTGTATATTGCAGGGACCCAATCCAACTCTTGATGCTGAGTGCCAAGCAGGGAGGAAGGCATTGGGTCACATTTTTAGTCTTTAGTATGAGACGGTCAAGAATCGAACCTCAACCTCCCAGTTTCAGAGTGGACACTCTACCCACACGGCCACTGAGCTTTGGACAGGACCTTTTTTAAAGAAGGGGGAAGTACTATAACTCCTCCAACAAACAATTGGAGGAATTTATCTATTAGTCTATAACAGGTTGGTAGGCAACCTTTTTGACATGGAGTGCCATGTTTTTTTTCCTTGACACTCCGAGTGCCACAGTAAAAAATAACAATACATTTCCACAGTCAATAAATAGCGCGTTTTCAACGTTTTCACATATTCTAATGGTCATTCTGCAGTTATACGCCATGCTTAGGCCATATTTTATTTCTTATCAGAACAGGCAGACTGATAGATATTTTTCTTTCACATTGGACTGATTAATCAGACTCATGGTGACCGAAACTGTTAATTTGACGGACAGTAGTAGCCTATTACAATGTGAGGGTAAAGTGGGACAGTTAATTGGGGGTAGCAACATACAGGTATTACTTAAATTGGTATTAAAGTCCCTCATTCCATATTTGTCCATACATATTCCTAATAGTGCCCATCATTTTGTTATTTATTCATGTTGGTCCTTATGTTTTAAGCCTGTTAAAATAACAAGAAACATATCATGAAAAGGGATAGTGAGAGAACTACAACAGAAAGCCAATCATAGGGGCTATTAGGAAATTGACCACGGTAGTCTCAATTTGTGGGATGACTTAAAAGTCTTTGAAATGAGGGACTGTCCCAAGCAAAGAATGACATATGGTCACCCTGGGACTGTCCCACAGAAACGGGGACATCTGGTCACCCTTCAAACAAAGCGGGCCGTTTTCATCGCGACACACACACACACACACACACACACACACACACACACACACACACACACACACACACACACACACACACACACAGAGTAGCCTCTGCGTTAGAAATACACAAGGATAGTTAGCCTGTTAGCTAACAGAACTAACAGAATACACGGAGGCTGCAAGCTTTATGCTAACAATATTCGACCATACTAACGGGGCTCTGCAGGGCAGACAGACGGCATGTATTGCCGCTGCTGTGAAACAACCGAACCAGCCAGCAGCAACGCGAGTGGATTAGAAGAGAAGGATAACTACTGTTTCTGGAGGAGAACAACTTGGACTGGGCTCCGCGTGCACAGAGGCAACTGCAGACTCAAGTCACTTGTGATTGGCCAGAATGCAGAGCGCAGCGCAGAAGTGACTCGCTCCGGTTCATATTGATTAAATTAATAAATTAATGAATAATCGCCGCCGTTGCGTTTGCTAATGGCATGATTTCAATTTCGTTTTGAAGACTTAGTGCAAATACTGCAGTATAATCTTTATTTTACAATGTGCATATTCTTGAGGAATGCAGTTATTTTATTACTGAGGAGAAAAAAAAAACTTCTCCCAGAATCTGGCCGCGTGCCAGCCGATACCACCCGGCGTGCCATCGTTGGCACGCGTGCCTAGGGTTGCCGACCCCTGGTCTATAACATGTTTTTAGCTTGCAAATCACTTTTTTACATTTCAAAATTTAATCCCCGAACATTTTCAAGGATTTACTGTCTATGAGAAACAACTTAAATCTGACTGGACTTCACACTTTGCTGAGTCACAGAGAGGACACACAACAACCCTTTTGACTTGCCGCCTCACCCTGCGTTTCACCCCACCACCAAATCCCCTGGCACGCACCGAGTCCTGCCATCATCGGCACAATCTTTGGGGGGAGGGAGGCCATCTTGTTTGTTCATTTGCCTCTCTCTCTCTCTGTCTCTCTCTGTCTCTCTCTCCGTGACATTTGTTCTTGCAGCTGAACATGTGCAAGACAATTTCCCGATTCTTCCAGGGGCTGGACAGCTGCGGCGCAAATTACACTAAAGCCGTTGCCTTTGGGGGGGGGGGGTTGTGGGTGAGGAGGAGGTGGGGGGATTAGCCCGGTTGCAGAGTGTGTCTATGTCTAAGCAAGGTTTTCTGCACGGTGACCCCCCCAATGTTAACCCTGTGCAGAACGAAGTACCACACTTCACTTAACAAGAGTCATTGTCCAACTTTTTTAAAGTCATAAGGACCCCCTATTTGATGTATATGAGAGATACAAACATAATATTTTTGTAGCATGGACAAAATATATTTTACTCAATATATATAAACTATAAGAGTAATTGCAATTCTAACTTAAGAATTGCTAAAATAAAAGCACACACATTTTCAGACACAATGCCTTACAACGCACTAGCCTGGATCTGAACCAGGCAGCAATGCTCCAGGCTGAAGGCCGATACGCCCGACTAATGATGTTTTCAGACTAGTTGTGTTTGTGTATATTCCCCGTGCAAAGGTTCACAATCTCACCGCTGAGAGATCTCCCAAATCATCCTGGATGCTTTAAGTGAGCTGCCCCGTGCAAGTTTCAACAAGTCATTAATTGGACTTAACCATACAGTCTTCACAATAGACAAATGGAGTCAAATAATAAAGGCTTGGAACTTCATGACATCATAGGCAAAGTGAAGGACTCAAAATGGCAGCAGGGTTGTTTGTCTGCTAGGTACAGAGGTTGTCCAATGACAGGTTAGTAATTGTTAAAATCGGCCTTCGGGGAGACTTGGTATGATTTGAGATTATGGTTAAAGACATCAAATGTATTTTCCCTGTGTTACGGAAACAAAACTACAAATTTATTATTTTGTGCCAGTTAGCTAACGTTACATACTATTGCTTAAGAACAGGCAAAAAAGACACAAATGAAGAAAGTCCTACAACTCTGTTGACTGTACCATGATGATTGAGCGGTGCAAGGGGTTAAGCATAGTGTCAGTGGATGAGCACTTTGTTTGAAGTATGTCCGTCCATGTTGCAGCAGGCATGGGCCACGGCAAGGAGCCCCGGGATTTGCTTTGGTCAAAACCGTGAAGGATGAGAATCATTTTGCCACAGAGAATATATTGATTTCCTGCAGGAAGATGCTAAAACCCTTGAAATCTGCCGGGGTAACCGGACACCACGCCACGGAGCAGGGGGGGATTTCTGCGGCACTGAGAGCCTGTTGTGCGTGTTAATAGTCCCCTCAATCTGTAAGATCTCTACATCTTGCCAAGTTTTGAATCTTTTTATTGATGGCTTTCGGTGCAGAGAGCAGAGGGAGGTGGATGCTGTGCCAGTTGGATTAACGCTATGAGTTTGTCTGATGCTGCTGGGTTTGCCGCGTTCCTAATGACCCCAAGAGGAGCCCAGCTTGGTGCAGAGGGGGCCAAGCTTGGTGCAGGCAGAGGCTTCTGGGTTGTTGTAGTGTACAGGAGGTTCTGGGGTTGTTCAGTTCCTCCTTGTTCACGTTTTCTGCTGCTCTGCCACAGTTGAATGTGACTATTTTTTACTTACAATGACTAAAGTCTCAAGCATGACACAGGATCTAACATGACTTTTGACCTGATGTTCAAGATCCAATGTATGGTATATCCTTGAGCAAACAGGCAGGCTTGATGTAATGGTACTACATTTTAGCAGTTGTGCAGGAAACAGGTTTCGAATTTAGGGTTGACGAAAAACGTTGCATATCAAATCAGTAAACTGTCGGCACACAATATTCCAAATAATTGGTATCAGAGTCATCCCTGAAAAACAGCATCCTTTCACCGTGTATCTTTCTTTGCAAACGGAAATCCCCAGCATCACCAAATTATCAGCATCACCATGTGGGACTGACTCAAGCTTATATTCCCTGGCCCAGGCTCAAGCAGTAAACACCACATTCACTCTGGTTTTGTCATTCGGAAGCTTCTGACAAAGTCAACAACTATTCCACCAGAGTGAAGGCATGACATTGCTTCTGTATGCTCATTTGGAGCAACGCGTGTGTCTCCTCTCTGAGTAAGTCAAGAGGAATCCGATTCCTACGGTACCTATTGTAAAAAGCCCCAGAGGTCAGTGCGTCAGAGTGTGGTGGTGGGCTGATGGACACCATGTGCTCTGGGGTCTGTCAGAAGAACTCTGGATGGGGAAACAGATCATTGCAAATGCAGGGTCTTTGAGAGAGAGAGAGAGAGAGAGAGAGAGAGAGAGGGAGAGAGAGAGAGAGAGAGAGAGAGAGAGAGAGAGAGAGAGAGAGAGAGAGAGAGAGAGAGAGAGAGAGAGAGAGAGAGAGAGAGAGAGAGAGAGAGAGAGAGAGAGAGAGAGAGAGAGAGAGAGAGAGAGAGAGAGAGAGAGAGAGAGAGAGAGAGAGAGTGTGTGTGTTTGTGCAGGCCGGATTTAGCCAGCCCTACTAGGGTGGGCTGGAAGAATGGCAGGGTGGGCAACTCCAAAGTTTTTACATGAAGCAGTGATTTTCAACCTTTTTTACACCAGGGCCCACTATTTATTCAGCATTTGAGCCACAGACCATCGTTTGACATCTCAGCCCCACAGACCCCAAAACTAAAGATTTCTTTTGCTTTTGTCCACAATTCCAGGCTGGATTTGGCAAAAAAGGTTTGGGGAACAGTCAAACATGCAGATCAAAATGACCATTAATCTTCTACATTCTCTAGTTGTGTAGACTTGGACTAATTAGGATGATGAATATTTTAACTCTTGATAGCATAAAAATGAAACCAAATGGACCCTTGCGGGTCCATTTGGTTTCATTCTTACGCTCTCAAAGAGTTACATCTGGTTAACCAGCTTTTTCTGCCCATCCCTGCTCTCCCTCTAGATCCGGCCCTGTGTTTATGGTGGCTCTACAGCAGTGGTTTCAAAACATGGATTTGAAAACTTGCATTGGTAAATTAAGTTTATAGTTTATCTATTCAAGGCTAATAACTGTTACAAGACGATTTTAAAGGCCATTCATAATCATAAGTGATGTTTTTGCAACAACAGATGTTTTAGGGTGATGGGTGAGTCGCTTATCATTGCGGCATGACGTCACACGGTTGCCTTATCGCCTAAAACTGGGGTAACTATCTGGCATGCATAGAAAATTTCAAGCAGACGTGAGAATGACCCTATACGTGTTTAATTTTGGCGCCCCCTACTGGTCACAAGAAAAACAGATAACGGGTTTGGTAGTGATACTGTTAAAGGTGAAATACCTATTTAATGTACAATATATTATTAAACAGAGACTGTACAAATATTCAGCACACAACACACACACCGTATACGTAAACAAACACACATGCAAAGCACAGCTGGACTTTCCTCGGTTCTCTTAAAACTCCACACGCAGTCGGCTTCTATTTAAACTCCAGAGAACAACAGTTTTCTACAAGCCTCATTGAAGATGCATGTAAAGACAGTACTTGACCCGAGCAGAAACCCTACACCTCCCCTTGGTACATTTAAAGGTGAATGAAACTGCATCTGGGGTTTTGGGACAATTGTACGAGGCCCTTGTTCAAGACGATCCATTCGTTAACCCGCCTCACTTCAGAAGCGAAAAACCATCTGTGAGTGAGCAATGGGTTATCGTCAGGGCCGGATCTAGAGGGGGGGGCACACCCAAACATGTATCCTGTCCACCCAATGAAAGGTTTTGACCAGTGGTCTGGGGACTTTCACTAGTGGTCCTTTAGAGAGTTCCAGTTGGTCCCCAGGCTAAATGGTGGTTGGTTAACCAGATGTAACTCTTTGGGAGCGTAAAAATGAAACCAAATGGACCCTTGCAGGTCCATTTGGTTTTATTTTTACACTCTCAAGAGTTAAAATATTCATCATCTGAAATCAGCCCAAGTCAGTCGACACAACTAGAGAATATACTGTAGGAGATTAATGGTAATTTTGATCTGTATGTTTTGAATGTTTTGTTTCCCAAATCCAGCCTGAAATTGTGGACAAAAGCAAACGAAATCTTTAGTTTTGGGGTTTGTGAGGCTAAAATGGCATCAAATAGTGTTCCTTGTCTCAAATGCCAAAGAAATAGTGGGCTCTGGTGTCAAAAATATTGAAAAACACTGCTTCAGAAATGTTGTAAAAACTTCGAAGTTTCCCACCCTGCCATTCTTCCAGCCCACCCTAGTAGGGCTGGCTAAATCCGGCCCTGGTTATCGTGTGGTTACAGCCACCGCAAACCTTAAGGAGAGAAAGGAGAAAAAAAAGGTAACATGGTTTTTTAACTGGTAGCTTTACGTGCAAGGCGAGTGGCAGCACCCCTGACTGACACGCGGACAGGTTTATGGGTGGCCACACAGGGATGTTTACAGACCTCATCATGGAGCCTGGGTTTGTTGGAGGCTTCTCTTTATTTGAGGCCCTTTACGGCCAGTGATCAGTGGCGGCACAGTGAGTGGAGGCGCGTGACACATGGAGATCAGGTAGACCTATAGAGGCTGGAGGTGTCCCAGTGAAGTTGAGGTGGACCTTTAACACACCAGCAACTGGTCCGTGGGTTGTTGTTGAGTGTGATGGCAGCTGCAGTGTATTCAGTGATTCAGCCTACAGCTTGAGGACTCTTTTTTTCGTGTGCTTTTCCGCCTTTTTAAGTGGTACAAACACTTTGTTACGCAACTTTGTGTGTCCGTCCCTGGCTTACTGCCTTGCTGGGTCCGTTTCTGGCTTGCTGTCTGTTTGTCTTTGAGCACGAAGATTTCAACACCGGTGATAGTGCTGTGTCAAACAAGTCTGAAGCTATCAATGAAATCAATTATAATGTATAGTTAATATCTTAGCTAAGAGGTCCTTAACACATCGATCGTGTGTGCCCTATGCCACGGCTCAAGCCAGTGGATTCGGTAAAAAACCCTTATTTTGAAGCCAGATCTCCTAAACAGGATGTGCGATGAGTGACGTCATGATGTTTCTGGTGTCTTGACTAACCTGTCCTCTGACGATCTGAGCAAAAAGTTACGGGTCAAAAGTCAGGAAGTGACGTCTGGCCCTATTGGTCTACCCATGTGCCCACAACATTCAGGGGCAGAATCTCAGGGGAGGCTTTTGTTTTGAATGCATTAGATTGAATGGGTGCGAACGGGACAAAAAAAGTTGTCGCTGCAATTCTGTCCGAAATGGAAGTCGATCAGACGATGCGCTCGGACTAATAGTTGGATTAAAGAATGAAATCTACATTTTGTCGTTTTCTGCGCCTTCGTTGTTATGGGCGGACGGGATTTAATTGGCTTGCCCTGAAAAACACCGAAGCCTGTCTAACCTGTAGGGATATACAGTATAGCTCTAAACGTCTGGCCCAGCCAGGAGATGTGAGGCCGACTCTGCCTCCGTATGTGCGTGTGTATGGGGCAGTGCTCTGGGAAGGGGGGTCTGTGTGTTTGCATGCAGCAGTGCTCCGGGTAGGGGGGTCTGTGCGTGTGTATGGGGCAGTGCTCTGGGAAGGGGGGGTCTGTGCGTTTGCATGCAGCAGTGCTCCGGGTAGGGGGGGTCTGTGCGTGTGTATGGGGCAGTGCTCTGGGAAGGGGGGGTCTGTGTGTTTGCATGCAGCAGTGCTCCGGGTAGGGGGGGTCTGTGCGTGTGTGCTGTGGAGGAGGAGCGTGCCGCGGTAGCTGTACGGCGACTGCAGAAGTGACAGCTGCAGGTGGCCACACTGCAGCTTCAGACGGCGCAACAGGCAGAAACAGCAACTGTTGGCCTAAAGCCCGGGATAAATAATAAACCAACTGTGAGATAAGCACCGTTCTTCCAACAAGAGAACAGAAAGGAAAAGGGCCCAAATGCAGATGGGGGGGGGGGGGAGCAGAAATGCATAACTTTGTGGCAGGGTCTTAAACCTTCTTGGCGCTCGTGGTTTGGCACTAGAGGAGGGCGATTAGGGACCCCTTTTTTTTTTTTTTTTTAATTAAACAGATGTCGCTGCAAATATTTCAACTTCTGAGTAACTTAATATTGAACGGCGGTGATGTAATACAGGCAGGGATCAGTAAATAAGCTGGCGAGCACGTGCAAAACGCACCGACCGGATCCATGTCACAGTCTTCTGAAGGCCTGCGCATCGACAGGAGACGGTTCTGATGCACCCCGTGCTCTTAACATACACTGTATACCCCTTGTTAGATACTATTACCAACTCTGTAAACTATGCTTTTATGAACTCTCTATGCTGTTACAGCTTCTATAGCCATGACACAAACTCTATATGACAGGGGTCTTCAATGCTTTTTTTCTGGCCACGGCTAAGCCTGGGAGTAAAACAAGCTGTATGGCGCGCAATACAATATTATCCAAACCAGGAAATGCATTTGTACTGTTTACTGTAGTCAGTGCACCAAATATTACAATACTTATTCAATCTCAATAAATAAGATTGTAATAAATATGTGCAAAGATACAACAGAGGTAATGCTAGTGAATCATATTATCAAAGTGCAAAGTGCTAAAGTGCGTACGGTCAACAAATGATGTAGCCTCCCAGCTCACCCTACCTCCAAGAACCAAAACCAGTCTTGGAGTGCACTGGGAATGACCGGCACTCTGTAAACTATGGTGGCCACCCACAGAGGCACTTCGACCAATAACAAAGCCCCAATGCGGCGCTTACCTCACCAACCCAGTGTGATGTATTATCCAAGCTACACAAGTCATTTTGGCTCCTACAACCCCAGGGAGAGATTAAACAAGGACCCCCACTACCGCTCACACCTAACATTGTGTTGTGTTGTGTTGTTGCAAATTACACATACTTCGTAATTAAACAGATTTCATAATATAGCTACATACCGGTAGTCTTGTTTGACTATAACTATATACTGTATCTACTATTGGTTTGTTGACATTATCTTATCTGTAAGATTCATGTATTTTCAGACATTCAACCACTTTAACCCTCACAACGTAGGAAAGTTGAACTTAACCATTGGCTATGTTCTTGGTCTGCTCTTTGAGCTTGTAGATCTGCTACTTTCAGCAAATATTCCCTTCAGAATAAGATTCTTACTTTAACACAAAGCCAAATACTGTATATCTCGTGTGTGTTCTAAACTTTTGTTGTTTTCTCTCTGTGAAAATGTCGAACTGAAAACAGCTATCGATTCATTCTGATCTGATCAAAAGATGGATTAAAGAATGTAGTTCATCTACTGTAGTCTTGCATGACTGGCTGGCTGCTAGAAAATCGGCCATCATGGTGGCTCTACAAAATTTGGTTTGTCATTGGCATTGATCTTGCTGGAGACTAGCTGTAGCCTCTACCTGGTCTCACAGGGTCTAATAGAATATGCACAGAATTGCCATTCCATCCACACAGAACTAGAACATGCACAAATCTGTGCATACCGTATTATACTAAAATAAATCTGTGCATATTATACTAAAATTAATCCTTGCATATTATAGTGAAATACAGTATGTCTCCATTGACAATGATCGAGCAGCACCGTCTCTACCGACTGAGCATTGTAAATCACCACTGAGCGAGGCGCTAGCTGAGTGAATTGCCTGCTGAGCATTGCAAAGGTCGGTAGAGCCGACTCAGCTGTGTTCGAGTTGAGATATGTTATGGACAGAATAGTAAATACCGGTATTATAAAACCCAAACGGACCCACCCCCAACTATCCATAGTGACACACTTCCGCGTTTGTGAAACCACACCCAAGTACATATTTAGGATTTTAGATTTTTCCAGTAGTCAATGCATGCAATTCCGTAAGTTGCCATACCGTGCATAGTGTCTGTGAGATCGGGTTGCACACTCAGGCGGACACATGGACATCATAGTGCAAACATACTCACCACCAGGAAGGCTTTTCTACTGGTGCAAAAGCAGGTGATGTTGTGCCATGCCATTATTCTGACCTCCCATTGTTATGACCTCCCATTGTTATGACCTCCCATTGTTTCCGAAATTACAACCCCTATCTCTCACCCTCAACATAACCGCGGACACAGGGCCTAAAACAAGGCAGCCAACTGGCAGCGCTGATGGTGGATTTCCAGGGCATGTTCAGACTAATGGGACTTCTGATCTGTGTATCTTCGGATCTAAGATCATTCCCCGGTGATGTGAGGTTAGAAGTCTGTGTCACATGGTTTCTGCAGTGCAGTCAGAATGCCGTTGCTTCCCCTCTTCCTGTTACTGAGTCAAAAGGGCGAGGACCTGGCTGTCACCTAAACCATTCTGGCCCTTCCCTTCTCCTCTGAAGGGCCCTCTATCTCCTGCTCTGCCATGCCAAGCATTCAGCTCTGTCAGCAGAGAAACCCAAGTTGCTTTTCTTTTTTTGCCAACTAAATGTGGTGATGGGGTGGGGGGGGTATAGCATAGCTAGGCCCATTAACTTAAACAAATGCTGGCTTATTTTTAGCGTCTGTAATTACCCTGTCTCAGCATCCACAGTCCTGGGAAGAAGACCCCCCCCCCCACACCACACACACATACACACATACCCCGTGTAACTTGAATCTGTTTCAAACCAGTAACCGCCTGTTTAAATGTGATGCGGACTCAGCGTCCAGGTGATGCTTAGGGGAAGCTTTCCACTAGTGTCAGTGTGAAATGTTTTACGAGAGCATGTGTGTGTGCATGTGCATGTGCATGTGCATGTGCGTGTGTGTGTGTGTGTGTGTGTGTGTGTGTGTGTGCGCGCCTGTGTGTGTGCGTGCGTGCGTGTGTGTGTGTAACATGCACCTACATAATGCCAGCAACATGAGGGGTCTTAATGATTATACCATCCGCTCTTCCAGTGACATCAGCGCAAAAACTGTGAACTGTGAAACTGCATATGGGATCTGTCTTGAAACACTCTCCTCTACATACCCGATAAACCCCGGTGTATAGAGGTCCTTCACGGCCACATCTACAAAAATCACATATCGCTTAATTATAGTGGTTTTTTTGCATGAATGAAAAATACAACACGAGCCTTTAAACAGGTGTGTAAACAAAGTGTAGACCTTTAGGCAATCCACTCCCCAGACTGGTCCAGTCACAGCTAAGCATTGATAGACAAACCTCTCCACCAATAGCTTCCCTATAGGCCTGCGCAGTGACGTCACCGCCCCTTTTCCAGACGTGGATTCCACATTCATTTTTCTCATAGACTTTTCGAAAATAATTTATATAAAGACGATTACACCGTGATCAAAGCCAACTCAGGTCGTCACGAATCATGATGGCACACACAATCTTTTGATGATGAAAAACGAAACAAAAATTCTTGTATCCTGCCGTTTTCTACTTATTGCTCATTAGATATTGCAAGATAATATTGTGTGTGTTGTCATGTTTTGTCACGACCCGAGTTGGTTTTGTCTGAGGCGCAATCGTGTTTTTTTTTTTAACCATTTTCGAAAAGTCTATGAGGAAAATGAATAAGGATTCCATTTCTCGAACAGTGGCAGTGACGTAACTGCGCAGGTCTATATGATAAAACATTCTTTAAAAAAATAAATGTCAAATACACTGTACACATTTTTCCACTGCATAGTGCATGCCTTGTTGATGAATTTGGAAGAGATTTTGAAGTCCATGATATTTACATTGGAATGAATGAGCCCGGCTGGAAAGTGTCCTAGGGTGGACAAGAGGACATTTTATCAAAAGTGAGGTTAGTTTATTTGTCGTTACCATATTGTGTTCTTCCAAAATAACTTCATGAAAAGTTTATATTTTGTACTGTACTACCGGTACATAGCAGGCATTAGAGAGACACCGTATATACAGTATGCCAAAACCCACTCCCTTACTCCATCCATACTCCATCCAGCCCTCCCTACCCCACACCACCCCCACCACCATCTCCACATGCCCCACGATGAAAGAGTCCCCTCACTACAGCATCCACAGCGGGCCACTCGACATTGACATGAGCTGTCGGTTCTCCCCGAGGCCGGAGTGTGCCAAGCGACAGCTGCAGAGAGAGAGAGAGAGAGAGATAGAGAGAGAGAACCTCTGCCGTCTGCCCGCACGCCCCTACCCCCTATTAGCCTCCCTCCTCCCCCAAAAGCCCTCCATGCCTATAACCCCTTGACTGTTTGGCCATGGTTGCAGCGGGGTCTCGGAGGGCTCTGGTCCGCACGGGGGCCCTGCTCCTCGTCAATACCACCATTGTTCTCCTCTCCGGGCAAGACTTAAGCCCCTCCATATCAGAGGGATGAAGCATCCCCACCATTGGCCCGCTGGGCGCATGGCGTGTTAACACCAGCAGTTGGGCAGCGGCGGAGTGCCTCCTCATACCGCTGCATGCAGAGTGATGTACTGTATGCTGATCGCTGCAGCAGCTGTTTGTTGTGTTCGACACATAGACAGAGAGGACGAGTATTCGCTGATACTTTGGAACCAAGAGATTGGGTGGTGGGGGTGGTGGTGGGTGGGGGGTATTTATACAGTAATAACGTTCTTTCCACGTGAGCCACACATTCACACACAGGCAGCGGTGCATGGAAGTTGGACAAAGTCACTGAACTCAACAGCAGTTGAGTCAAATTGTGGCACAACATACACTCTTGGTCAAATATTAGTCTACGATAAAGTGACCGTTGCTGCAGTTTCAATAGCAGATCTACAAGCTCACAACACATTGCATCGCAAGTGGCGGTGTAGATCAACGATTCTCACCATTTTTGAAATAGTCATGTACTCCCTTGAGGTCCACACCTGAAGTAATGAAAGAAATAGTTAAAGTGTCCAAGAACACAACCACAAGCCCTTTAGGCCTGAGTTCGACTTCTAAAGCCTGATCCAAGTTTTCTGATATAATATTTTTTTGAATACTATACATACTATACGGTCCAAAAATGGATTCCTGCCCAGAATGGGTTAAATAATAATAATAACAATTAATACCTAACAGACATTCATGCAAAAAAGACTACCACTGTATTGAAAACCAGCAAACTATAAAACTGGCCAAACATTGGCAAAAGAATCAATTCTTGTCAGGTTGGGGGGCCCTTAATAAATATGATTATTCAAATATAACTACTCTACCCAGTTCAAATACAGTATTTTTTTTTTCAGAAGCCCCCCATGCATCCCTAGCCATGATCCAATAACTCATCGTGGCTAAGAGTGTGCAGCCGCTTTCTTTATCTTCTATAGCTGTGGAATTGGACCCAGGAATACTGTGTCGCAGAACTTTACACAGCGGCCGCTAAAGCCATCAGGGTTATAATGGCCAGCGCCAGGGGCGGATCTAGGCATGGGGGTGCAATTCCCCCCTAAATGCCCTGACTGCCCCACCAAACATGACGGCATGGAAACAAACCAAATTCCAAAATATATTTCAAATTAAAGTGTTTATAATGAAAATGATTTGAAACACTATGCTACTAACTACAATTGTTGTACCACTAAGCCAACAGCATTTCATCATTGAAACCATCACATCACGTGTATGTTGCAACTTCAACAACAACTGATGTTGTTATTGATGCTTTTCTTGCCTAAAGTCCTGTAACCGAAAATGGTATGCGTGAGACTTCATCGATGAAGTCGCCTCCTGCCCCCCCAATTGGGAAATGTTACATGCGCCCCTGGCCAGCGCTTATGTAAGTGTGGCAACCCTCTGAAAGTGATAGTTATTTACCGAAAGGGAGAGGCGTTGGCATATGTCAGAGGTGTTATCTAATTGGCATGTTGCTATGGATACCGTGCGACCTTAGACCCCGAGGTGGGTGTTTTTTTGTGCCGTACTGTCAGAGGGTCTCATCATGTGAAGCATGATGACCAGACGGCTTAAAGTCACAAGTGTCACGCAACACATGCCACATGCCGTACGTGTCACGGTTATGTACAACATACTACAGGACTGTCGTTAACAGCAGTGCTTCCCAAACCCAGGGGGGGTCCCCCAATTATTTTGCCGGGTCCCCAGATGATTATCTTAATGTTCAACACCGTTTCCTCACTCAACAGTAAACCAGTCAACCTGCAGTAGCCAAGAAGTGTATACACTATACAGGGTATCTGCACATTTCCAAAGTTAGAATTTCATGACTTTTAAAGGGGAACTCCACCCATTTTCAACATTTTAATATGTCAATAATATACCTTTTTAGAGATGTTGTGTGGATATGATAAAAAAAAAAGTTCCCCCAATTCTGTATTTCCTAAAAAATGGAGGTCTGAAAAAACATTAACATGGTGAAATACATCTGATGACATCATCAAGATGTATTTCACCATGTTAATGATTTTTCTTTCAGACCCCGTTTTTCCTGAGAGGGTAATGAGAGGATACATTTGTATGCTCTTAATAGCACATACGTTGGCCAAATTGTCAAATATTATGTGATGTATTTGTAGTTCACCTGTTTTCACAATATCTGTGGAAACTTGTGTTGCATGATAATATGCTAATTGATCACACTACGGCATCACATAAAACTAAAGAGCTCAAAATGCTGCACAAATCAGCATGTGAGAGTGTACAAATGGAGCCATACAAATAACCACTTTCAGCCTCATGTCCTCATTTTTAGATGTAAATCTTTAGAAAGAAACTAGCCGATCTACAGCGTGTCCTTGTGTGGCTTGTCACCATGCGTTTGTGTGCTGTAGGGCTTAAGATAAATGAACAGTGTGTACATACTGTGCATACCAACAGTGGTGGATTACTAATAACAAAACATTTACTCAAGTACCTAAATAGTGACGTGAGTGGCACTGCTATCGTACATTATTATGACAAAATAGACAGGCTCTATGCATGCTAAACGCCGTAACCCTAAACATCTTTGCCTTTTTACTTGCGTGAGCAGGTAAAAAAGGTCTATTGTGTACTGTAATCGGTCATGGTGTGTGTGTGTGTGTGTGTGTGTGTGTGTGTGTGTGTGTGTGTGTGTGTGTGTGTGTGTGTGTGTGTGTGTGTGTGTGTGTGTGTGTGTGTGTGTGTGTGTGTGTGTGTGTGTGTGTGTGTGTGTGTGTGTGTGTGTGTGTGTGTGTGTGTGTGTGTGTGTGTGTGTGATATGACAAAAGCAAGATATGTCAAAAAAAAGTCAGGAGTACTCTAGTTTGATACTCAAGATTGATAAATATTTTTGAATAGTTCAACTGGCCCATCTACATCGACACATTGAAAGCTTTCAAAATTGTTTTGCAACTTAAAAAAAAAAAAATGCAACTTGCTATAAAATTTTCTTTGTTAATGCCAATCTAATATTTCAGTAGCACATATGGACAGACACCAAAAGCTGCATATAGAAGTGGATAGCCCCTCAAAAACAATATGCAATATGCATTTTCAACAACCCTTAGCTGTGATTGTCTTGTTTCATGTTGCAGTGAAGAGCTCTCCGATTCCTGATATCCTGAAGGAACACTTGATGTCAGTACTAAGTTGTTTGCGACTCATATTATACCCCTGCTAACCACCTTCCTGGGTGTGTGTTTCTGTGTAAGCATTAAGCTCCATAACGGTGTGTAATTTACTCTGTCATAGTAGCGCATAGTGGTCAGAGGGCATGGATCTGGTTGCTGCATACTTGACAAACTACAAACCTGACACTGGAGGCCGTAGGAGTTACAACAGCACTGGTTACAACACCAGATTCCCCAAGCATCTTGTGGACAACAGATGGAAATGTACTACTGCAGAAACTAGTTTGAATCTAGTTCATTTAATGGATGTTTTTCTTCATAAAATAAAAAACAATAACAACATAGTTTAGTTTTAATTAACTTAACATAATTATCTGACTAAAATGTTTATTGTTGTTGTTGTTGTTGTTGTTGTTGTTGTTGTTGTTGTTATTATTATTATTATTATTGTCGTTGTCTTTATGGAGGCGGCAGTGCCAGCCAAATTTTCCAGGTTCAATCCCCGGTTGTTGCTGGCACAGCACTGAACCCCTAAAACCCACCCATGAGCAGGTTGTTGTCTTTCATCTGTTCCTGTTAGTGGTGTGGAATGGATGTGTTGTTTTGTTGTGTTGGTTTTGTTTTTATGGTACCTATACAGTATACTTTTCTGTGTATTAGATGATGTACTTTTTAGTCTGGAATTCATCTCAGTCTTGTTTTCTGCAGTTGCAGTGTTCCACTCACAACAACAGAGGGCGCCCTTGTCCCATGGATCCATTCTGCTTGTGTTGGCTTCACCCAATAATGCAAGTACAAAAGTAGATGAACTTGTGATTTCCTGTCCCCTAAGGGCCCATTGAAGCCCCTCTGAGGTTCTTCTGCCAAATACACATCAATTAAGGAATAAGGAGTCGATTGATGAGTAAAACAAGTATTATTACTTTTTCTAAGGGAGTAAAGTAAGTAAGTAAAGTAAAGATATTACTCTCCTTAGTAATATTGCCCAACACTGCATGTACTATACGGTACATGCATAACATAATGCATGTCTGTAACAAGTCTCTAGGCCCCTCCAGTGTGTGATTTCATCATGTATAATGATTTCAATGTTGATTAATATGCACACTGTCCAGAAATAAGTACTGAAATGCAGTACAGTCCTGTGGTTTAATGGACCAAAGGACCATAATGGATACACTGATTTTTTTTTTTAGCAGTGCAAACCACTCTAACATGTAACTCTGTGTGTCTGCATCATGTAGGCTACTGTATGTCTATGCATGTCAGTAGCAGCACGGTTATATGTTGGTCTATACATCATCATCATGATAAAAAGAACCACTCACTTCACAGGTATCATGTCCTTTTAACAGTCATTGCAAACAATTGCAAACCGTTAATAATGTTAATTACTCAAATGGAGATGGGTGCCTCTAAAGCAGTGGTTTTCAACCTTTTTGATACTCTGGCCCACTATTTATTCATAATATGAGCCACGGACCACCATTTGATGACATTTTAACCCCATAGACCCCAAAACTAACGATTTCTTTTGCTTTTGCCCACAATACCAGGATGGATTCGGGAAACGGAACAGTCAAACATACAGATCATAAATGACCATTAATCTTCTACATTCTCTGGCTGTGTAGACTTGGGCTAATTCACATGATGAATATTTTAACTCTTGAGAGTGTAAAATGAAACCTTGCGGGTCCATTTGGTTTCATTTTTACACTCTCAAAGACTTACATTTGGTTAAAGAACTTTCCATAATTTAGCCTCGGGACCACCTGGAACTGTCTCAAGGACCCCGGTGGTCCCCGGACCAATTGTTGAAAAACCCAGCTGTAGAGTATGAGTGTTCTGTATGAACCACCTCACGGAGAGCCAGCGAAATCCATTTGAGCCCTCGCCCGCGGGCGCCCGTTTTTGTGAAACCGGGCGCCCGTTTTTGTGAAAACGGGCGCCCGGTTTTGAAAACGGGCGCCCGTTTTCAAAAGCGGGCGCCCGTTTTCACAAACTAGGCTATGCCTAAACCTAACTCTAACCCTAAACTTAACCTCAGTAAACCTATGCCTAAACCTAACCTAACCCTAACCATAACCTTTTGAAAAGGGCGCCCGTTTGTGAAAACGGGCGCCCGCTTTTGAAAACGGGCGCCCGTTTTTGTGAAACCGGGCGCCCGTTTTTGTGAAAGCGGGCGCCCGCTTTTGAAAACGGGCGCCCGCGGGCGAGGTCGCTTTTGGATTTCGCCCCTGCTGACCTCACGTGCGTGCACGTGTGCACATATTGGCGTGAATGTGTATCGCCGTATACATTTGCCCACACGTGGAAAAAGGATCCTAACGGGACCTTTTGGTTCAAATGAAAATGGGTGGAATTCCCCTTTAAGAGGCGTCCCTCCACTTCTAAAAGTCCCACTACAACACTGTTCAACAGTGTGCTTATGCTTGGGACCTGGACGTGGTACTGGCAGCACTAGGTCCACTAGATGTCTCTCCTACCCTGTGTGGCCTTTTTATGTGACTAGCAGTGATTGGATGGACATGAGCCTGTCTTCAGAAATCACTATAATCCTCTTAGGTAAAACAGGCAGCCCCCCTCGTCCAATCCAAAGCCTCAATCCCTCCCCTTCTGTCTCCCTCTCTCTCTCTCTCGCTCTGCTCTCCTGGCCTGCATTCACTCCCTCCCTCCTGTTACCCATCACCTCTCCCCAACCCTCTGGTCTACTCTCCTCCACTCCGGGTGGGAGGGGACTATAATCCAAGTAGATTACGTTTGCAAATTGGGCGACGGTAGAGAGACGAGTGGTTGTGGCTCCGCAAATCAATAGCATAGACTCTGTCATCCACCTTTTGGGTCTACCCCCACCACCCCACCCCACGATATGTGCTCCCAAAATCATGACAGCGCATGGGTCTTTGTGTCTGTGAGGAGTGTGACCTGGTGGTCACCGGTTCTGGGCTCAGTTGGCCGACCAGGGGGACTCTGGGTTGTCGGTTCCTGCTGAAGAAGAAAACTCACCTGGCCCTCCACTTCTACTCATCTTGTTCTTGGATTATTATTGGATTATTTTTGTTTTTTTCTGAAATGTGCCTTTGATTTCAAAGCTTTCAATTCTTTCTGGAAATCTATACAATGTCCGGCGTGTTTTCAGCAGTCAAGATGAAGATGCTGGCTCTTTATAGTTTGATAAGATGAAAGTAAAGGCGACGGTGAAAGCGTGACAGCAGCCATGAGGGGGTTTTACGGTCACTCATCCAAAATGACAACCAGTGTAAAAACTCTCAGCTTGTTTTAGCCATCATGGAAAACTCTTACCCTCAAACTCTTTGGGATATTCCTGAACTCCTGCTTTAACCTCAAGGCTAGTTCTACTGTTTTTGATCCCCAGAGTGGACCTGGAAGCTGCATGTGGTGATGTCCTCTGTTGGAGTAGGAGTCAGGATGGAAGGCAGGAGCCCAGGATCAGGAAGACCAGGCCTGTGGATTCTGGGACTCTGTACGTTATGGATCACAGCCAACGCTCAGATGAAGATTCCACCAGAGACGTGAGTTTACATGTGCTCTGTTCTGACTACTAAACGATCTAGCACGGGGGTTTTCAACAGGTGGTCCGGGGACCACCAGTGGTCCCTGAGAGGATTCCAGGTGGTCCCCAGCTAAATTGGAAAGTTGGCTAACCAGATGTAACTTTTTGAGAGCGTAAACATCATGTTTACACTCTCAAGAGTTATAATATTCATCATGTGGATTAGCCCAAGTCTACACAACTAGAGACTGTAGCAATTAATGGTCATTTTGATCTGTATGTTTCACTGTTTGGTTTCTGCCAAATCCAGCCTGGAATTGTGGACAAAAACAAAAAAAATCTTTAGTTTTGGGGTCTGTGGGGCTAAAATGTCATCATATGGTGGTCCGTAGCTCAAATGCTGAATAAATAGTGGTCCCTGGTATGAAGAAGGTTGAAAACCACTGATCTAGCGTATACCATCCATATTGTTTCTGTAATTTTGTATTTATTATTATCTCTTCGCCTGTTAGACAGATGCTTCAGATGCCGTTTGTGGAGAGAACTTTCTAACAAGTTAGGTGCGGTGTCATAAGATGACAGCAACAAATACAAACACATTATGGTATTCGGCTGACAATTATAAATGAATTCCCGATAAGAAATTCCATAATACAGTGGTTAATGTTTAACTCACTGCCAGTGTGTTGATGTATGTATCGTACAGTATACATAGAACAAAGAACAGGCTTTATGGACATACGTAAGACATAAGACAATTTAAGATGTTGCATATTAATTACAAATTGTAGGTGGTATTTCACATGAATTACTTCAATTCAATTTAATTGACATATTTCTATGTCTGGGTGGCCAGATACACATACTGTAAAATACATAGTGTATTTGTTTATTTTTCTTGTTATATCTCCATCACCCTACACTTTGTATATTACAATATACATGATCTCTCAAGACATCATAATAGCCTAATTAAAGCTTGAAAATCACTTACTGTGACACTGTCATAAATAGGCTCATCAATGACTGTAGATAGTCCTGACTTGTTGAGTGGACAGACTTTTCTTTAGTGACCCTCAAAGTGGAGTCCATGCAGGGATCATCAGGGTTCCTTGATGGGGTTGCAAAAGATCCATTACTGTTAGTGTGAAAGTGAAAGTGCTAATAGTTAGTCACCTTCCTATAATAATGGCCTAATGCCACGTGTTTTGAGGATGTACGTTTTTTATTAAATCACTTATTCATTACTCTGGTCACCTCTAATAAAATCACGATTGAAAAGATGCTGTTCACACCCCAGTACTATAATGACATATTATGTCAAGAGTGTCCTAGGCCACAGTGGCGTAAGGAACAGCATGACAATCTGGGCCATTTAATTTGGCCCCCAAAGTCACCTTGCCTTGTGACTTTGGGGGGAAATGGTCCAAGACTAAAGTAAGTCACTTGCTCCAGAAATAAGTTGGAATAAGTCAGGCGTAATTGCCTATACGTCAAAACACAAATTGTCATTTAATCCTCTTATGTTACATAAGTGACAGACAGTGTTATTTGTATGCCAATAGCCATATGTGTTACAGTTGTTTCTGAAAAGCTTAAAATAAAGGACATGCAGTACTGTACCAGCCATTGTTTTAGCATAGTGACACTACTGTAGGAGATGGCTGAGTTGTTACAACAGATTTCTGTAATTATACTTCATCAAAATAGCCAATCTATAAGCTCACAATGTTTTGTGATACAACACTTACAACTTATAGATATGGCTATTTAAAATTGGTTTTAAAATTCCCAAAACAGGGATGCCAGGTTGAAATTTGTTCATTCATCGCAAGGCTATTTTGACATGTTTTCACTATATACTAAAATACAGTAGTATTTTATGCTGGATCTACTACTTGTGATGCTATTTGATTCAATCTCTGTAGTGTGACCAGGTTTCTGTCAACGGGGTCTAGTAAAACACTCGTTTATTCGGTACACATCTGTATGGCCGTATCATGTGACCACATGTTGGTGGTCCCTAGCTGTGACAGCCAATCAGAGTGTCCTTGAGCAGAATGTTGAGCCTCATTTTTATAAGTCTCTTTAGATAAGAGCATTACAGTAGCTCTAAAAAAAATAAAATACCAAAAAACCTAATGATCTGAGTCACTGAGCCCCCAGTACCCTGATGCCAAGCCATGCCATGCAGATAAAGTAAAGTAAATCTGTTATGATTTGGGCTGCTACAGAAATCAATTGGTGTTAAATAGACCATAATTATTGAAAAATGTTTTAATGCAATGAATGTTGAGACTGACATTTCCAGTTCATATTATACCTTCTACAAAACTCGTAACAATGAACTATTTGTATACAGTAGCAGGAAAACATGTAAAAGTACTCAAATGAGTCTCAAAGTAGGATTAAGGGAGACCTAACACAAATATAACAACACAACACAAATATAGCATGAGGTCATTTAGGGTGATGTTTGACTATTTGCTGTAGCCATCCCAGGGTGAGATTACATGGATTTATTCCACTCCTATCCTCTTCTGTCCTGTCATATTCTATAGTCCTGTCTTCTGTCCTGTCTGTCCATATATAAAAAAACACTCCTTTGAATCAAAGAGATTATCTTTCTGCCCACCAAAACCCAATGCTGTCAGTGGGTCATGTCCACGTCACGCAGTGGATTTGGTCGGGACAAACAAACAGCAGTCACATCCACAGCAGTGGATTTGGTCGGGACAAACAAACAGCAGTCACATCCACAGCAGTGGATTTGGTCGGGACAAACGGCAGTCAGACATGATTTAATGTGATTTGCCAGGTGGTGGAATTGAGCCAAAGCTTTAGCTTTGCAGGAAAAGTTAAGTAAACGGAGCGCAGCAGCACAATTCTAATGCAGCGACAGTTGTATCTTCTGTTACAGGAACACTATCACATTTATAATTTCAGTTGATGGGTCTTACTGTAGTCTAAAAACAATCTAACAACAATAGTTAACTAATGACATTGACAGCTTAGTAATTAGCTGTAGTAATGAGACACTAACATCAGGCAAAACAGTTGTGACACCATCAGAGAAGATCCACACACTCATGTGCCACCAAACTTCACAAGATAGTTGCTTACTACTATCACAATGTTCTCAGACACTCATTGAGCTCCTACTGTGTCCACATCGGCTAATATCAAAGAAAGTAAAACATAGACAACTGCCTCTCTGGTTCTGCTAAAACAGCCAGAGAGTTACGACATCTCCGTTCACTTCCATGGAAAGATCTAATGGCGCCTTCTCTACATAGACTTTTATGGAGCATGGGGGCAGCTATCTGTGACAAGTCCTCAGGCGACAGCCCAGCTTTAATTCGCTCCAATTCTAGTTTTAGACATTTTTTAAGCTCTAACACAGGGAGAAAATGTGACACGAGGAGAAAATATGAGGGTATCTACCCAAGGGGACACGGGGAGAACATGTAAGGGTATCTACCCTTGGGGACACGGGGAGAACATGTAAGGGTATCTACCCTAGGGGACACGGGGAGAACACTCCACACCGAAGAACTCAGGAAGAACAGCAGGTCTCCACTCTGTACTTGTCTATCTCCACCAGGTTGTGAGCCAGATGCACCATTCTGAAGCAACATAAACCTAAAAAGTCATTCAGGTCGTTAGATGCAAAAGATGTCATCTTCTGCGGTAATTAGTTTATATAGAATCCATACAGTATTGGGACAAATGTCTTAATTATTCTGTAGAACCCCAACGTTAAAGCATCAGCCTGGCATGCTCAAATGGTCTATGGCCACTATTTCATCGGCCTGATTCATGTTTCTGGAGTTAACAGAGAACAACAAAAGGATAACTTTACAGGCACTGGGGCAAAATAAAAGGAAAGGGACGAAAATAAAGTTTCTAGTTTTCGCATTCGCATATTCACAAAGAAACATTTCAGTGACACAAACAACTTCCCATGGATGTCTGCTAATGGAGCAGTGAACCCACGTTTTATGAGATAATGTCCCTTTAAGTTTTGCTGGCATAAGCCCTTATTGTGTTTTCCTCCTCTGTGATGTTTTATGTAAGTGCAGTGCATTTATAGATTAATACTGTATACTATATGATGCTAATCTTAATGCCCAACATAGCTTTGTTTCTCAACAATAAACAAACCATTTAAGTGTCTGCAGTGTATCTGCACTTTATCTTAAGTGACAATTTAATGACTTATAAGACCTTTTGTGCCAAATTATACTTGAGAAAGATGCAACCACTGTGAAAATAGCAGCTCTACAACCTCTACAACCAATGATGATACCTCCTGTCTCAACCTTGTGGTTAAACCCATTAAATCTCTACCCAGATATTGGGCAGCTACAGTACTATAGTAGCCAGGGAGCAGAACTGGCTGACAGATGGCCACACAGGTTGGACTCTGTGACTCAAAGGAAGCTTCTAGGATGGGGCAGCTCCATACACATTCTCATAGGTAGGATGTCTGCCTGAGTCAGTCTGCCTCTCTCCATCTCCATCTCTGTTAGTCAATTCAATTCAGAGGAGCTTTATTGCCAAAAGTGGAACAATAAGGGGGGGGGGGGGGTCAGCTCCTATATCAAAAATAAACCCTAAAACAATAAGCGTGAAACTCCTATTGTCGTTAATGGACACAGGTATCTAGATAGTGGACATATAGTTGAGGTATCAGCACTGCACCTCTGAGGACAGTGTCTGCTACTCAGGCTCATTAGGACTCTGTCCTCATTCACACAAATATACCAAACAATGCCTTGAAACGCATAATAATGAGTAGAGAACATCTGGCGGGTGACATGAATTCAATTAAAACGGTGAGGTGTTGGTGTCAGTGCAAGGTGCCCTAATTACTAAGCTCTTGTATAGTCCAAAAGCCGGTTGCAGGCCACTATGGGTGTCTGTTAAAAATAATAACAGACATTTATTTGCACTTTCGAGAAAAGTAACACTTTTGGACATATGCATTTCCCACTCAACAGACTGTTTACATATTTTTAAAAAGAAGTCTATGGCAACATGTTCAGATGTAAATAGGTCCTTACTGTTTCCTTATGCTGTCCTCATCTGCTGAGAACAGGCAATGGCTGGTATTCTCAAAGCTGTGGTGTAGCCAGGCATGGTGATAAGTCTTCTCATGGCTGCAGGGCAGCAAATCAGGTGTGGGGCCATGCCATTGGCTGCATGGCAGCAAATCAAGTCTGCCTTCTGTGTATAGGCCAAAAGCCTATACACCAGGCCTGGGCCTGGCCTACCAAATATTATCCATAATAATTAAAACCAGTCATCAAGAGCTTCAATCATGATGAACAAGCCGGGGAGTACAGTAACATTTTTAATTGGGGGTGGCAGGTGATTTCTGGACCTTTTGGATTGCAGGTTTTAATTATTCTGGGTAATTATTTGGTAAGCTCAGGCCCAGGTCTGGTGGTATAGGCTTTCGGCCTACACACAAGGCCCGAGACCTGATTTGTGCCATGCAGCCAATGAGAAGACTTACACCGTAGCTGGTACACCAAGCTTTGAGAATACCAGCCATTGTGTGTGAGTGCTTGGATGTGCATGCAAGTGCAGCACAAATCTCCCTACATGTGTGCTGTATATACTGTATATACAGGGTCATGTCAGGCAAATAGTAGATCTAAATTCCACACTGTCTCATATCACATTCGGCTTTACATGCTTTGCAGTGAGTTGTGAATTGATATTGTAATACATGCTTCTACTGTTATAATCAGGACTTAAAAATTATCTCACATAATTCTCACAAACGACAACTTTGATCTCAATGGGCTGCGCACATGCATGCTTGCATGCGTGTGTACATGCATTTGTGAATCTGCACAGGGTATGGCAGGAAACCTCAGCTGGTCCATAGTGTCAAAAACAGTAATTCCTGTTTAATTAACCCAAGTACGGTACATGTTCATCCTCATCATGACATGTACTAATCTAAAACATGCATCTTATCTAAAAAATAAATTAGCTGTTCTTTGAAACCATAAAAACTATAGGATGCTGCCATGCCTGAACTAAAATAAATACTGTAATAATATTGTACTCCAGCTCATCATGGTGGAAATAAATAATGATATTATTTTATTGTGGTGTTGACCCATAGCCTGTCTGTGTTTCAGGGTACAGCAGTGGGCAACTGTCATGTCTGTGCAGCTTCGGGATTTCACACTGAAATATTCTGGCTCTCAACTCCTGCAAAAGGTAAGGAATTTAAATGTTGTAGTCTCACATGTAACCATGATGACTGGATGGTGACACATGATGAGACTGATGACACATCAAGTTCAATATATGGGCTAGAACAACTGCAGAATTGGTACCATTGTGAAGGACTGTCCTAAGGCAGTGGTTCTCAAGCTTTTTTGTGTCAAGACCGCCTTTTCCAAAAATATTCTGCCAGAGAACTCCAGAGCGATGTGAAGTTGCAAAAGACAAAAAAAGAAAAGAAAGAGATAGTCTGCAGTATACTTCCTGTATTTGTGTGAAGTAGTTGGAAGCCCTTTTAGGGCACCGGATGGTTGTTTGAGTCAATTATTTTACAGTGGAAGAGTGAACGTGAACACATGGCTTGTGATCTGAGCCATTCGTTTTAGGCTCACACCACCCTTCTCTCGTTGGCTTTGGACATTGGCACGATCCAAGAAATGGCCCGGAGCATTTGTAGCATTTGCCACTCCTAATTCAACCCATAATGAGTTTGCCATGTCAGCTAAAAACCCCCTAAAACACAGCAGGTGCTGCACCGTCAGAAACCGACTTGAGCTGGCTAGTTGCGGTAGTTCCGGGTGACACAAAGTCTGCTTCTGCTGACTCAGGGCCGCTTATGTTGCAGTTGGGTGTTGTTTATCAAGGTTTTATCAGTTACGTATCAACACGAATACTCATGAGGAATATGGAGCAACAGGGAGTCCCGTCGTTGTGTGTATAGTAGTGTGTCGTGTTTGAGATTGACGCAACTGGTGTGAGAAGCGCCTGTACTGGAGGCAGAGTGTGCCAAAAGCACAGGTGGCTCACAGTTTGTTTATAGCAAATCTAATCCCTCATACAGGATGTTTCTCTATATATGTACATCTTCTTCATAAGACTCAATTGAGTTGACTCTCTTCCAACACTGGCTCATTTTAGCACAACGTCATGTAGCAGGATGTCCTGAATCCGTTTTTTTGTCACCTAGGGCCAACGTTATGTAGTGACATAGTGCCAGGCGTCTACGTCATGAAGAAATAGTGATAACCCAGAAATCCCCACCCACTCACTTCTATGGAGTTGCTCACCCAGCGCATACTGTACATCCTCCCTTTACTTCCGTGTTTGTTTGTACCCATATTTAGGTTTAAAGACGCAGCTGTTCCATTAGCAACATTATACAGCTGATTTTTAGACTTCCGTCTTGCCAGTTGTCAACAAAATAAACCAAATATCCAAGATGTATGTACCTGTATGTGCTGTGGACTTTACTAGAAACTCAAGGACGTGGAGTCCATCATCAAGATTGTGAAAGTCGACGGACGGGACATGGTGAAGGATTTCTCTGATGACATCGAGCGCATGCTGGGAAGTAAGATGAAGTCAGTGAAGGTGAGAAAAAACACAACTCAACCACATAACCGACACATGCTATTTATAATTTATTTTATACCCTGATTTTCTCGAGATGAGAAATTCACATAGTTTGTTATCTCCATTTCTCTCCACAGAGATTGGCAGAATCTGCAGAGGATGCAGACTTGTATCATGAATTCAATGCTACTTTAGAGGTTTGTCATTTTCTGTCTTCTGTCAAGTACATCCAACCATATCTGCAAGTGTGACTCCCATTGGCTTAGGCGGCATTTTGGAGTATTGGGCCAGACTCCCATTGGCTTAGTGGCAGCCCATCACGCCTGGGTCACTGTTGTTGCATTACAGGTGTTCACCTGGCAAAAACACAACAAAGTGTGTGCTAGTGTGTGTGCTCCTCTTCTGACAGTTTGACTACTACAACTCCATGTTGATCAACACCTTGGACACCAGTGGGGAGTTCATTGAGTTGGGAGGAGAGTTTCCCCTGGAAGAGAATGCACATTTCAACAACATGCCGGTCAACACACTGCAGAGCGACATCCAGATCCCCACCAATGTCTTCAACAGAGGTAGTTCAAACCGCAGTACTAATAATAATATTTCACCCAGTGAGAATTATCTAATGTAATTCTGGGCCCAACCCAGTACGGGCACTGATTATGCGGAGGGAAGAACGCGCCCCCAACATCCACAGTGTCACCAGCACGAATCAAGCCCACTACCATGCTCCCTACTATGCATCTTCATGTGGCCTGTTTGAGGAGCAAGGGATCACAAACCTTTCAGGCCACCTCCCCCTAAATAATCTAAATAATTTGACCTGTGAAACCCGACCCCAGAACTTGGGGTTGAACTACCGTATTGTCCCGGATATAAGACGACCCCCATTTTTCAAGACATTAAATGTCAAATAATATAGTCCCCAAATATAAGACGACTTCATTCTTTATGATATTTCCATTGGGGGAAAAAAAACACTGTCTTATATTTAGGCCAATAAGGTGCAAGCTCACACAACACGAGGCGTCTGTAGGCCTACCTAGGGTATTTTCAAAGTGTTTGTCCCTTTCTTAATTAATATTTCACACTTTGGCTAACATTTGACTTTTGTTTAATATATTGTTTGTTGGATACATCTGTCATAGTCAGCAAGGGCAGTAATGGTCTTATTATTAGTTTAAAAATACCCTGTATACACTATACATACAGTATACCCTTATGGGCCCAACTTTGAGAAGCCAAAATCACTCACATTTTTCACATTTTTTTACGCTGTATCTCTGAAATGACACGTCTCTGGTTATGTATCTTGTTGTCTCCACACCCAGATCCCTACATTCTGAATGCCATCTACAACTCTGAGGCGCTGAACGACGTTTTCATCAACAACTTCCAAAAAGACCCGACTCTCACCTGGCAATACTTTGGCAGCTCAACCGGCTTCTTCAGAATCTACCCCGGTAATATTGCCATCTGACTTTATACATAACAGTTATTGTTATGATAGCAGTAACCGTGACACTTACTTTTCTTTATCATGAACCCACATTATACAAATGTTCAGTTCTGTATGAAAAAGCAGCACTATAAGCAACTTTCCTCTTCAAGTCTGGATTTTAACCAGTACATACTGACATTTCATTGAGCGAATAGATCCTGCCTATCAGGTCAAAATCCATGCCAGTTGTTGCCATGTCTTTAATATACATAATGAAACTGTCTTTAAAAAAAAAAAACTTTTAATAAAGTAATAATCTGTACCGGTGTAATTTCTTGTGTCAGGTATCAAATGGACGCCTGATGCTAACGGGGTAGCAGCGTTTGACTGTAGGAACCGTAACTGGTAAGCTCTGATGATCCTTGAATAGACTGACTGACCCACTGATCCCCAAGACCCTGAGACACTGTCATGTGATCCACTAATTCACTGTTCCAAACAGCGGGACGGGGCCCATGTTTGGGTCGCAGGCACACTCTTATGGGCAACAAGACAATGTCCAGTTTTATTCCCCCAGGAGCTTGTAGAGCAAACTAGTTTTCACTAGTTTGTGTCCCAGTCTGTCTTCTCTTTTAAAATGTCTGGGACCACTGCATGAATATCATATTTTATGACTTGAACATGTATGTCTGCACTTAAAGATTACGTTTATACCTTTAACCTTAAGCTTAATCCTCATGGCTATCCTCATTTTCATTACATCATGTTATTCTTGTTGATTTAAAAACACAAATGCAACATTGCTATTTCCACAACTCATACACAGTAGGATTAAAGAGTGGTGTAAGTAATGGGCTAAAGACATCAAATAATTTCGTTTAAGCATGACATTCTAAGCAATATGATATGACTCATTAATACAGTTCATACCAGAACACTTGTTTGAGTTGCCACTCTTGGCCCAGGGCTGTGAAAAAGTGATCTACACGTACACACTGCAATCCTCACACTGACACGTTCACCAGATGGCACGTAGAATGAGGACAAGCTATCATTACGCAGAATAGGCGTACACACACACACACACACACACACACACACACACACACACACACACACACACACACACCCCCACACACACACACCCCCACACACACACACACACACACACACACACACACACACAACACACACACACACACACACACACACACACACACACACACACACACACACACACACACACACACACACACACACACACACCTCCTCCTGTCATTCATTGTAGCTTCTCTGTCACTCCAATAATTTGTAAAACAAAAACAATTTTTGGTCCTATCATGTATTCAATTGATCAACATAACACAACAACAAAAGAGTAAAATATGTCAGTGATTGACAACTTTATCTCTACCACTTTCTCGGACCTTTGTTTTTGCTTTTTTTGCACATCCTTTAATTATTGAGTGGTATCAGGGAATTCCACATTTTGGTGGCAAAGAGTATAACAAAACCTTTCCCTGTTTGTTAAATGTGGGTGGAAAAACTATAAGAAAAATAAATGCAAAAGCATTGTTGATATTGGTCAACATGAAGTACTTTTCAGAGAAAAAACCCTTTTCAAACGTTAATGTAAGTTTTTCCTCAGCAACCACTGACCGATGAGATCGCATGTAGACAGCATGTATCAACTTGGTATCAGGCGCTGGATTTTTAGATTATGTCCATGGATACTGCCATACAGCTTGATGCGCAGCACTGCATCCAGGCAAAGCACCCAGCCTGCTATAGTGCCCTGATCCCCTGGAAAAGACTTTAAGCTGCTCCTTAAGTTGTTATAGCAGATCAGTAGCTGGGTCAGTGGGTCTCACATGGGTGCCATATGCCACTATTTATGCATTTATGCAATTTATGCCAATCAGTATGCCAATGTCTATTGGAGATATTATTCACTGTAATTCACTATATTTATGTCATTAATGGCAAAGGGATACTGCATTTCTCTTCCAACAAGTTATTTTTAACATGAGCTTTTTAGTCGGAGTTCACATGAGCAAGCATTTGGCGATGGTGCCACGGTGGCAAGGAAGGACTCTCCTTTATAACAGGAAGAAACCTTGAGCAGAATCAGTCACTATAGGGTGGCCATCTGTCGTGATTAGAGAGAGAGAAGGGCAGGAGAGCCATGAGAAGCCCCCCCACAGTCTAAAGCATATTCTTGCTGTCGGCAGACCCTCTTATCTCCATATTTAATTTTAAGGTGTTAATCATCAGTGTTGGCAGTAATACTTAGGAGAGTAATATGTTACTTATTAATTATTAGTCCTTGATAATATTGATATTATGTTGTATATTACTTACTTCTTGGAATCAAGAGCAATATATTACATATTGCTTTTATATTGCTTTTGTACCACCCCACCCACAAAAAAGTACAACACAATGTGTTTAGTAATATTAAGAAGTCACCAATCAGCCAGAAATGCTATAAAATAAAGGGAAAAGTAATAATATTACAGTGGGGAGGGGGGAGGGAGGGGCGTGGTACCATTACGTTTTCCAGCCGAGTCACCACAGAACCTAAGGGCTAGTATTATAGCTATAGGCTATGGGTAGTTTATAAGCCATATTGCCTAGCCTGGCTAAAGCCAGACCAAATCAACTGTGGCAAAAAAAATCCTGTCATTGGTCTGGATTGATTGGTCTGGAATAGCTCAGCTGTACAACCATTTCCTACTCCAGAAAATTGGGGTGGCTAATCAAGACATGTAAACGTATTTGACACGGGGGGTGAAGTCGCCCCCCCATACCATTTTCGGTTAAAAGACTTTTATTAGGCAAGTAAGCATCAATAATAACATCAGTTGTTGTTGAAGTTGCAACAGACACGCAGCATGCATAAAGCTAAAGGTCTGACTCAGAGAGTTTTCTGTTTTCAATGATGAAATGCTGTTATAAGCACTTTCATTTGAAATATATTTGAAATTTGGGTCGTTTGCATGCATCGTTTGGTGGGGCAGACTGGGCATTTAGGGGGGCATTATCCCCCCATGACCATGCCTAGATCCGCCCCTGCCCAGTTAGTAACCACTGGTTAACTTTCTGTCCTCTGCTATGTCTCCAGGTACATCCAGGCGGCTACGTCACCAAAGGACATCATCATCATGGTGGACATCAGCGGCAGCATGAAGGGACTGAAGATGACCATCGCCAAACACACCATCAACACCATCCTGGACACCCTGGGAGAGAACGACTTTGTCAACGTCATTGCGGTAAGAGACACGTTTATGCTAATATGACATATCACATCCTTAACCCCATTCTGTATTGTTTTGGTGTTCTCTAATCATTATGCTATACTTTAGCTACTGAAAAATATCAGATTGGCGTGCGATGAGCTTGTAGATCTGATACAGTATGTTATGACAAATTGTGCAATTGATGCACAAATCTATGAATATATTCTGTCTGACACCTGGCTGTAGTTTCTGACGCTAGATTGTAATTTCTGACACTAGATTGTAGTTTCTGACACTAGATTGTAGTTTCTGACACTAGATTCTAATTTTGCTGTAAAATCCATGTTCCTGTGTCAATGATGCTCAACATATTTAATGCCAAGGACGCCCAGAATTATCTATATTTGGCTGCACACCCCCATCTCATCTGAAAACATGTTCTAGGGATCCCCCAGAACCAGAACATAGAACAACATATAAGGATATGCCATTTAATTGGAGGTTGCCAGAGCTGATTTAAAATATCCCATAAAATATATCCATTTTCTAAAAAATATTATATATCCAGGGGCATCTGTGTACAAAGTTGCACATAGATCATCAGCAGCAGCAGCTTTTCATTTTCATTTCATGGCCTTTCCTTCATGCCCTGTCTGGCTCACACTTTTTCAACATCTCCGCCAGCATGACTCAATTATCCAATCTGGATCTTTGCAGTCGATCCAATTTGACCTGCAGCAACAAGGCTAGTTATCTAAGGAGTCGCTTGAGTTATAAAGGATAAAGAGTGGACTGGGAGTGTCATCCCCAACACCTGCTATTCCTTTCAATGGAAGTTGCTGAGTGGCATTTTGAAGCACCCAGAAGAACACACTATTTTTTTTTTACATCATCAAGATATATTTTCACCATGTTAATGTATTTCTTTAGACGCTTCTTTTTTTCTGAGAGCGCACAAATGGGTTCATTTGGTTGCATTTGTACACTCTCAGAAAAAAAATGAAAATGGGTGGAATTCTCCTTTAAATCCCAGCTGGTAACTAAATTTGACGCAGCTGCCTAAAAAGGTCTGTTAACATTGGTGCGGTTGCTAGGCAATGCCTCTGTCTCCCCCAGCACCAAGATCTTGGATCTGCACACGCTCCCCATTTAACTCCAGCCAAGTGGGGAGGCCATAGCTTATAAGGCCATGACTTATAATAAGCGTTAATAATGTTGTAATAACGTATAATAACGTTAATAAGCGACTTATAATATCCATCAAGATTCGGATGTCATTTATGATTTTGTACCACATCGCTTGTGACATGTTAATGTGCTGGGAAATGAAACCAAAAATAGCAAAGCAATACTGGCAGTACTGGTTTTCCTACACTCACCTACACTCTGTTGTCAACTAGTGTGGAACAGAAAGAAATAATCACATAAGCATTTAATCAATTGTGGTGTTTTCACTAGTAAGAGACCACGCCAAATTGTCAGGTTTAAGAGTATTTTTTGCACAAATGAAATGTACGTGTATGAGGAGTCTGAGGAGGGCGACTCAAGGTGGGGGCGTAGTCTCGGAGCCTGACGATCGCTTGTGCTCGGCCAGGGAGCGCACGGTCTTGACGACCGCCGTGCTCAGCCGGGGGCCTACGGTTGCGATGACCACCGTGCTCGGCCCGGGAGCGTTTGATCGCTTCTGCTCAGACGATGCCCCCCTCGAGACTCCTAGGAGAAAAGAGAACGAACGTTAGTCGGAAAGACTGAGGAAGATGGGGGTTAGATGGGAAGGAGGGAGGGGGAATTTGACGGCGTGAAGCAGTAACGAACGGGAGTTGACAGTGCGAAGCAGTATCAAACAGATAAGAGAGAGAGAGGAGGTGTATTTAAGCTGTGGGAAAGTTAACATGATTGGTTGGACATGATCGGGAGATGGGGAACGGGAGAGATTGGCTGAACTTGGTCATGAGATTAGAGTGACGGCGTGAATGGGTTGAACAGTGGGTGGTCTACTCTCCTGAACCTACGTTGAACACAACTTCATTTAATGTTGGTATTTCATTGATTGTCTCTGATGTCTCCGCGCCCACAGTACACCGACTATGTAAGCTATGTGGAGCCCTGCTTCAAAGGTACCCTGGTCCAGGCGGACTTGGACAACAGAGAGGTAAGTAACGTTAAGCTCATTATGGGTTTCATGGAGGCTTTAGCTGCTCATCCTTCCACTGAGACTCCTAACCGGGGGAGAGTTATGTCAACAGCCAGCCATTCCATTACACCCATGTGTGAGGGAGGAAACACTCACACATGGTGTGGGAGGTGACACCGGTAGTGGACAGACATACTTGTGATAGTTGATACGTATATCGTTACACCCCTAGTATGACTAGTGTGATATGCAGTTGGACTTTTGCTCTTCCTGCCCCAACTCAGGGCCCGGTCTAGACATGGGCATGGAGGGGGGCAATGCCCCACTAAATGCCAGTCTGCCCCACCAAACATGATGGCATGCAAAACAACCC
Organism: Benthosema pterotum; assembly: GCA_039105355.1. Classification (NCBI taxonomy): domain Eukaryota; kingdom Metazoa; phylum Chordata; class Actinopteri; order Myctophiformes; family Myctophidae; genus Benthosema; species Benthosema pterotum. The sequence continues at coordinate 17,086,909 of CM076969.1, read as the reverse complement.
AAGATATTTCAAATTAAAGTGCTTATATTTAAAATGATTTGAAACACTACTACTGCCACTAACTAACTATAGTTGTGGCACCACTAAACCAACAGCATTTCATCATTGAAAACAGTAAACTCTCTGAGTCAGACCTTTAGCTTTATGCATGCTGCGTGTCTGTTGCAACTTCAACAACAACTGATGTTATCATTGATGCTTTACTTGCCTAATAAAAATCCTGTAACTAAATATGGTATGAAGCCGCCACGACCCCATACTACCCCCCCCCCCCCTCCCCCACCCCCCCACCCCAATTGAAATGTCACATCCGCCCCTTTCCCAACTCTGTGATATTCACTCCCACTTTGTAGCATATTCAGGGTTGTTATAATACTTACATACTAATACTAAATTAATGATATTACGAGTGTTGTTATAAATACAGTACTTATATGCCATTGTGTACTGTGGATAATGGGGTGTTTACTGAATGAATGACTGCATGAATGAATGAATGAAGTAAAGTTTGCAGAACATACAGAGTTGTGCACATATGCAATTTTCATATGCTTTAAAAACGAGAACAATACAAAAGTATTCAAAAGCACAAATTTCAAAGAACATATTATTATTGAATATAAAGGCGTTCATTTTTCTTAAATGGTGTTTCAGCCATTGATATAATATATTTCTCAATTCTATATTTGGGCTCCTGGCGTACTTCCTAAATCCTAAATGTAGTGGAGTTGAAAGTACTGTCTGTTTAAGGCACGCATGCACACACCTACACACACGCACGCACACGCACACGCACACACACAACACACACACACACACACAGAGCGCTAGTACATACAGTAGCTGTGTCATACAGTACAGACCTCAGCCATTTGGCTCACTTCCTGGAAATCAGGGAAAAACCTGGGCAAGCTGTTGCTTGGGAATACACACATTAGCTTTCTGTGTGCGTGCGTGCGTGCGTGCGTGCGTGCGTGCGTGCGTGCGTGCGTGCGTGTGTGCGTGCGTGCGTGCGTGTGTGTGTGTGTGCGTGCGTGTGTGCGTGCGTGCGTTGTGGTCCCTACATTTTTTCATAATCCCTACTTCTTCTTGCGACCACTTTCTGACCTGCTATATTGTCATAATACAGTAGTTTGGTTTGGTTTTAGCCTTTAACCCGGCCTTAAAACTGCAGGAAAAATATTAAATAAAAGATAGGCCTATTCGTGCTTTTTTAGGAGTGGCTAGCTAACATCAAGTGTTCCTTTCCTTCTGCTTGCAGCATTTCAAAATGCTGGTGGAAGAACTTCATGTGAAAGGAGAGGCCAAAATCGCAAAGGCCATGAAAGAGTCCTTCAAAATCCTCAATGAGGTTTGTTTGTTTTTGTAGTAATACTTACTGTATTCCTGAAGAAGAGAAAGCATACCAGTAGGAAGACATTATTTTCGGATCCACCTGTATCCAGTGTGGGGATAGAGACTGGTGACAAGACAACTGGCAATTAGCTTCAGGTTGACATATTATTTCCGGTGGAGTAGTGCTCGCTTCACAGAGTTCCAGCGCCTTCACCATGGCGTATGCCTCTAGGAACAACTACACTCTTGTGTCAAGAAACGGCTAGAGCAGGCATGGTTTGAAGGAGATTGTGCTTGCTTGTAGCAAGTATTGGCAAATGTATTGTATGTACTTAGTAGAATGTAGAATGTGGAGAAAAGTATAATATTTGGATAATGGAATAGAAGTAATTTGAACATTGTATTCTTCCAATATGCTCTGGACTCTTTCCCCCTCATTGACTGAAGTATTACTTGCTGTATAAATACATGTTGGCATGGCCTGCTGACTCCCTGAGGTATTACTTGCTGTATAAATACATGTTGGCATGGAGCGCTGACTCCCTGTGTGCTGCTTCCTCCCCAGGTCAGGGCCAACGGCCAGGGAAGCATGTGTAACCAGGCTATCATGCTGATCACAGATGGAGCCATGGAAGACTTTGAGTCTGTCTTTGAGGAATATAACTGGCCAGAGCGCCGGGTAATAATACAGCATTTAAAATACACTATATGAACCATAGTACACCACACACACATGCCTTTCACTATTATATTGTTATCTTTTTTGTAGGCAAAGCCATACGTGATCCTGATGATCTCTCAGAAATAGCAGATCCACCAACTCGAAACACAACAATATATGAGCTTGTACTGTAGAATAGATTTATTTGTATTTTCCTTTTAGTTTATTTTATCTTTCTTTTTCCTTTTTTTAAGTGAAAACTATGTTTTGACATAGTCATGTTTACACCCGACAGACAAAAAATAGCATGAAATTTAGAATGTAGTATTTACTATTGAACATTATTTTGCAACATGTTGCGAGCTTGTCATACGTTGTATTTTTCTATATCATTCAGATAGTTATTATGATGTACAGCAGCACTAAAACTTCTACCTCTGTGTCACAGGTCCGAGTGTTCACATACCTCATCGGAAGAGAGATGACCTTTGCACAAAATACCAAGTGGATCGCCTGTAATAACAAGGGTAGGACATTGGTGTATGTGTGTGTGTGTGTGTGTGTGCACACGCGTGTGTGCACGCGCGTGCACATGCGTGCGTGTTCATGAGCACATGTCATGCCTTGGATGTGTTCATTTTCTACATGCTATCTCTTATACAAACATGACTGAAGAATATACTAGCTGTACATACAATAATAAGCAAGGCTTATTTGTCTAGCACTATTCAACACATGAACATCGTATTTCAATGTACTGTACTTGAGCAAAGTAAACAAAACAAAAGGAGTAAACATTTCACAAATAGTCTAGTGCATGCAGTACAGTTTTTACTGTGATTTAAAAAATAATAATAATAAGAGTGAATAAAAACAATAAGAGTGGCAGCAGCCCTGCAGTTTTTTTGTGTTTGTTTTTATTCCAGTGAGAACAATATCAATATAGTGTAAATGCACACATACTGTATGTATGAACAGGGTACATGCATGCTCGAGTCATAGACGGATCTAGAAATTATAGGCCCTTGGGGCGCTACAGCCAAAAGGCCCCCCTACACCACAGGATTTTTCTTTCCGACGCGGCACATAGTGTCTGCACACACACATATCAATTATGACATTGGCGTGTGATATTCACCTCATTTCAGCAGGATTTACAGCAAGGGATTGCTTGAAAATAATAAATGCAAAGACTTGCAGTAATGCACCATATCATAATGGTTTAGGAATTTGGGGTTATTTTATCGACACAAAATGAATAAGCCCCTTGTAAATAACAGTGCAGGGGCCCCGCTAGCTCAGGGGCCCCTGGGCCTGGGCCCAACGTGCCCGGTGGACAATCCTCCCCTGGCTCGAATCAGTGTCAGTGCATTGCATGTTTTGTGGCAGAGTAGTAGTAGGAGAACTGTCTCTGTAGTGTTTTTGTATGTACTGTACAGTATATACTGTATAGTGCTGTACACTGGCTGTACTGTGCATTGATGCATGCTTAATTTCTTCACTGGTCAACCCCGCTGTCTCCATATGTGTCCATCTGTCCGTCTGTCCCGCACCAGGCTACTACACACACATCTCCACCCTGGCAGACGTTCAGGAGAACGTCATGGAATACCTGCATGTCCTCAGCCGGCCTATGGTGATCAACCACGATCATGACATCATCTGGACCGAGGCCTACATGGACACTGTGGTGAGTCACACGGCATTGACGTTCTAAAATAATAATAATAATAATTATATATATGTGTGTGTGTGTGTGTGTGTGTGTGTGTGTGTGTGTGTGTGTGTGTGTGTGTGTGTGTGTGTGTGTGTGTGTGGTGTGTGTGTGTGTGTGTGTGTGTGTGTGTGTGTGTGTGTGTGTGTGTGTGTGTTGTGTGTGTGTGCGTGTGTATGACTTAACCATGTTTTGAAAGACAGTTCATGGCTCTGCTCTTCCTGAATTAGCCCAGGACCTACCAGAGTAGACCTTAAACAAGACATTTAATTTGGTGTAACTTGAGAGCCCATCGAAAGATGGAATTTCAGTTAAACTTTTAGAGCCAGGCAAAGCATTGTATTTCAGTTTAACTTTAGAGCCATGCAAAGACTTGAATTTCAGTTTAACTTCTGAGCTATGCAAGAACTATGAAAGTGGAGGCCCGGGTGGCTGGTGGAGGCAAAGCTTTGCCCGCAGCAGTGGAATAGCTGATATCCAGTGTAGGAGGAGGCCATATTTGAATGAACTGCATTGCAAATACAGTACCTACTGTACTAGGCCTATTGTACCTAGTAGGCTGATTAGTTTCAATCAGCAGACTGAAGATAGATGATATCTGTATGGCTATGTAAGCATGATACATTATTGAAGCAGATGCCACTACAGATATCACTGTATAGTATTAAGCTCTTTCTGGGTCAAACAAGTGTTTGTTTGTTTTTTCTGTGAAAAAAACTGTATGGCTTTTTGGAAGGGAAGCAATGTTGTGTTCTCCCCCTCATTATTCATGTTCTGTTCTCCTCCCTTTCACTCTATACTTCCATCTTTCATCCTGGATCCAATCCCCCCATCATACTGGATATATCCCTCCATTGCACTGGATCCATCCCTCCATCATACTGGATCCATTCCTCCATTGCACTGGATCCCTTCAACCCCCTTCAGCTGCCCAATACCAAGGAGGTAAACAGAGTGAAAACCATCTTGTCCCGTTTCAGACTGCTGCTCCTCCATGAAACTCACAGACTCATAACCATCATTCAGTGTTACAACAACCTGCAGTACAAACTCATTATCATCTCTGCTCAATTTAGAGTCAATATACTGTATACATTACATCACAAAGTGCAATAGATATACAGCTGTGAAAGATGTTCTGTTAGACAGGACAACAGTACTATACTGCCCCCTGGAGTTTACACACAGAAAAGAGCAGCTGCTACACACTGGAGTTTTGTACTGTACTGTATAGTTTGTGATTAAGGTGTAATTCTAATTTAGACTACTAAGCCTAAACTAGTAGTCTAAATGAAGGCTATTAAGCCTTGAGCCCGACTGTCTTTGCCGTGTGTCACTCCCCATCTCTCTCCCCCTTTCCTGTCTAGCTAGCAAAAAAAAAAAAAAAAAAGATAATTCAAATTTACTCACAACAACAAAATGCTTCAGAACAAAATATTATTCTCCAGACCAATATTTAGAGGAGAAAATGCGTCTTGTCAGGTGTAGATGACATACATACATGCAAGTCTTAGATTAGGCTGCATTAATGAGGCATTTTTAGTTTTATCATTGCTCAATAAAAGGAGCTGGATGCTACGCATACTGTGAATGAATCTAATGCTCGTGTTGTTGTGTTGTGCATTGTCTTCTCCATTCTCAGCTCTTCTACACCAAAGCTCAGAGTCTGCTACTCATGACCTCTGTGGCCATGCCAGTGTTCAGCAAGAAGAAGGAAACGGTCAGTGAACCACTTGTGATTTATTCACGCGACTGACGGACACGCAGGGGCGTATCTAGGCATGTGCATGGGGGGGTAATGCCCCCCTAAATGCCCAGTCTGCCCCACCAAACACGATGGCATGCAAAACAACCTGAGATATTTCAAATTAAAGTGTTTATATTTAAAATGATTTGAAACGCTACTACTGCTACTAACTAGCTACACAGAAAACTCACTGAGTCAGAGCTTTAGCTTTATGCATGCTGCGTGTCTGTTGCAACTTCAACAACAACTGATGTTATTGATGCTTACTTGCCTAATAAAAGTCCTATAATCGAAAATGGTACACGCCCCTGCTGACACGCCTTTAGTGGTATTTCATTTTGTGGTGAGATCTTTTTGTGCCCATCCCAAGCAGACACCTCGGCTGTGACCGTTGGCCACCTATACTGTATGTCGCGACGTATCTTGCAATCGCAAATTGATTTTCCCCCTCCTGTGAATATTTCCGAGGAGGACCATATACTGTAAATATTGAAAAATGAGCCAGTAATATCAGTATAATTGTCTAGAACTATCTAAAAGTAGTTCAACGTTATATGCACCACAGTATTTTATTACATTTTAATAAATGCTGTGATGATCATTCTTGTGGCCTCTCTCTCCGTCTCTCTCTCTCTCTCTCTCTCTCTCTCTCTCTCTCTCTCTCTCTCTCTCTCTCTCTCTCTCTCTCTCTCTCTCTCTCTCTCTCTCTCTCTCTCTCTCCCTCACCCAGCTGTCCCATGGAATCCTACTGGGTGTGGTGGGCTCAGATATCCCCCTGATGGAGGTCATGAAACTGGCTCCCAGATACATGGTTGGTCAACGTTTTTCTTTCACCAACATTTAAGGCCAAGTCAACTAAACCGGGCTTTAGATGTCTGTGGTAATAATGCCAGAAGCATTGATGTGAGTGTGCTCTAGGTTTTGTTTACAAAGCTGTGTTGTGTGATCTCTAGCTGGGTGCCCATGGTTATGCCTTCCTCATCACCAACAACGGTTACATCCTAGCTCACCCTGACCTGCGCCCACTGGTGAGTCTGGACATCACATCGTTATTTACACATGTCTACATTTACACAAGTTTATATACCAGAGAAGAATATATACAATATAAAAGAAAAAAGATCTTATATGAACTCCACCAACTGGGAATAGCAGTCTCCTTACTGAAATGTTGGGCAACTCTAAAGCAAACTCCACATGGCCCAACATGTCATGTAACTACCATAGTTTCAACCCCTTACCTATGTGTCAGACCTGCAATTAGTCTGGCAAATTTGCCAATACCAACATGACCCGAAATGACAAATAAGCATTGATACTGATACTTTTCTGATACACATACAGTATTTGCCTATACCGATATGACCAAAAAAGGGCAGATGCCATACTTTTTTATGATGCTGATAAAGTATCGGGACATCTCTAGTTTAATCTATACCAGTGGTTTTCAACCTCTTTCATATCAAGGCCCCTTTACATTATTTACTGGTAATTCGGAATTTGAGCTCCTAACCACCATTTCATGAGATTTAAAACGCACACATATTTTGTTGTCATTGATTGGATAAGATGTTGTCCACAATTCAGTGCTATTTTGGTGTGGTAGGAGAGGTAGGTAAACATTGATGAACATAGCAATTCTTCTACATTCTCTAATTGTGTAGACGTCTTGTAAATTAAGTACCGGAAATGCAACAATAAAGACCAAGCTGGTGGTCCCCAGACCACTGGTTGAAAACCACAGATCCATACAACGTCTCTCCCTCCCTCCATCTCTCTCTCCCTCCCTCCCTCCCTCCCTCCCTCCCTCCCCATCCCCCCCCCCCCCCCCCATCTCTCTCTCTCTCCACCCCCCCAACAGTATAAAGATGGCAAGAAGTTGAAACCCAAGCCCAACTACAACAGTGTGGACCTGAACGAGGTGGAATGGGAGGACACGGATGAGATAGTAAATACATGCACTCTCTCTCACATACACACACGCACACACACGTACATACTGTACAGCATTACAAGCTTTTATCCTGTTTCTCGGCTCCCTCTCACTCCTAAGCTCATCCACATAGTGTTTGATACAAATTTTGAATGTAATCTCTATTGTCTCTATGCTTTAATAATGTACACAATACAGTAGGTGTTTTCTATAGAGACTGACATTATCAAATGTTCTCAGTTAAGAACAGCCATGGTGAGAGGAGAGACTGGGACCTTCAGTCTGAACATCAGAGCATCAATAGACAAAGGGGTGAGTGGTATACTGTTACATGGAATAATTCATCCTCATGATCAGTGGTCTTGTCAGGCCTATTTCTTTGGTAATACTGCAATCAACAAATGTCCTCACACAATGACTTTGTCCTTTGTTTTCCAACAGAAAAGACCCTTTTATCTGATCAATGACTATTTCTATACAAATATTGATGAGACCCCATTCAGGTAAACCATATTTCATGTCTCATGTGTTATTGACTAATTACTAATTCTCCACTAGATGGCAGTATGTGACATACTATTTCATCAGGAAGTTAGAAGTGTGCACAGTGTTTATGATTTAACAAATCATCACAACCATTCTGTGTCCTCAGTTTTGGCTTGGTGCTGACCCAGGGCCATGGCCAGTTCATCTATTCAGGCACCGTGTCTGTTGAGGAAGGTAGGGTGTTCAAATCTAAGTCACTTCTGCTCCTCCTGTGTTAACCCTGTTGTGGTAAATAATGCTTGTGTCCCTTAGTCAACTTGAGTAGTTAATTACGGGTTCAATGATCTTCATACTGAACAATTAAAAGAAAAACACCCACACACTGGCCTACACGGATCAGACATTGGCTCATGCCATTATGTGCAACTGTTGAAGGAGAAGAGACACTGGAGCAGCTCAAACAATTCAAATCTTGTATTTAGGTGCTAGTATAAAAAATTTACTCTGATGCAAAAAAGTTGATATACCTACATATATCGTGATTCCTAATGCCACGCTATTAATATTGTTATCAATATTGTATCGCCAGTTTCAAATTAGATTTCTTTGATAATTATGTCTTCATTAATTTGTCCATCATATTTTTTGCGTCCTAAATACTGATCTGGCTGCAATGGAGTGTAGGATGGAACTTTTCATATTGTTTAGAATTGATTTAAAATGTTCTAGTATAATAAAAGCAAAGTAATTTGTGTAGAAAAAAATGCATTATATCGATTTACCAAATCAAATCACAACATAACTATGACTACTATGACTCGGAATATAAATTGTATCTTAACTAATAACCAAAAATAGCCACGCTGTGATCTTGTACTATTGTCACAGGATGACATTGAATCCATTCGACTTTTGTAGAATCCAGAGACCAGTTGTGACGACTGAGAAGTTGAATCCATGTTGACTGTGGTGTATTCTTCTTTCTCCACAGGCCTCCATGACCTCACCTCTCCAGATCTCACCATAGCGTCTGAATGGTACGTATGGAATCACTAGCGAACCATCCTTTAACTCATACCTGGGCATTATGCGGCCCGGGGGCCAAATGTGGCCCTTTGGCTGACTCTGTCCGGCCCGGGGACCACCAGTGGTCCTTGAGAGAGTTCCAGTTAAATATGGAGAGTTGGTTAACCAGATGTAACTCTTTGAGAATGTAAAAATGAAACCAAATGGACCCGCGCGGGTCCATTTGGTTTCATGTTTACACTCTCAAGAGTTAAAATATTCATCTTCTGAATTACCTAAAATCTACACAATCGGATAATGTAAAAGAATTTTTTTATCTATGTTTGCCTGTTTTGTTTCCCAAATCAAGCCTGGTATTGTGAACAAAAACAAAAGAAATCTTTAGTTTTGGCATCTGTGGGGCTAAAATGTCATCAAATGGTGGTCCCCTGTGGCTCAAATACTGAATAAATAGAGGGCCCCGGTATCAAAAAGTTTGGTCTTACTCTTACTTTCGTCTTGAAATTAAATTAATATTACGCAGACTTTAGTTCAGCCTTTAGTCTTGGCCCTCCACAATATTTTATGTATCTCATTTGGCCCCTTGGGAAAAAATAATTGCCCAGCCCTGCTTTAACTTGTGGATTACAAAATGTAAATACGATTCTGACAATGACCCCCTCCCACCAGGACGTACTGTGAGCTGGACATCGACCCTCAACACCGCAAGTACACACAGCTCCAGGCTGTCACACGCTACCTGCTGGGGAAGGAACCTGACCTGGAGTGTGAGTTTCATTCCCTGAACAGTCCCTATTCTCTTTTTAGACCCCCTTTTTCCCTCCCCAATGTTGGCCATTATAGTTCATAGGTGAGATGCTTCTATATCAGATATATTTGACATAAAAAGGGAGAAATCAAAGTATTTCTACCAGTACATCCATATCCAACCATACCCATACTATGAATAAGGAAATGTCTGAAGATTGAATGTCTGAATGAATGTCTGAAACCTCCGTAACTCCCCACTTTTGGCTCCTCCTACCTACAGCTTTTGTGCCGATCTCCCCCCCCAAAAAAAAACAGTACATGTGATGTCTGGATCTAGCCGATTAAAACACCACAGGCAGAATTTTCATAGTCCATATTCTAAAGTTGTTCCCAATATAGTTGTTGTTCACAATGTAAACATGTACATCTGTGATTACCCCCAAGCAGTTACACAGTAGCAATAATTCATAATAAAATATTGAAATATTTCATTATCCCCATCTGTTACAATGCAAACATAGGAAAAACAATAAAAATGTATTTATTTATTTATTTTTAAGGCTACTAGACTGAATTTGTTTTACTGAGGTTGTTATAGTGTATGGGGATTAATATTGTCTGACTGCCACTGGGGGCAGATTCCGGTAGGAAGTAAAACATCTCTAATAATTGGTGTTATATTTAAGGTGTGCCACAGTCCTGCCTGTATTCACGTGTGGTATGGATTAGACAGCATTGACTAGCTTAAATCTAACAAATACATTATTCATTTTTTTATGAATTAATAATGAATGAGTCTTTTACTGCCATGTTTTTAACTTTCTGTAGATTTAACCAGAAACTACAACATCAGCCTAAGGTTTTTACCCCTCTTTTAATAATTAAAAAGACTGCTTTTGGATAGAGAATGACAAGAACTGAAGAGTGCTGCAAGTGCAACCCAGTATGACATGAAGCAAATGGAGGAACACAGTAACAGGGGAACCCACTGTAAACAGGGTTCACCCAGAAAGGGTTCCAGATCACATCAACACGCTAGTGCCTTAGTGTCATTTAACAATACTTTGTCTGCATTTTATTTTTTTTACAATGATTTCGCCTGCTAACCCAGTGTTTCCAATGTTATCATTGGAATTGAGCTCAGATCAGATCATAGTGTGCAGGACCATTTCAGCTGTTTTGATCACTGATCACACTTCTTTGTGTACCTGGAAGTGCATCAATTGTATTGTTTTTTATTTTTATTTGCTGAAATGATTTTGATGATTTTTTTAGCCACAAGGGGGCAGCAGTCAAAGTGTTTTAAATTGTTCACTAAACAGAATACAAATCCAAACCAAAATAGCCTATAATGATATATAATCATTTCACTCAAAAGAAACTACTGACTTACAAATAACTCTGTTATTGTCAGTTATAAAACATAAGAGGATTACATTTGTAAAACTGTTACTTTTCAAATTAAAAGAAAGCAAAAGTATCAGATCTACAAGATTCTGTTATTTTGATCATTCTGTATGATCAAGTAGGTTGGCAATTTACGGAAAAGTGCGATAAGGAGTTTCTCTCCCCGACAGTTGGTAACATTGTAATGCTTACTGAAAGAAACAGAACTATACAAATTCACACAATAAAAATACACAATACTACTTTTGGTGTTGCATAATGCAATGTGGGAAATCTACAGTCATGTAATAGTAACAGTATTATACACAGGTGGGTCTGCATGACCTTATGTGGTCACTATAGTCGGTTCAGTTATATATGCAGAATTTATGACCCTCCCAAATTATTCAACATCTCTGTGACTGTGGCCACAGCACAGATGAAAGTTCATCCGTCACACAGCTGTCTTCATGGGGCTGGGCTTCAGGCCTTGTACTGAGGAAGGAATATTCCACACTGTATATCGACTGCTAAGGCCACCAGCGCCATTTATTATAAGGGATTTGGGCCCATTTAAAGTCGCTTGTAAATGTTGATAGTTGTGGGTTGCACATTGTTGGGGCTTGTTTCTAAATTGTAGTCGCTTATTTTGGGCTTGCTCCCTAATGTTGCTTAAATTAATATATAATTGTTCACGTACCGCCCAACCATAAAACAATTTGTGAGAGGGACCCCTGTACCAGAGCCTCACACTGCAACGTGTTTGAGCCTGTGGATTGTCTATTTTCAAATAGCTGTGTGTCTATACAGTATATTTGATTTATCATGCAACATTTAAGCTTGTTTTTCTGGACCCAATATTTCCATCACAATATCTGGCAACACTGGTCACCAGCTGTACTTGCTTGGTCCAAGCCACACAAGCAGAGCCAAGTGCTAAAACATTTATTGATCTATTATTCGGTGGAGAGCACGACCGTGCCAGGTTTAATTTAGCAGAGACTTAGACCATCGATTTCCATTGGTTTTGGTCAATGTTTTGTGATGGCGGATCAATTGCAATAGTAAGAATTTCAGCACTTGCGCACGACACCAGGTTCCAATATGGGGCAGAAGAAGAAAGTTCCATATAGTGCTGAAAATAAAACAACTAAAAGTGCTTACAGTTCAGCCTCATAATTGTGATAGAAAAGGCAAGCAATGGCCCAATGATACTATAAAGTATATGGGCCAAAATTCAGCGAGCAGCAGCAGTCAACATGTCCTACTGCCAGCAACCCCTTCCCAAATATGGGCATATTTATTATTCATGTTGGTACATTAATTATTTATTATTCATTTTCATTTTTCCCTGATAGCAAATTCCCTGAAATGAATGATATTGTGGCCGAGAGCCTCACCCCTTCAAATGTATATTCTTATCTTGTCTAACTGTACAGCAACCAGAACCTTATCTCCTGGTTCACCTGCTCAGCCTGACTATGAAGAGTCAGATAATGTAATATCAAACATAAATACCCATCAAATGCTATGTTAAAATGGTCTAATACTAAACACCTTTTTAACAATTTTAACCATATTCTTGTATGATCAGTTTACAAATGGCTCTATACTAGTCTTTTTCTATGATCTTACACAACTGTATACATCTTTGCTGAAAATAGAAGTCGATCTACAAGCTCACAACATGGCATGTTGTGATGCCTTGTGAGTTGTAGATTTGTAATTCACCCCAAGGATAGGGATTGATTCAGTGATTTTGTTTGATTCTTCTCTGATTCTGTCCCCAAATCACGCAAATTGTTACATATGTTATGTGCTCAAAGCGGATCTGTCCCATATTTCATATTCCATCCTAATTGGCTATAATAATTGGCTATAATTGTGCAAGATTAGCCCAGTGTGCAATTTGTGTTTTCTTATATTGAAGACCATTATTTTCCAGGCCGAGAACCCAACGTTAGGAACAGCTACGTATGTAAAGTTCCCCACAATCTTTTGTTTACATATGTGTCAACTTCAAATAGACCTTTCAGTAAGCCCCGCCCTCTCCCCAGTGTCCACACAAGGCTAGGACACTTTCCAGCCGGGAATCAGACCTTCAAATTCTCAACAACGCATGCCATATGCCGTGGAAAAATGTGTGTGACATTTTGTTAAAAACAATGTTTTATCATATGGGAAAGCTGTCGGTGGAAAGCTTTGTTTATCACATGTTATGCTTAGCTGCAACTGAACCATAGCAGTTTGGGGAGGGGCTTACTGAAAGCTCTATTGGTTTTACAACAGTATGTGTAGATCAGAATACTGACATGTTTTTATTCTGAATCAACATGATAACATGATCTTCCCCTATCCTGTTTGTTGATTATAGGTGACGAGGTGCTGCTGCAACAGATTCTGTTTGACGCTGTGGTAACGGCTCCTATGGAAGCCTATTGGAATGCGCTGATGCTCAACGACGGCGATGGGTAAGATTTAAATGTCTTTTATTTTCAGGCCAGGAGTTAGATCAGGGGTCTCAAACTCAATTTACCTTGGGGCCGCTGGAGGTAGAGTCTGGCTGAGGCCAGGCTGCACCCGCAGAACGTGTACATGCACACTCATTTCATTTCATTACAGGTTACAGCTATGGCCTGCTGGCTAGACTTAAGCCGTGGACACCTACAGTACAGTAGTTTGATCACTTAATGCAGAGGTCCTCAATTACAAATACTGAGGGTCCAGAACATTTTTTTTTAATAAGACTAGGACTACTTGCCCTTTGCCTCATCATAATATGTCATCCCTGCAACCCGACTGTGGAAGATGGATGGATGGATAAAACCCACAGCTGCACATTTTTGGAGGCTTTGTCCTTATAAAGAGCACAGCAGGTGTGTGGGGTGGGGACTGGGACGTTCCTACTCTGCCACGAGTGTGATTCTGCCCAGGGACCTATACGTGCAGATGCAAAAGATATAAAGATGCAAAGCTAGCAGCAGGAGTTTGTTTGTCACGTTCGTGTTCTACTAGTGTTGACAACTGGCAAAGTGGGTACAAGCAAACACATCGCTGCATGTACACTTGTACAGGCTTCACTGCAAAATCCCAAATTACTGTGCAGCTTTTCCTCATATAGCTGTGAGAGATGACTCTCCGCACTCGGGTTACGTTGGGGAACTCTCGCTGGGTTCATTTTGTCCAGAGTCCGCACAGGATCACTGACTTTAAATAACCGCAAAATAAATAGCAAACAGGCAGTTGCATTTTACTCACCTCAGCTCGGCGTGCTGCCTTCCAAGTAATTCAACCACCTCTATTGGGTAATAAAAAACCCAATAGAGGTGGTCTAAACAAGGACGGAACGGTGCCTAGATTATTGCGGTCACCTGTCCTACAGCCCTTGACATTACTTCCTTTTGTCAGATTGACAGTGCAAACTGCAGGGGCTGTCGGGGGCCACAAATGGCCCACAGGCGGGTAGTTTGAGACCCTGAGTTAAATGGAATGCATTGAGATTGTGTGACCGGAAGTGCATTATCAAGGTGCTGCTGAGCCACTCAGCTACCTGTAGACCTTTACCCAAGAGGACACAGGAATGCCATGTATACAGCAAATAGATTACACTAGAAGACAGCACAGCCCATACTTACTGCCCAGACAATAATCTTTAGGTACTGTGCATAACACGTAATTATATCCTATTATATTTTAGCCCATCCCCCCAAAAAAACATCAGAAGGTAGAAGGTCCCGAGTTCGATCACACTGGGGGAACACTGTCAGCAATGGGGGCATGTCCTCTCCTCCACATGACCACATCATCAGCATGCTATGTGGGGAATGTCTCCCCTTGTCCATACTGTACCCCCACAAAAACATGGAGCAATCCTGCCTTCCCCTGGTCAGCCAGGGGCTGGTGGAGAGGAACTTTGGGTTGTAATAACGTGCTACGTTCAACCGGGGAAATCACCTCTGTCAGGTGATAAGAAGCCGCCTGCTCACTCCTCATGCATTGATGGAAGCATGAGCTTAGTTCGGGGCTCTTCCCAGTTTGGCAGATGGAGAATACCACCCGAGGATACAGCTTAAGCATTGGCATTGGGTAAATTCTGGTTACATAATGTGAGTGTTTATAGGGCATTTTATCATGGGACTAATCCAGTCAGAAACAAGGCCTGGAACTATCAGTTGTAGAATTCTCACTTTATAACCTATCTACAGTACATGCATTCATCTCACAACTCACCTCCCGGTAACATTAGTATGTCATTGGCTGCTTCGTCCACAAACTCGCTAAACATAGCAGATTGCACAGGGAAGCCACGCTGTTTTTATTTTGCCTTTCATCCAGGGATCGTTTTGCTGGACATGACACAGATTCTCTTTTCCAGCAACACTGTGCTTGAGATTCAGGCATTTATTCTAAAACACATTCACATTCGGGGGTCTTGCCCCATGCAGCGCTGACACAGTTTTATACCGTGGAGCAGTTTTCCTTTGGAGCAGTGGGAGGTTAAGTGGCTCGTTCAAGAACACCTTGCCCAGAGCAACAGAACGAGTTAGGGAGCGTATTATTCATTTATTCTTTACCTGACCCCGTTTCCTGGACAGGGATTCAAAGCGGGAACTTGTTTCTAGTCAAAAGCCTTCTGCACACCAAGGACAATGTTGCCATGCCTTAAGAAATCCCCAAAGAAAGAAAGCCCCAAAGCATCGACTGATCCTGTAACGTGTGCATCAGCTATTTGAAAATAGCCAACCTACAAGCTCACAGAACCGTGGAGAAACATTAGTTGCTTGTAATGAACAGACATAGCAACAGTGCTGGTGGCTCTAGTTTAAAATGTGGTAGTCCCATCTTAATGCCCATGACCATGAAAATGCTACAAAAAAGCTCTCACCTGCTGGGGAGAGATAATGCACACTGTATACTAGATGATCTGTGCCATCTGCTTTGTCACCATTTCCTCATGCTCTGTGTGTGTGTGTGTGTGTGTGTGTGTGTGTGTGTGTGTGTGTGTGTGTGTGTGTGTGTGTGTGTGTGTGTGTGTGTGTGTGTGTGTGTGTGTGTGTGTGTGTGTGTGTGTGTGTGTGTGTGTGTGTGTGTGTGTGTGTGTGTGTGTGTGTGTGTGTACACAGGGTGGAAGAAGGGCTGGAGACAGCCTTCCTTGGCACCCGTTCTGGCCTCATGAGGGTGACCAGATACACTGGTATGGAGTCTAGAGTTGCCAAGTAAGTCATCATCTTTTTGCTAATGCATTGGTAGAGGTAGTGTATGGAAGATGTCACATTCCAGTTAATAGTATATGCATTACACTGTACAGTGCATGCAGTAGCTGAAGTCACGCCAAATACATTTTAGATTTGCTCTCCATTACATTCTAAAAATACATTGAAAACAACAAGGCTACTCCTCGGCAAGAGTTTTTCCTGCCTAGCCCCAGAGACGCTCTCCATCCCTCCACCTCCCCACATTCAGCTCAAATGTCATCAGGACAAACTCTTGTACATTTAATGCACCTGGCAAGTAAAGTTCTGATTCTGTTGTGATAACAGGAAGTTCCTGACTCCTGCTGACAAGGACAACCTGTTCACTGTGGATCACTTTCCGCTGTGGTACCGCTTGGCAGTGGAAAACACTCCTGGCAAATTCTACTATTACCCTGTCAGCGACAAAGGTCAGTGGAATACCATATTGTTGTCCTTATTCTTGTGTCAACACATTATGATGATCACATTATGAGTCTGGACCTTGTACTTTACAGTATGTAATGTACTACTGTACTTTATGCTAATGTCCTAATTCTAATGAATGATAGTATTTTCTTGTATTGCTGTACTGGTATCCATTAAGAAATGTAAATTAGTGGTTTTGAAATCGAAAACCATAACATTTCATGATTTACAGAGTACAAGTACTATATCTTAGCATCTGTCTCAATGACAAATATACTTTTAAATAGCACCACAACCATATTGGGGAATTATGACAACATTTGTCTTATTAATGCATTCATTTGAAGTGGATTGCTGAAGCTACGTTTTTACACAGTCCAAGTACTTGGTCTCCATTACAAGAGTGTACAAATGTGTACACCCTTGTACACTCTCCTAAAAGAAAAATCATGTGGTGAAACACAAGTTGATGATAGTAGAGCCGCCATTGGACTGATCCCATGAAGTGAATGGAGTTTGTGATGGCGTAACTCTGTTTACACTCAGGGCCAAGTACTATTTGGGCCGAGCCTTCCAGTTACCGATCACGATCATATGTTGCATTGGTCAATTTTTAACTGGCTTCAGCGCCTGGCTTGTTCTTTAATGCATAGCATAGTAAGCTATCCCGCTGATCTTGGAATATAATGTACTGCTTCTAGTATTTGTGCTTGGAAGCAGAGGCTTCATTTCAGGATTTCACTGATGTCCACTTCAGTCCTTAAAAAAGCAAACGATCTAAAAGCTTTCTGGCTCACGCAATCGTTTTAACTTATCTTCGTATTAATTCACTGGTTCACTCTGCTGTTCATTATAAGATTGCACCATTGCACATTGTGTCTCAGGGGATAGCTATCTGAACAGTTCATAACTAGTGACATCAGGAGGCAAAAGCAATTTATTCTTGTCAAATATGATTTTTTTTGTCAGTTATGTAATGTAACAGTAATGTTAATCGTTTGCAGGGGTGAAATATGTGATCGCCACAACTGCTGTGACAGTTTCATCAGAGGGCAAGACGGCCATCGCTGGAGGTAAGTTACACAACATTACTACTGTAGCTGTTGGACAGAATCCTTTACTCCATCTCCATATTTTTCCTGCATAAATCATTGGTTTTCATGTGATGAGATGAAGCCGCTCAGACCAAAAGCATGGAATATCTGGTTAATGTTATTGGTATTCCATGCTTTATTATTTTATACCTTACAGTAGGACTGATAACAGGCAAACATGATCTAAATTCTCCAATTGGGTAGACTTCTTGTTAAATAAGTAATAAACACTTTAACTCTGGATCCCTTCAAGGACCGCTGGTGGTCCACAAACCACTTGTTGTACCATATGAATCATTGTCATACTGTATGGTCATCATTTAATCATCTTCTATACTTGATCTGAACTTTGCCCTACCGTATACAAAATTGAATGCATTGTGACCTTTTAGATTTTGTACACTTTTGCTACTTTGAATACAGCTACACTCTATTTTCCTTTTCCTGAAAAGGAAACCGCTTTAGTGTTCATGGCTGGGGCTTATGTCTGGGTGGAATTTTGCCTGCATACACGCAAAGGTTACAAGAAAGGGTGAAATGTCTTGTGTTTGATTCTGCCCTCTATTTTATCGATTTGGATCTCTTGCTGGCAGCACTCTATAGTGACTGATTGATTTTCTTATCTCAACCACCATGCTAATTTGGGAATTGGGTGTTGGCACAGCATTATAATCGTACCATTATGCCAGCATACCTTAGTGCTACAAAGTCTAATACAACCATTTAGATAAATAAAGTTTATTATTTTCAGCATGGGTAACAGTCCATTAATTCAAATTTCAAACCCTCATAGTCTTTGGACAATCCGACAACTTTTCTTGTGCTTAACCCAGAAGATATGAACAAAATCAAATACATATAGGGTAAGACAGAGGACACATCCATGAGCAAGCAAATACATTAGGTGGAAAAAGTCTCGATTTCTGTACTTGATCAGGTCCACACAATTGCAATGTTGTGCTTGCACAATAACAGTACAGCTCTTCACTCTAAAAAATGTGCTCACTCACCCTGTGTTTAATGTAAGTTTGCAGCAACAACAATCTCATAACACTGTTAGGCTGGAAACATGAAGGTTGGGCTATCTTTATTATTCACTATCTATCATTGATGTAGGTCCAAGTCCATGTCCTCCTGACCTCCAGTGTTCTATAGAAGCTAATGAGCCCAAAGCTATAAGTTATGATTGACGGCCTCTAGGTGCCAGTATTGTTCTCTTGTTTCAGTTCACCTTCACAACCCTAGCATATACTGTAGACCTTACATATGACTCACATCTTTTAAAGTTGTTGTTCATCAAATAAATGATTCAGCATCTCTGCAGGTCCAGCACACATGCACAGACACGGTCACACACAAGCACTCACCTATGCAGGCGCACGCGCGCGCGCACACACACACACACACACACACACACACACACACACACACACACACACACACACACACACACACACACACACACACACACACACACTGATGCTACACATTGTTTGGTTTACAAGAAGACAAATAAACAAACAAACAAACACAGACAAACTTATTAACCCTCTTAGCCATATACTTATTAACACAATGAATGTCTTTTGAACTTGTAAATCTGATCTGATGTGATTCACAATTTTGTGACTCCAGGGGCGCCTCTGAAGCCTCAGAGACTTAAATTGTGATATTATCACTTATTAAACATAAATATAAAACACATGAAACGTGTATATTCCAAAAAAGAAATGTGTCTATTTACCTGTGTGTGACCAGAAATAAATAGGGATAAAACATGTCTGTCACCAACCATGGACATGGAAATTAATAACCGCGGCGGATGGGAGGGTTGGGGATCTCAACAGGCAGAGGCATGGATTCCCAAGCCATCCATCATGCCCAGCAATCCAAATCCTGATCATAAATGTTCTACTATTTATGTTTTCATCCTAACTGAGCTACTCTAAGAAATAGGAATGTTAATAATAATAAAAAGACGTATCAAATTAGAGAAAAGAAACTTGTAACACAAGGTGGATATTGGGGTGAAAGTTCACACAATTAAACCAGTAAGACGCCCATGAGGGCGCAAAGCAATGTTCAATGTCAGAACAGGCCAACACCATATATGAAGGTCTATAGGGGTTTGATGAGTTGAACAGAATGAGTTCTGTGCTGGCCACACATGGAGTGTGACAGGAGATGTAGGTTTTAATAGTAAATTAGTGAAGATCTGGTAATAAAACCGAAACCAGACAATGATTCTGTCACTTTGTGCTTTACGGACGCAGAGAGCAGAACACACAGATCAAAAGCTACCTCAACGCCCCGTAGTGTTGGAGTACAGACAAGCAGTCAGACAGAGGTGAATATGTGTCACATATCAGCTTCACAGGCGCTGTCAGGGACACACGACTCTGTGCAGCAGAGCAGGGAATTCCAGTCCGCAAAGCATAGACACATCTGCTGTAGTACAGTGGTTTTCAACCAATGGCCCTTAAGGAAGATCTGGTGGTCCCCAGCTAAAAGATGGAACGTTAATTGCTAACCTAATGGACCCTCATAAATCTTGAGGTCTTGAGAGTGTCATTTGTACGGTCACAAAAATTAAATTATTGTTAATTATCTGCATTTCTTAATTTATGAAATCTCTAATCACAATTAGAGAATGTAAAATATTGTGTAAATACTGTTTGGGCATCAATAGCATTGAATTGTGGACAAAATCATATGCAACGGCTACAACATGGCCTTAAGTTTTGTGCCTGAGGCTAAATCTCATCAAGTGGTGGTATGTGGCCCATATTCCGAATATACAATGAGCCTTGATAGTAAAAGGATTGAAAACCACTGATCTAGTAGACAAGCTGCTCACATCCAGTTGTTGTTGAATTTCGTCCATTTGGTCCAAACACAGTAAATCGAAAAAACCCGGTGAGACAGTATGTACTGTACTGTATGCTAGTCTAGCAGTAGTAGCTCAGAGCCTCTGGCTGCTGACCTAAAAGCCTAATATCTTGACCAGCCTATGGGGAATTCCTTTTGGTCTAGTGGATGAGATGTTGGCTTTGTTGGTTAGATTCCCAGGGATTCACCATCCATCCCACAATGTAGCGTAAATGACATGAGAAGGCCTTTGCTGAAGCATGTCAAGGGAAGGGAGACCTTTGTGTTTATCCCACCCGGGTAAAGGGGAAGAATTCACTTCCGGCTTCACCGAGCCGATGGCTGCTCAGATGGAGCCCACCGTCGAGATTAAAGTGAACGTCGTAATCGGGGAAACAAGCGAGTGCAGAAGTTCCTCAGAAGCTGCTTATCCTGTAGCTGTGGTCCATGCCGCTCGCCTGCATGGTGGGCGACTCGTCCGGTGAGATCAGCGACGACACCACACCGTCCTCCACGTCCGTCTCGCCCTCCTCGGGCTCCGTCTCTGCGCCGCCGGCGTCGTTGACCAGCCGCTGGCCGCGGCTCTTGATCTCCCGCTGGTAGCGGGCCATCAGCGAGGCGTAGATGCAGCCGTAGGTGGCGGCCACCACCATCATCACGCACACCGTGCCGCACACCACGCCCGCCACGATCTGCGTGCCGGCCGCCCGTCGCACGCTGGCGGGCCGGTAGCGCTGGCGCACGCAGTCCTCCCCGCTGGCGGTGATGCGGCCCTGTGGACAGGGCGGCGGCGGGCCTCTGGCGTTGTTGTTGTTGTAGCCGGAGGAGGTGGGCTCCCCTCCTCCCCCTTCTTTGACCTGCTGGATCTGCAGGCAGTAGTTGAACATCTCTGCCGGAACGCTGCGGATGTCCCTGCCCTTCAGGTCCCTGGGGAGACTGCACTGCACCGCATCCACCTGTCCATCTGGATGCCATGCAACACAGGCACAGCCAGGGGGGGAGGGGTAGAGACAGAGAGGAAGAGGGAGAGAAAGCATATCAGAGACAAAGAAAGATGGGGAGATACAGAGCATGACAGACATCAATAGAGAGATACAGTAGAGACAGAGAGAGAGAGAGAGAGAGAGAGAGAGAGAGAGAGAGAGAGAGAGAGAGAGAGAGAGAGAGAGAGAGAGAGAGAGAGAGAGAGAGAGAGAGAGAGAGAGAGAGAGAGAGAGAAATACACTTGAGTGAGGAGAGAGACAGGGGCGGATCTAGGCATGGGTATGGGGGGGCAATGCCCCCCTAAATGTCCAGTCTGCCCCACCAAACACGATGGCTAACTAACTGCAGTTGTGTCACCACTAAACCAACAGCATTTCATCATTCAAAACAGAAAACTCTGAGTCAGACCTTTAGCTTTATGCATGCTGCGTGTCTGTTGCAACTGATGTTATTATTGATGCATTACTTGACTAATTTAAGTCCTGCAATTGAAAATGGTATGGGCATGACACGGGCGATGAAGCTGCCCCCATACCATTTTCTCCTGCCCCCCCCCCAATTGGGAAATGTTATATCCGCCCCTGGAGAGAGAGAGAGAGAGAGAGAGAGAGAGATTATAACTGCTTGTGTTCAGCAAGTCTGGAAATACTGCAGAACTGAGATTAATTGACTTGATTAGACAGCTATAGACTTTAAAGTAGAAAATCATTCATTCCCCTACAGCCATAAACCACAGTAAAGTCCATTAGCAGCCTATCCATGTCCACACATTTTGAGATTCAAAAGAGCCAGCATGGCAGTAACAGAGACCGGACAGGCCCATTGCTCACCCCTGTAGATCAGCCACTCCATCCAGTGCTTAAAGTCCCTCAACTTGCAGTCACACACCCATGGGTTCCCAGCCAGCTGGAGCTGCTGGAGCGCCACCAGGGGCTCAAAAGTCACTCTGTCTAGGGCCCGGAGCTTGTTCCCAGCCAGAGAGAGCCAGACCAGGCCTTGGAGCGAGTCCAGCAGGCCTTTGGGGAGCCACAGTAGACCGTTCTCAGACAGGTCCAGCGACCGCAGCAGAATCAGCCCACGGAACAGGTCCTTGCTCAGACTTTGCTGAGCCGTGCCATTGCTCCCTTGACTGTCATTGACGCCCTGGACGCCTCCGTCTCCGCCACCACTGCCACCCGTACCAGCCTCGAAGGCCGGGAGGCGCCCGCCCAGGCGGTTACGGGACAGGTTGAGCGTTCGCAGGCCGCAGATGCCCGAAAAGGCCCCGGGCTGCAGGTTCCACAGGTGGTTCTGCGAGAGGTCCAGGAGGTCCAGGCCGCTGAGGTCGGACAGCTCTCCCGCGCCCAGCGAGGAGAGATTGTTCTGGGGTAGGCGGAGAGCCCGGGTGTCCCGGGGCAGCAGCGGTAGGATGGGGCCGAGCGAGAGAAGACCCAGAGCGGAGCAATCGCTGGTGTTTCCGCGGCAGGTGCAGACCCCGGGACAGCCGTGGACGCTCCCCAGGAAACTCACTACAGTCAGCAGCACGCTGGGCAGCACTGCACAGACTGAGATGGAAAAGACAAAATCACTTAAGACCCTATTCTTCGACAAATGTCTTCTAAATCTTGTGAAGTGAGGGCCGATGTTGTTCAGTGTTTGTGTTACACGAACACTAGTCTAAATTGTCTATACCTCAGTGGCATTTTAATGTTTGTGTTGGACAAAGTTTACAAACAAAGCTGGACATAAGCGGAGGCATCAACCCTCACTAATAATGATATGTACATGTTCACTTAGGCATCGTTCATAACCGAGAGACGGATGTCTCTTCGTTTTGAGACAAGCTTGCCCAGTGGCTGTCCTCTGCCTCCCCCCATAGAACGAGGTTGTCCCTCAGACTCCCATTGAGAGAGAGGAGACAACTGTCCTTATACCTGTAGGACAACCAAATGAATTTACAATGAAAACTGCATCTCAAGCTCGTCCACCAGTTAGTTAGTCACCCACGCCTCCATACAGTATGGTTGTCAGTCCATCATGCCTAGTTCTAGGAATAATCTATTAGTGGATTTGAGTGCCACACTGTGCAGTCAAACACACAACCAAATCACTGTGAAAAAGTATTGTTTCCACTAGGAAATCATTATGCTTGTTGCCATGCTTCCACCCGTCAGTTTGTTCAAGAATGCAGTCGAGATACTGTATGTAATCTCTTCTTTGCTGGGGATTACTATGTCGCAGTTTGTGACCTTGAAAGGGGCCGTGGCTGCAATGGCCTATAGCTCAAAATGTCAAAACACCACTAGACCTCACACGATACCGTATATCTGACATGTTATGGCTCGCATGTGTTGTTCAGATTTAGAAGACAGGTTTCAGTGGTACTTGAACTGAAAGGCTGTGACAGGGGTTGGACCGTTCACTCTATAGCAGGGATCTGCAAACGTTTTTAAATGAAGTGCCATGCTTTTATTTTCCATATCAGCGTGCCATGTCAATATGAATTTTCCTGGCATGAATATTCATGCCAGGAACCCATTTTTGGGTTCTCTATGAGATGAGATGTACTTTATTCCCTCTGCAGGGACATTGATGTGTTACAGTAGCATAATGCAAAATGTACAACAGACAGACAGAAAAGCACAATGGATATAATCACAACAAGACAAAAGAGGTAGAACACAGGACAATAAGCTTGTGTGTAATAAACAATTGTGTACCTAAGTATTACTGAGATTTCCTGTGCTTACAGGAGGGAGTCCTAAAGGTCTTTATTTGGTGAGATAGTTGGATGGACTGTATGTTATAACCAGGTACCTCCTTCTAATGTTATTGTGAATATTTACTGACATTATACAGTAAGATACTTAGTAGTATATAGTATAGTATAACAAATACTATATATAGTATAACAAATTATCTGTGGTATTCAAACCTTCTATGCACCATATTTCATAGTGTGACAGGAGCTATGTCCTAACGTCATGCTGTCTACCGCTCTGTGACAACAGACACGCTAAAGGACTTAAAATTGAATACTGTACATCTACATACTGTACAGTACATACATTATTCATTTAGTTAAATGATGCTGCCTGCAATATAAATATTTGACGATTTTCAGAAAACTATTTAGAGGCGTTAGAACCGGCATCAGGCCGAAATATTTTCTTTCACATTGTTATAATGAGAATTAGACTCACTAATAAAAATTACAGACTACCCCACCAGTCAGAGGTCAGTGTTTTAATGAATGAAGAATTATTTGCGGGATGTAATTTACATACAAATGTGGGGGACATAATTTATTGTAGTACTTTATTTTAATATTTTAATTTGTTGCCACCTGTGCCTATATGGTTGCCAAGACAACCTGCTCTATAGTCTCTACGGATCCTTCAAGCTGATCCTGAAGTACAGAGGAGATAATGGATAGCGTGTTTCACTCACCCAGACCCTCCAGGTTGTTTCCCCGAGGCCTGTCCAAGTACCACATGTCTCCAATCCCACCTTTAGACTGGTTCTGGCATCTGGCTCTCAGTCGCTGCCCTCTTTATGTTTCACAGTAGTTACACAGTTTGACCTTGAGAATATAAGAAAGGCACAGAGAGGTTTTTGATTGATTGAATACTTGAAGACATTTCATTATAAAACAATACACACTGACCCATATATACTGTACAATATGGCCCTGTACATGTACAGGGACATGTTTCAATGTCATTATGCACTATTAGCCCCTCAGAGCCCAGACATAGCAAGAAAAAGATTTCAAACTTAGTACTTGCTTTGTACTACTAGAGATTGTAGAGGAAATTATGTTAATAATACGTTGTAATAATAATGATAATAACAACATGCCTGCTTAACAGCTTTGGTTCGCACTGTTTAACCCGACATTCGCGATTTTTTTGATTGATGGAGTTTAATTCACCTATGTTTAATGTTATGATCAGGGGCGGATCTAGGCATGGGCATGCTGTTGCAACTTCAACAACAACTGATGTTATTATTGGTGCTTTACTTGCCCAATAAAAGTTCTGTATCCGAAAATGGTATGGTTGCGACTTCATGAAGCCGCCCCCATGCCATTTTCTCCTGCCCCACCAATTGGGAAATGTTTCATCAGCCCCTGGTTACGATGAAAAGCTGGCTTTATGGCATAAAGCATAGTGGCGAGGATGACGGGTCATGGCAACGTAAACACAAATTGAGCCAACCACGTGACTGCAAGGGCTCCTAAGAAAGTGAGCTCAATGCAGTCTCAATGCAAACAGGGCTTGTTCTACCAGCAGTGGCATTCATTAGTGTTATAATGGAGGCTTTATTGTGGAGATAGTGACGAGGATGACATGTTATGATGAGGCAATTATTACTGAGGTAATTATTAATTCATATTTATGCACAGCACCCAGAAGTGAAGCTGTGTGAATTTCTGCCTTTGTGGGGAGTCTATATGGATGGAATATCACACAAAAAATATTTGTTTTTGATAAAATATAAAATAAAAATGCATGCCATGCCATGCACGGAAGCGCTACACACATGCACACTGTGACTATAAATACATGTTCAGCATCAAATCCGTGCTGGATGCAGCACTCTCTCAGACAGTATAATTGAGAGGTATGTAGGAAGGAGCTGTTGTTGATTAGGGTATTCAAAAGAGAGGCATGGCAAGATGACATGCCTTTCACCCACTGCAGAATGCTGTGTTTTCTATTTGGTAATTACAGCAAGAAACACACTAGTCACAGGCAGGCTCTGGTAGATTTCATTGCACTGGTATTGCAGGTTCGCAATCTGACTGCACCCTTCCTTTTGATTAAATCTATTTGATTATCTTTGTATTTGCAATGGTGTAACTATTGAGTACATTTACTCTTACTGTACTTAACTACATGTCTCCTTCTTTTTACTGGAGTACTTCCAATTTTCAACAATTTATTAATTTCACATTTACTCCATCATATCTCAAAGGCAAATCATTATTTTAACTGCAGCTATATACTGTATATCAATGATTATATTAACATACGTTAAGCACTTTATCCCTATTTTATACCTAGGTACCGCTAGATAGACGATCTACAAGCTCACAATATGTCACATCGCAGCATGCTGTGCACATAGGCTACTTCTACCACCACTGCCTCTTAAAGTCTTGAATGCATTTTTAGCCATGCAAGAGAGCCTAGAATATCCTTCCTTTACATATCATTGCTTTTGGATAAGAACTTTGTATGTTCAAAAACATTAATTTTCAAGAAATATACTTCCAGGATATATTAGTATATCAAATATGGCATTTCAGTATAGAGGAGGGGGAGTATAAAGTATATAACGTGGCGATATAAGGTTTCTGCCCGACAGTGACAATGTAATCATGAAAGAAAATTATGTATGGATTAATCCCTTTCAAGCCTCTCTTCTGCGTACATTGCAAGAGAATTTGAGGGCGAGAAAGAGAGAGGGGGAGAGAGAGATGTGCGTGGCGGAGGGCTAGAATGGGAAGAAAAGAAAGATGTGCGACATCACTTAATCATCCTGTTGGCACCATGCAGAGCCACAGAACAGAGCCGCCTCAAGGTTCTTTTTTTGTTCTTCTGTACAAAGATGTTTGTCAGACTATATGTGGAGTCCAACGCAATGCTGTCCTCAGTCATCTAGTCATGCGTCAGGGCCAAGGGCCAACTTTGTTCTAGAAGCGTCTATAGTGTGGCGCAACACTGGCTGCATTGGATTCACAACGAAAGAAACAACTGATTCACTCGTTAAACCTATATATTGTACGTTGTTAAGTATCTGCTACTTTCAAAACGACATTAAAACAATGCCCTGAATATATTTGGAATATATATTCAGGACAGCAACCGAAAACATAATACAGTTGCTGTTTAGTTTAGTAACTACACAAACCTACTGGAACAAGATATTTTCTTGCAAGCAAGAGCAAATAAGCAAGTACACTGGAGAGTAACAACAACAACAACAACAACAACAACAAATCAAGCCACATAACTACCAATGTTTAAGTAATTTTACAGAAAGACAAGCCCAAAGTCACTTATACTAAACAGCAACTGTATTATTTGTTCTGTTGCTGTCGAACCCGGGGGCGATAATGTTGTACTATGTGTCCTGGAGCCCTCTAAAACAACTCTTGCAGGTGCAATTATAGAGCCACTGCATTTTGCATGATTGATTTGAAATCACGAGATGATTGTGAATCGCTGTATCCCTGAGTCACATCTGCAAGCCAGCATTCATGCAGTTTGTAATGCATCAAAGCACCATTGTAATGCCTCCACGCATCTCTCAAGGGTGAAAAAAAGTACTTTCCACAACAAAAGAAGCAGACGCAACATTTAAACAAAAAATATGCAAGCCAAATGTAAAGATGTTTTTGTGTTGTTTTCTTTTTGCTTGGAAAAATGTTCTGGAAACCTTCTTGCTCTCAGACAGAGTGTACTGTACCGTAGATTCAGGGAGTGCTAGGGGAGGCTGTGGAGGAGGCCCACCTACCCGCCAGGAGTTACAGGGGCACTGCCAGACATTTATTGTTATAGGACTTCAGAGCACATTGCAGACCATGCTGGGCAGCGGGCCCATTTAAAGCATTATGGTCAGACCTCGATCTCAAATCTATTTTGCGTCATAGACAGCTGCCAAATAAAAGGCAATTTATGCTCTGTAATCATCAATCATTTGTCAATTGTGTGCATGCGCTAGACTCCGCTGACAGTGCACCAGTGACAACAATGTAGTCTAATCACGAAACGGAATTATAGGCTATAACAACGGACAAAGACAAAGGGAGAGAGATGGATCAGGCAATATTTAAACTCTCCAAATTGGCTGCATATTTCATTTGGCTTCATCATCCACCTGTTGCAACTTCAGATGAGCCTGACGTCAACAGTGATTCATCCACACTGCTAATGTTACATTGCCTTCGTCTGGGTCAGGGAGGCATATTACTGTCTCTGCATGTAACCACTACCCTAGAACACTAAACATTATGTTTTGGTAATTTTCCTATTGTTGCTGATGTCAACATTGGTTTGGCCCAGGAATGTGTGGACCAAAGGAGAAGTTCCCAGGATTTTTTTCATACCTATTTTTCACCCTAATGGACCCTCTATGATTTTGCCCTCATGTTATCGATTAGTAAAAAGTCATGATGAAATATTAAAAAAAGAGTACATCAGGTTGGAATGCATTGCTGTACTTCAATGACAAATAATTTGTATGGACTATATTACATATACCGTAATATATACCCGTGTCTAGTGATGGTTTGACAGAAATTCAGTTTACTATTAAAATTCAATATAGCCGTCTAGCTCACTTACTGTATATTGTGCCAAAATAGTGATGAATAGTAGTAATCGGTTTGTGGCGGCCTGGTCTTTCTCCCGGCCCGTCTTTGACTTCTTCCCCGGACGGATGGATGGATGGATGGATGGATGGATGGATGGATGGATGGATGGAAGGATGGATGGATAGATGGGTGACCGAAGTTTCACTTCACAGTCTATTGTGATCTAATGGGCTGCGTGTTATATACAATGCGGTCCACATGGGTGTGTTGTGGCAGTTTAGCTGGACTGTGACTGATTGTAATCGGTCTGACATGCTTGGTCAAGTATGACCATGTATTATTCAGGATTATGACACGGCTTGGTTGAATGCTTGATTCGGATTGGTCAATCTGTGAAATTAAGCAGTGTGTTATTTCTGTGCAATGACCGCTGCATGAGCTCAATGACAGACCTTGGATCTCTTGATTGGCAGCGCTGCTTGATTTTATGTCGTTACAGCATAGCCATGTAATTTGAAAGGACAATGGCATTTACTGTACAGCTAAACCAGGGGTCAGCAACCTGCGGCTCAGGAGCCGCATGCGGCTCCAGAACACAGCCCTAGTGGCTCAGTGGCCGTAGCATTATTACATACACACCCAAGTCAGTCACCCAAAACGTGTTGCGCTGTCTGACAGTTGCCAGTTAAAGTAGCACTTGGCCATGTCAAAAAAGCCCAGCAGCCCAGCAGTTATCAGAGGTGGAGCTTTCAATCTGAACCACCCATTTTCAAAGGTTTACTCAGTTTACTATGTCATTAATATACCTTAGAGATGTTGTGTGGACTAGAAATGTAGTTCTGTAAAACTCCTTTATTTTTTTTTTAGAAACTCCATTTCTGAAGAAAGGTTGTGTTTCACCATGTTAATGATTTTTCTTTGAGGACCTTTTTTCTGAGAGTGTGCAAATGGAACCAAATGGACCCGCCAGGGTCCATTTGGTTCACATTTGCACACTCTCAGGAAAAAAATAATAATAAAATGCGGCTCCAGACAGATTTTGAATTTAATTTTGGGTCGAAAATGGCTCTTTCAACATCTTGGGTTGCCGACCCCTGAGCTAAACGTTGCTCTCAAGAAATGGACAGTGCCGGTACCAAAAACATATTCTACTGTGTTTGAACAGGGCAACCAAGGCGACAGTGTTCCACTGGTAGATATGGTTACAGTAAGCAAGTAAGCATTTCGTTTTGTTGGGTTCATTGAATAATGTATTTATTAAGTAGACATTTAATATGCTTCGTGTTAGTATTTAATCACCCCTGTCTGGGGTTTATGTCTCAACAACGAGCATCTTGCCATCACCAATTGCCCCCTGCATAATTGATTTGCCAATGTTGCCACATCCTTGCCTTATCCTGACTTTTATCTGCTGGGGTCAGGCTTAGGTCAGGTATAGTCAATATTTACTGTTAATTCAGAAGTGTTTTATTACGGTATGTTTTATTAATGAGAGTTGGAACCCTGAGAGGATGTACAGATCCAAGATCGAGCAGCTGCACTATACAGTACAGTACAGTAGAAAATCAACTCTATGTGATGTACAGCAACAATCTATTGAGCTGTTTGGGGTGGATGGATTGTGTTTACAACACAAGTTGGAGCTAGGACAAGAGGCTGGCTAAGAGCACACATAGTCATGTTGTAATATTTAGTTTTCATTGAAACATGACACCTTCAGAAAGCCTGACTTTATGCTTAACTTGTGGAAGCTTTTACAAATCAGTGTAGGATTTGGCTTGGCATTTTTTTCAAGCTGCTGCATGTGTCCGAATGTCTGTGCAAGCTGCCAGTAATCCAGCTTAGCTTCACACATTTGTTTTTACATTATCATGTTTTAATACTGCATGTTTTCAATATTTTGAAAGATGACGTGATCCAACAGTGACTGTAGACTGCTCGTCAACCAGTTTCTCATACAGTTCATGACTACTTTACTGGTTGCGGCTGCGGCTCTAGGTTATGGTATGGTGGTGCGACCAGGTTGCAACTAGTTGCAACCTGGTTGTGACCAGGTTCCAACTAGTGGTCATGACTACCACTAGTTGTAACCTAGACTACTTTATGGGACAGAATTACTAACCCTATCTCTAACACTAAATATAAGCACAAACATGGAGCGGTACCCTATCTCTAACACTAAGCCCTAAGAATAACCACAAGCATGTGCAGTACATGTTCACCAACGTGGTCATCCCACGGAACCCAGGAGGTGCAGGGCAAAATTCCCTCATCCCTCCCTGCTCTCGCACGAGTAGAAGCTACTGTATAGTCCAAGCTTGACCTGGTGGCTGTAACCTTGTGTATAGTTATTAGTCGCTATAGTGGAGCTTGTCCTTCCAGGAGAATTTAATTAACTGGAAATCAAAGGGTTGCTCAGTTTGGGCTAAAACATGCCCAAATGTGAAGATGGCTGAGGTGCACAAATGTGATGTGCACAAACCACACCAATCAATAAAGTAACTTATCAAAGCTAAGGACAACGCACCTTTATCTCATCTTATCTCATCTTATTACTATAATTGGAAAGCTGTGTTGTGTCATGCGTGTGTGCGTACATTCACTATCCCCACACACCTTCAAAACTTGGCACAAATGTCCTTCATATATAGTAATATACAGTACATGATCAATATACATTAAACTGGAAGGTGAGGGAAGCAGCTGGGAGGAGGAGGGGAGGGGGATTTCGCTACGGAGGAGCTTTCAAGGAGAAACCAACAAAAGCTAAATGATGGTTGTTTTTTTTTGCTAGTGGTGTACAGGTGTAAAGTACTTTTTGTGGGTATGTGTTTTACAGTATTCTTTAGCATTATGTAGGCTATTTTTTACTTTTTTACTTTTTTACTAAAGCAAGTTTTACTTTAAACTTGCTTTAGTTTTATATTTTGATTATTATTAGAACACATAAATGAAGCTCTATCACTTCATCAACGCTTTCTGTCCGACACAGTCGATGTTTCTCCTCAAATTGCGTCAAAGTTCAATGTCAATCCCATCCTTCATGTCAAGCCAGGTCGTCATCCCCAGAGCTGCTATTAGTCCCTGTCCAGTCAATCTGATCTATTGCCGGACGACTGGCCGATCCGTCAAGGCCTTTACAGCTTAACACGCGTTCCTGTAAGAGGATGATGGACCTGGCCCTCCGTCCACGCCTCAGGGGCCCTGCCTGAAGGTCTTACAGAGAGAGATTACTTTATGACCTGTCACACTGCTGTTATTATTATTGTCACATGATTACAGACAGATGTTAGGTCACATCAGAGCCCTCGTTGCTAGCAGGAAGGTCTCCTACGACATATGGTTGTAAAATGTTGGAAATGGGTGGAAACCCCCTTTAAGCAATTAAGCCCTGAGGACTTCTTTCGTTCGTTGTCGCACACAAAATGATGTGGATTTTGTCATGAACACCCCATATGAAAATCTTTCATTCCAGGGACTCCCAGAAGAGAACATGATAGGCATGGAGGGAAACTCTGTCATCTTGTATATCTGCATGTTTGTGAGAACTGCTGTTCTTAACCAATGTTCTAAATCCTGAGTTTCACAGCTGTGAACTGAGTGGTGCAACTATACCTTTATTTATACTGTGCTCTAGTACAGTGGTTTTCAACATTTTTGGTACCAGGGCCCACAATTTATTCAGAATTTGAGCCTCTGCTCGAGTATATACTGTATGTGGGAGGTCCCTGGGAGACCCCCAGGAACATGCGCAGGATGCCTGCCCAGTTCCGGGGAACATCCTGTGTCTGAAACGGTCTGGAAACATCAAGAGTGTCCATGGAGTACTGTTGAGGCTCCCTGGGGTCCACGTGGGAGTTCCCAGGGATCAGTTTGGGGGCCCCTTGGGGGTCAAAGGAACATTCAGACCCCCAAAGAATGCACCCAGGGCTTGTACTCTGTGCCACTTGTGCTACTCTGTGCTGTACTGTGCTGTACTGTGCTGTACTGGGCTAATTTACAGTAGGTGCTCCAGCTACACAGACACTCAGAAAAGTGATACGGCTTTAATGCTTTACGCCTAAATTATACTCCGCTGTACAAGCTCAACTCGTAGGCTGCTTTTTAGTTCAGCTATTTTCAATGCGTGCCACTTGCATACGATGGAGTACAAATCAGGCTTTATGATGCATGCCAATGTTTTATGATCTACAGTACAATCAACTTGGCATGCTCTTATGCAAATCTCGCATAAAGGGCCTGCATAAAGAGCAATGCGATCAAAAATCGACGGCAATCCCTTAATCCTCTCCGTATAACGTTTATTTTTGACTCTGTGGTTGGATTAATATTATACACACTTGGGAAGTGCAGCGTATAGACAGTTGGCATTGATGCAATGCGTGTGCATGTGTGCGTGCGCGCGCATGCACACACACACATGCGCGCGCGCGTGTGCACACACACACACACACACACACACACACACACATACACACACACACACACACACACACACAGCTCCCTCCCGCGTGGGGAGGACCAACAAAAGGGAAAGTGGGGAAGGTTGCTATAAGGTACAGTATGTCATTTATAGAGCTTTTAACTAAAGCAGCCCCTGGCCATACTCTTATTCATTCTCTCTCTCTCTCTCTCTCTCTCTCTCTCTCTCTCTCTCTCTGCCTCCTGCATTCCAGTCTTCTATTCACCTCTCAGAGTGCATCCATCCACATTCTCTCTGCCCTACTTGTCTGCTCTGCTCGCTATACATGGGCTCTCTCTCTCTCTCTCTCTCTCTCTCTCTCTCTCTCTCTCTCTCTCTCTCTCTCTCTCTCTCTCTCTCTCTCTCTCTCTCTCTCTCTCTCTCTCTCTCTCTCTCTCTCAGTATTCCAAAGCTCTGACATATCCATTGACTTGCACTCTGAATAATTCACATTGGTGTACTTTTTTAAGTTTTCTTTTCTCTTCTTTTCTTTTCTTTTCTTTTCTTTTCTTTTCTTTTCTTTTCTTTTCTTTTCTTTTCTTTTCTTTTCTTTTCTTTTCTTTTCTTTTCTTTTCTTTTCTTTTCTTTTCTTTTCTTTTCTTTTCTTTTCTTTTCTTTTGCTGCTGTCTATTATTGAGCCTTTAATTGATAGCTCATACTTGCAGGTCTAGCCAACGTTGGCACACAGAGGACAATCACTGACACACTGGCCAATTAAAATAAAATATTTAAAAGCATGTAGTCAATTAAAGTCCCCTCACATCTGTTTCTGCATGCAAATTACTGTATATCCTGCACATAATTCTACATTCATTGAAACTCTGAATGTTAAGGTTAGTGATCATCATACATTTTCTCTAGTTCACTGTCAGTTCACGTTGAAGTGAACGGTTCAGGTCGTATTTAGGTTTAAAACAACAACACATATACAGAGTTGATTACATCTGTATTTGTGCACACACGTGTGTGCGGGCATCCAACTACTGGATCAATCAGCTCCACTTTTGTTCTACAGCTGTATGCCAGTAGGCCAATATAGTATATCCATGTATATCATTTTACATTTTGTTATATAGTTGAATTCAGTGCGTCTCAGTTTGGAGACTGTAATCAAATCTTATTGATATGCCATCACTGATATGCTAGCATAAATAATACTAAAGTTGTTTGCTTGTAACATAATTATTATCTTGCCTGCAACAATATGACTTTGCAGTGTGACTTTGACAACCACCTAAAAACATGGCATCTTCCTTGAAAGCAACTCTGTATTTTTGACTTGTGTACTATACAGTATGTCCAGCTTTGAGGGCATAAACATTAACATGAACATTGAATGCCATTGACAATGAATTGCCAGTTTTGTGTGTTTGTGTAAACACAAACATTGTGTAAACACAACGACTGAAGAAGAAGGTCAATTGTGATTGACCGTAAAGAGATGATGTGCATCACATCACACAGGTGTGATTTTTAATTACCTAAATACCTTATGTTTTAGTGAGATTTGCTCAAAGCTTGTCAATGTGAATCCTCGTCACCCAGAGATTAGTTGTCTGCTGCTGTATGGGCTCACTAACACGTTGATTAAAGCAACTGGGACGGAGTTTTATGGTTCCAGATGGCTTCAGAACAGAAGGTCCCTTGTGAGCCCAAGAACAGCACTACAGCCGTGTAGTAGTTTAGGAAGAATCAAATCAATCACACATAATTTGATCACCGGCAAAAGAGTCTCGTACTCCTACTGACCAAAGCAATGATCAAGCCAGTCAGTGATGTACCGTAGGTTCGACTCCCGAGCCATCTCTCTTCCCCATCTCTCTTCCCCAACACACTCCCCTCGCCCAACACACACACACACACACACACACACACACACACACACACACACACACACACACACACACACACACACACACACACACACACACACACACACACACACACACACACACACACACATATATATATTTACACACTGTATGTGTGCTCAGGAATGCGATGGAAGCAACAAATGAGACGTCATTTTTTGTTTGTTTTTGGGGGGTGGGGGGTACTACTCCTTTAACTCAGAACAGTGGAGACATGGAACCAAATGCACCCAACTCCACAGGGTGTGTATACTCTTGGCTCAATTCCCTACGGATTCCACTGCGTAGGCAGGAGTCCAATGACAATCACCCGGCGGTCATTGGATACTGTATGAAAATGAAGATCCCACTCCAGAAAGTGGACATTGTGTTCACCTGGACGTCTGTTATCAGACAATAGAAAAAAAACTACCTCATTCTCTTTTTAAGGCAGATAAAAGTATGCCATCATCATTGCATCTCGCTAGATGGTTAGATGAGAAGCTGAAATTGAATTTCATATTAAATTTTCAAGCATTTCTTACAGCCAAGTCTTCTTGCCATGCGTGCGCCGACACGTTGCAGACTATCGTAATTCATTGGTGTGTGCGCGCGCGCGTGTGTGTGTGCGCGCGCACGCGCATGTGCGTGTGTGCTAGCTGCCCCAAATAGATGATTACATGCAGGGGTGGAAAGTAACTAAGCACATTTACTCAAGTTACATTTTTCTTTTTTTACTGGAGCATTTCCAAATCTCACTAGTTTACTTCTACT
Organism: Benthosema pterotum; assembly: GCA_039105355.1. Lineage (NCBI taxonomy): Eukaryota > Metazoa > Chordata > Actinopteri > Myctophiformes > Myctophidae > Benthosema > Benthosema pterotum. Next base: position 17,050,876 of record CM076969.1, on the reverse strand, counting down.
CGATACATCTTGGCCTTGTGGTCCAGGTGCTTGTTCGAGTGCTTGAATTCCATTCTGACCTTTACTGCTCGGTCTCATTCTCTGTTTCCCTCTTGTATCTATCAATGAAGGACATTCACTTTTAAGACTCAGAGTCTTACTTCAATTGGTCGAAAGTCCAGCAGTCCATACCAAACACCAGTATGAGACCTTATAACAACAGTTATAAGCCTCCAGTATGCTGCATCCGGTCTCTTCACGTGTTGCTTGTGCGACAAAAGATGACCTTCGAATAAAATGATCAACCAAACGTGTTGCATAGCAACAGATGTGGATGTGGGAAGTGTGCTAAGAAGATGGTGAATGTCATTCTGATAAAGGACAGCAGTGGTTCATGCAGTAATAGACCTTGAAGTAAGCCCTGCCCTCTCTCTGAAAGAGGCAGTTAAAGTGTGCTTCATGAGCTAGTTAAAGTGTTCAAGAGGTTTGTCTGTCACATGTTATGCTTAGTTAAGATTGAACCATGGCAGTTTGCTATGGAGCTTACTGAAAGGCCCTTTTCTTTGAGGTTTTTCAACATAATTTTAAAAATGACTCTCTGGGCAGAGGTCTCCAACAGGCCAGGTCAGGTTGTGGTTTCCTGGTTGTGCTATAACAGGCCAATGTGATGTTGGTGGTATTTATTCTTTGGCCCGTAGGAAAGTGCATGAAGGATTTCATGTAAATTGCATGCTGCATTCATGATTTGAGTTTTTTGTTGAAAATCAGCCAATGCAAACTTTGAAAGCCAATGTTAGCCAATTATGTTGGAATATGAACTATCGGATAGATCCACCTTGTGGTGGATCCACTATGTGGATTTTCCCCCCCAACCCATTAAATCCAGGGAAAGCAAGCAATAGCCATTTGCCATCTATTGTGAGATTTGTCATTTTTTGTAACATTTTGAAAGTGTTTAGAATAAATTTAAATGATACTGTATAATAATATCTCTTATTATTATTTTATAATATCTCTTTCTCTTTTGATCCTATAAACCATTGGTTCTCAACCAGTAGTCTGGGACCGCCAGTGTTACTAGAGTGGTTCTATGCGGAGACCACCTGATGGGGAGTTTTCCGCTCTCAAGAAACTCAAGAGTTACATTATAGTTAAAGGGCTACTGTATAGCCTAACTCTAATTTGCAAGCAGTCTAAACAGTTGGGTCGTGGGGACAACAGCTCCACCAGAGAGCTCCTGAATTCTCTCTCCAGAGCAACAGCCTTGGGATCTCCTAGGAGCAACCCCTCCTGGGACATCCCAAGGCGTTCCAGGGCCAGTATTATCCCTCCATTTGATCCTTGGTCTGCCCCAGAGTCTTCTTCCAGTACGGCATGCATCAAGGACCTCCCTAGGGAGACGCTTGAGGGGTATCATAACCAGAAGCCAAACCACCTAAGCTGGCCCCTTTCCAAGCAAAGAAGCAGCGGACTCTACTCCAAGTCTGCCTCTGGTGGCTGAACTCTTCACCTTATCAGTAACGACAGCTATCTATGCCAGCCACCTCAGCGTAAACTCATTTTGGCAGATTGTATCCACAACATTATTCTTTCGATCATGACCAACACTTCATGACCATAGGTGAGAGTAGGAACGAAGGTGGCTTGGTAGACAGAGAGCTTTAATTGCCTTCTGGCTCAACTCTCTTCATAATAATAGTGCAGTACAACAACTGCAATGCCCGCCCCTGCTGCTCCGATTCTCTGGCTGATCTCCTTTTTCGTCCTCCCCTCACTCAGGGACAAAAAACCCCAGAGATACTTAAACTCCTTCACCTGGGAAGTTTAAGTATTAAGTCCGAAAGGCTAAATCTCGTCAAATTTCGAACGAATGGTTGACCCTGATACAAAGTGCTTTGAAATTCACTGCCCTGCAAACAGGGAGAACGAGGAGAGTTTTCATTCTGAGGTCCATTCGTCCTTTAGCTGCAGTGTGTTTGCTGCCGTTTTCAGCATTACTGTAACCGCCCTGCTGCTTAATGGCCAATGACAACTTCTCCCTGTGGCTGCACTTAGACATCATGTTTTGTCTGGTTGGAATACAGCAGCAGGAGAAGCCATGCTGTTGCTGCTGGTAAATGAATCCCAGCGTCCTTAATTTAGGAAGAATCATGTCGGCGACTTTGTAGATTGACTGTTTTTGCCAAAGAGGAAGGGAAAAAAGAGAAAAAACAGAGAATATACTGTATCTCTGGGGTCTCCTGTCAGTGAAGTATTTTATGTGGTCCAAGAGGTTGTGTTTGTTTTGTTTGGGTTTAGGCAAAGCTATAGTTTCTGCATCATGCATTATGTGCAGTACGGTGTAGCGATAAATGAACTAGAATGTGTAGGAATACAATCGTACGTATGCATGATACAAGACATACCTACATACAGTACACACACACACACACACACACACACACACACACACACACACACACACACACACACACACACACACACACAAACAAACATGTACAGAGCATCAATTATGCACAGTGCACAAACTCTTGGACATATGCATGAGCTCACAAATACAAACATGCAATCTCTTTCTCACGCTCTCGTTGACGCACACAATGTGATCATGTCCACGTAAAGGAGAGCATGTAAGGACACCGATATTAAAGCTATAGTTAAAGGTTACATTGACAAAATCACGGCATATGCCTTTGCGATACAATTATCATGTCTCTTAGTACTGGTTACTGTAAGTAACAGCATCTCCACGATATGGGGCAACTAGTAGGCAAGCAATTGTGGGAGAGACAACACAGTGCTTTGCCATCCCTTTTTGCCTCATTTCTGCCAAGTTGTATATAGTATATGGCATCTCTGCCAAATATGCATATGCAACATATTTTCACATTTGCACTTATTTGCCTAGCTCTGAGATACTCTTGAGACACACACACACACACGCACGCACACACACACACACACACACACACACACACACACACACACACACACACACACACACACACACACACACACACACACACACACACACACACACACACACACACACACACACACACACACACACACACAGTACTCACCATCTGCTGTGGCGTGCGGCACTTGGAAATAAGCATGCGTCTGAAGGGGCTTCTGTCACTCTCCTCAGCTGGTGCGGAGGGGAGGAAAAAAGCCAGTCTCCTTCATCTACTGCCTTTAGCACCGTATCTAGTATGGTTTAAAAAGAAAAAAAGATGCAGTGTAGTTCTCTCTCTCTCTTGCTCTTCTCTCTCTCTCTCTCTTGCTCTCTCTCTCTGTCCCTCTCCCGCTGTCTTCTCAGCTGAGTTCACTCTTCAGACGTGGACGTTGTGGTTTGTGGTGCGTTCCGCACCAATAAGGAGTGTGGTTGGTACCCCAGGTGGGTTTCCAGGAAGACGTGCCGTGCACGCGCTCATTGACGCGACGGTCATCTCATCCTCAAACCGCCACGTGCACACTTATATCTCTCTCTCTCTTTCTCCTCCTCCTCCTCTTGGAGCTCTGCTATAGCGTCCGCACTGCCGAGCTCCCCCCCAGTGCTCCCGTTGGCTGTCTGGAGCGTGCTACTATAGTCTTCCTGAGAGTGAGAGAGTGCTGCACACAGAGAGAGAGAGAGAGAGATGGAGAGGGAGGGAGAGAGACACAGAGAGAGAGGGAGAGTTAGCACATTTATCTGCTGTGAAATACCATACAGTACTTGTTGTGTGGTTCTGTGAGCTATGCTGTGTCTAATAGTGAGGTGTGTGTGTGTGTGTGTGTGTGTGTGTGTGTGTGTGTGTGTGTGTGTGTGTGTGTGTGTGTGTGTGTGTGTGTGTGTGTGCGTGTGCGTGCGTGCGTGTGCGTGCATGTGCCATATGTATGTATGGTGGGCGTGTCCTAGGCTGAGTGCTACAGTCTATCCTTGTTGCTTGTGTGCGTGAGCATTAACCTCCACTTTGACAAAAATAGTAACGTTGGAGTCTGGTGCAGCTGTGTGGCGTAAGCTCTTACTGAACGAGTCGGGGGGAGTAGGGGTGGGGGATAGAGTGTGTGTGTGTGTGTGTGTGTGTGTGTGTGTGTGTGTGTGTGTGTGTGTGTGTGTGTGTGTGTGTGTGTGTGTGTGTGTGTGTGTGTGTGTGTGTGTGTTAGTGGGGGAGAGAAAGAGAGCAGAGAGTGAACAAACAAGGGAGAGAGGGAAAGCATTTGTGTGAGATGGGGAGAGAGCTGAACAAGAGAGGGGGAGACAGAGAAAGAGAGAGAGTGTGGGGATAGCTGTGCGTGTGTGTGTGTGTGTGTGTGTGTGTGTGTGTGTGTGTGTGTGTGTGTGTGTGTGTGTGTGTGTGTGTGTGTGTGTGTGTGTGTGTGTGTGTGTGTGTGTGTGTGTGTGTGTGTGTGTGTGTGTGTGTGTGTGTGTGTGAGACAGAGAACATAAGGGGAATAGGGGGAATGGGGTGTGGGTCAACTAATAGATGTGTGTCCTACAGATGGATGGATGGATGGATGGACGTCGCAAAGATTGTATGGTGCAGAGATCTGACTATTTTTACCCCAAATGCAAGATGTGAAGGTCATTGAAGAGAGAGAGACAGAGAGATACAGAGAGAGAGAGAGAGATGGAAGGAGGGAAGGGTGCAGAAAGAGGGGCATTCTGTAGTTATGTACTGTAGTTCATTTGCATTTGTCTTAATGCATGTGTATTTCATGAGCAAGGCTCATGAAAGGCTCATGAGTGTGCATTGTTTGCATGTATTATGCACATGAATTATTACGAGTGTGTTGCTGTGTGTGTGTGTGTGTGTGTGTGTGTGTGTGTGTGTGTGTGTGTGTGTGTGTGTGTGCGCGTGCGTGCGTGTGTGTGCGTGTGCGTGCATCACACACACTCCATATTTGGACATCGGACAATTATTAGAGTCAGTAATTGCACTTACATTATGCATTGTGACAGGTTCGGAAAGAGCACATTTGCTGTGTCACTGGTGTTCCAGCATCAGAGAGAGGAAGAGGTACAATCTGATAGATGCTGTTTGGTTGGGGCTCCACTTTCTGTCTATAAAAAGAGCCACCCAAAACTCACTAAGGGGCTGAAGAGTAAACCCTGGAGTAGATAAAAGGAAAAAAAGAGAGAAAACAAAAAAGAAGAAAAGAACAAACAAGAATATCAAATGATATGAACGACTCTTTCAGCCTGGCAGTGGTTATTATGATATTTCACGTTCAGACATGTTTGGCATTGTTTTAAGGTGTGTATTTTTTGTTGGTTGATTCGGTATATAGATTTGACATTCAATATTATTTTTTTCAAGGGTTATTGAAAAGGTATGGCTTCATCACGTATCACTCACTAGAACCAAGGACATTTGTTTCAATCTAACATGGTTAGAATTGGGTGGATGGGTCTGCTAAAATTAATATCAAATCTCTAAAAATACTGAATCGAGCAACTTGTTGCTATCTGGGGTGAAACACAAAAACCTGAGTTGAGTACATGTTAAAATTACCCCAATCATGTTTGAATGTGAAGTATTCCTTTAAGGAAAGACCCCCAATAGGTTCAGAGCGTAAAGACTTGTATGCAGCTGATGCCATGCTGGTTTAAGGCCTGTTAAACAAACAACAGAAATGGCTTTAGTAGACCATGTTTGAACACATAATGAGGCATTCTGACAGCTACAGCATCCTCTCTGCTGTTAGCGAGTGTGCGTGCGCACGTAGGTCTGTGTGTATGTGTGTGCACGTGCATGTGCGTACTTGCGCGTGTGTGTGTGTGTGTGTGCGTGTGTGCGTGTGTGTGGGAGGGGTGTGCGTGTGTGCGTGTATGGTTCCTATCTGTCGTTAAGCTGACTACATGAAGGAGGGTTTTCATTACTGGAGTGACAAGGCAATAGCAGATAATAATATTATGAGTTAGTCTGGAGCTGTCAGCAAAGAATGTAGCACCCTCTGGGTCGTGGAGTGATATGGTGTGGTCCAGTGGACCCCCAGGTCAGGGGTCCTTGAAGGGGTTCCCCCCTATAGGCCAAATAAATCAGCACTCTGTACAGTGCATACTTGCGTGTTGCACACAAGTACTTCGCTCACACAAGTACAGTATTTATTCTTACCAGTCTGTAACCCTGAGTGTATACATGGAACCAAATGGGAACTTAATTAAGGGTCCATGGCCTAGTAATGCATGAAGATGTGGGGGTCCTTGAAATTAAACTGTTGCTGACCTGATTGGTAATTATGTCCATCCTTGAGTTCACCCAGTGGGAGGAGCTGTCCAGGGTTCTGACGTCTCTCACTCAATAGGAACTATCCTTGGTGATGCTTCCATGAGTGTTACATCATCTCTGTGGCCTTGCATCTTCATTCATCAGGCTCAGGGTCTAATTTACCTTTTAACAAGAGCATCCAGTATAGAGCTTCTGTCCCCCCGAAACTGAAATGATGAATTTTCTCAGATAGTACATAATTATGTGCAAACACATGTGCACACAATGTGCCTGTTAATCAGTGAGTGAGTGTACAATCAGAGGTGAGAAGGAAGAGAGATAGATATACATGTCTCTCAGGGCCGGATCTAAAGGGGGGCAGGGGAACGTGCATCCTGCCCATCCAATGAAAGGTAATATCAGTGATATTCAACCAGTGGTCCGGGGACCACCAGTGGTCCTTGAGAGAGTTCCAGGTGGTCCCCTGCTAAATGGTGGAAAGTTGGTTAAACAGATATAACTCTTAGAGAGCGTAAGAATGAAACCAAATGCACCCGCAATAGTTAACATTTTCATAATCTGAATTAGCCCAAGTCCACACAACTAGAGAATGTAGGAGATTAATGGTCATTTTGATCTGTATGTTTGATTTATTTCCCAAATCCCGCCTGGAATTGTGGACAGAAGAAATCTTTAGTTTTGGGGTCTGTGGGGCTAAAATTTCCTCAAATGGTGGTCCGTGGCTCAAATGCGGAATAAATAGTGGGCGCTGGTGTCAAAAAGATTGAAAACCACTGCTTCATATGAAAAACGTTGGAGTTGCCCACCCTGCCATTCTTCCAGCCCACCCTAGTAGGGCTGGCTAAATCCGGCCCTGATGTATCTTCCTTCTCACCTCTGAACGTACAACATTTCAAAGCATTTCATGCTTTAATTGTGTGGAGTGTGGAGAGCAAGAGTGCATGCAGATGAGGAAAGCAATATGGGAAAAGAGATAGAGGCAAGCCGTGGGGGTGGGATTATTCAAACGCCGGTCATCACAACAAGCGCTCACTAAGAGCATATGGTGTGTTCAGTAAGTAGCTGAGCTGACAGGCACCCTGCCCCATCCATCAGCCTTTTTACAGCCTCCGTGCTGTGACTTGCGCAAACAATTCCCAAGATGGTGCCAGATTCAGCTGCTTCACACCTGGAGCTCTTGTTTGATGGGGGCTTGTCACTGGAGGAGCTACTTGTACGTACTCTCTCTAGCAGGTGTTTGGCTGGTGTTTAACGAGGCGGTGATGTCACTGGCAGAGGAGGCGTTTGACGTCAAACCAAAGAGCAGGGATTCATTCTTGTAGAAGGGACAAAAGTATATGCACTCATTGTATGCGCATGGAGTGTCCTTCAGCAAGGGAACATTTGCTTTCATTTTTACATTCTCAAGAGTTACATCTGGTTAACCAACTGTCCATCATTTAGCCTGGGGACCACCTGGAACCCTCTCAAGGACCACTGTTGGTCCCCTGACCACCTGTTGAAAACCCCTGCTATACAGTATCATCTATCTATCTCTATATCTCAACTTTTTATGTTAGCGATTGTGAACAGCCAAACGACTGTGAACGACTGTGAACGGGCAGCCAAATGACTGTGAACGATTGTGAAAGTGGTAACGCCTGCTTGCAGGTTTTATGAATTGCCTTTGTATTGCCTTGATGTCGAAATATTAAGCATTACAAAAGCAATGTTGAATGCCATGGAGTTGGGAGCAGAATATAATGAGTGGCAGTGGCAAACATAAAATGTTTTCAACTTATTTTATATGTTATATTTTAAATGTATCTGCGTTTTTCTTGAGATTTTGTGGTGAATGAAAAGTGGATGCAAGTGGAGAAGGTCAAAGTAAGAGAAACGATTGATTCCTGCCAAATTTAGAAACCCTTGTCTGTGCATCCTCTTTTGCACCAATTGACCTGCAGTACCTCTGTGAAAAGGTCTTGTGAGCAAAGGAGCAACTTCTCTTCACAGAGGTTTTGTGGACATAACAACGCCAATGAAAAAGTCCTTTGTGGCACTCCCAACTCCCAACCCTCATTTCTTACTACATTTGGACAACAAACAAAAACTCCCTCAAGCAAATGACACAAAACAGCGTTGGCATTATTATTGGCATGACAGCGATGTGGTCTGGAATTGAATTGATGAACTACAGTACAGTAGTTGACAATGTTACCTGTGTAATACACTAGACTAAAGTTACACAGGGTTTAAAACAAAGTGGCCAACCAGCCAAACTGACTGAAGATTTCTTATTCTTAGTCTTATCAACAGGGGCGGATGTAACATTTCTCACTCATCGCCCCCATACTCCATAGCCTTATGGCCGGGTAGCCAATTATGGCCGGGTATAGACAGGTTCAGTAGTGTTTATGTATAGGCTTCATTCTGTATATCAACCAACGCAGAGAGTCTGAACAGCATGGAGGTAAACTAAATGCCTGATCGATGTCCCGTTCCCACTCCTTCTCCCAGACCACTACTAGGATTTCACTGAACCTGCAGAGCCACTTTAACTCTGGTGCCCCTACTTAGAAAGACTTGAATATAGTGGCCATCACAAGGCATCAGGATGTTAGGCATAAGTGGTTAAGAATGAGGATTCTGCAGAAACAACCTTGTATCTGCATACAAGTAACGTGTGTGTGTGTGTGTGTGTGTGTGTGTGTGTGTGTGTGTGTGTGTGTGTGTGTGTGTGTGTGTGTGTGTGTGTGTGTGTGTGTGTGTGTGTGTGTGTGTGTGTGTGTGTGTGTGTGTGTGTGTGTGTGTGGTTGTGTTTCTTCTAATTATAGCAATCGGGATCCAGATGACCTTGGACTTGCTAGAAAAAAGGTTCTGGGCCATCGCCAAGCAGGTAACCAACACACACACCCCAACACGCACACTACACACATGCACGCCCACGCACGCGCGCAGGAGGGGTGAAATCAATTTGTGATTGTGGCATACGTCGCGACAGGTGGCCCAACGGTCGCGACTAATTAATTTTATTTTCCAACTTCCGCAAAATCATTTTGCGACTTGTGGCACAACGGTTGGTGTTTAAGGTTAGGTTTAGGCATAGTTTTTACTGAGGTTGTTTAGTGTTAGCGGTTATGGTTAGGTTTCGTAGCGACCGGTGAGGAACAGTTGTCACAAAAAGAGAAAAAGCCAGGTGCTCATATGAGAAAAAAGGTGTTACAAAAGGATAAAAAAGCCGCTGGTGCTACGAAGATCTAAAAGGGACTGGAACAATGAAAAAAGCAAGGCAGTGATCCGAGCACTCAAAAGTCAAGTTCATCAGGGCTAGTGCACACTAGGCCTGATGAAGACTCCTTGAGAGTCGAAGCATGTTGTTGGCTTATTTTACCATTTAATAAAATTTGGTCGCAACAACCTCCTTGCTCTATCCGGGAGCGTTCGGTTGGCTCTGACAGTGCCCCAATCAGGGATCCTAGGAGAAGGAGAGAGAAATAAAGCTAGCGGTGCAAGGGTGAGGATGATGGGGGTTAGTTGGGGAGGAGGGCGTTGGGGATTTTGACCGCACAAAGCAGTATCAAACAGGTAAGAGATGAGCTAGGAGCTGTGTTTATGCTGTGGGAATGTTATGTATTTGGCTGGACATGATCAGGAAATGGTGAATGGTAGTGATTGGCTGAACGTGGTCAGGATATAAGAGAGAGGGAGTGATCAGGTTGAACAGTGAGTGGTCTCCATTCCTGGCCTGCGTTGAACACAACTTCATAAAGTAGCAGATGTACTTTTGTGTGATGTTGTAGTATAAAGCAAGGGTTTTCTATAGGGTGTTGATTTACTAAAGACAAGAAAAGCATTTGGATAACACAACAGAGGAGACAGAAAGCTAAGGATGGTGTGGTCACACGTCTGTCCAGGAGGGGTGAAATCATTTAGGTTGCGACCGCTATAAAATGGCGGCGACCATTGGGACTAACGCTCGCACCGCGAATGCTAGCTGAATGACAATGGTCGGAACCGTTGTCATTTGGTTGCAACCGTTGTTATTCGGCCAACAGTCGCAATCACTGGCCCCATGATGGGGGGTAAAGTTTTTTTTTTTTTATATTTTTTGTAGTTAATCACTGAGAGAAAATTTGCATTGGACTTGACACAACAACAGCGCTGAGCTCTGGAGTGAACTGGGAGATGTTCGATCTACAAGCTCATAGTCATAATTCACCACTCTCAGCTTCTCACAATGTTGTGAGAGTTCTGAGTTTGTCAGACTGGCTATTTCTGCTTATTATACTTAAAGCAAAGTATAAGAGGTGTTAGAAATGGTTCATGTGACTTGGCGTCATTGAAAAGGTGACCCATCAATGATTATTCCCAAACTAAAGTCATTCAAAAGTCAACATAACCGGATGTGCAACCCTTATTCAAATGTTGCGTAGCTTGCAAGCATAATGCACTACAGAGAGGTTTACTTTATACTGGCACGTGCAGCTGACCATTGTGTTGTCTGTGAAGGTTGGGTACAGTATGAGTTCCTCTGTCTCAATGCCAGCCAGCAGGGAATTCTGCTCCCATATGGATTCTCTTTTCACCAGGGATTTTGTGATATAGCGTCTATCTGCTCTGCTCTTAAATGCTCTTCTAATATGCTGAGCAAGGGATTCATATACAGTATATCAGTGCTTGAACAACAAGAAGTTCAACCTCAAGCAATAAAATAATGCAACGCAGACACAATCCATAAAAGAGCCCTCAACTGTAGAGAAACCTAGAGCGATGTCCCCTGCGTCAGTCAATTGCCTGGTTCAGGGAAACTGTGCATGAACACCAGCACAACAAATCTGCCTGGCACACTGGATACCTAGTCAAGGCTTCCCTAAGTTTTGGTTCATTCACCGTTTCTCTGTAAAAACAGCCTTGCAATAGAGAAAGGCGCCACAGACCATGCCCTCAGCTTCTAACATAGACTGCATGAATGGAGCTTTTATATTGGAAGCTTTTTATGTAGTTGTAATTGTGCGAAAAATGACTGAAAAAGAATTCCTGCTATTTCTCTCAAATCAGCTTCATTGCAGCTTACTTTGAAAACCTGCAGAACCTGTCAGTCAGTCAGTCAGTCCATCACACCTTGTGACACACTACCTATAGCATACGGTATTATGACCAATACGGTGACCTGAAAAGGTTGATAGCCACTGATGTAAAGTATAAAAGTCAAATAAACAGAATCTGTTAATCGTAGGTTAATCGATTTTTCTTTCCCTTCTTTTTTGCTGCCAGCCTGATGATACAGACGTAAGTAGATCCTGGAATCTCCATAAATGTGTTAACATGACACATACACAACCTTCAGGGCCATTGGTACCAGTCACCTATTTACAATAGGTTACTGTAGTGCATGGTTACCTGAATAACTGACAATGTTTCTTTAGCGTTATTTATGACATTTTAAGGGCCATATCCATGGAAGGAGCTGCCCACAATCTCTATTATGTTTATATAATTGAGAATGATATAAACTTGAACATTTGGACATAGCATAGTTATCATTGTCTATGACTGCACTGTAATTTATTTTGTCCTCTGCTTTCTATTGCTGTGGTCCAGATCCAGATGTCTAGGTCATAACCATTAATTTGTGTATTAGGGCCAGACATTAACCTTGTCCAGTGCCTCTGACCTTTCCTTATGTATTCCTGATCCATCCTGCTCCCTTCTCTCCTCCTCTATTTCACCATACCACCCTCTCTTTATCATTGTCTCCACCAAGCCAAATGCATTGATTCCCGTGGGCTACTTTGATTCCCACGTCCGCCTTTGATTTCCACTTAAAATCTGCGATTGTGGAATTGTGGAAGTCTTCTAGTCTTGTCTACTACATTTATACTCTCTCTCTCTCTCTCTCTCTCTCTCTCTCTCTCTCTCTCTCTCTCTCTCTCTCTCTCTCTCTCTCTCTCTCTCTCTCTCTCTCTCTCTGCAGTGCACTGCCATCGAAGGTGTCTGCCCCCTAAGCTGTCAAAGCAATGTAAGCATCCAGATTACATTATTATTTTAAATATACTGTATGAACATTTCTTAGTTGGAAATGATGACCATTATCTACTGTATAGGGGGGGGGGAAGCCATTATATCAAATAATTGGTTAGGTGATCATGTATAATTGTATATAACCATATTCATTTGTCTCCAGGATCTAAACTGCTTCTTGGTGGACAGTAACGGATTCATTCTGCTGTCCAAAGAAAGAAACCACGTAAGTCTTACAATCCTTGAATATGTTTCTATACAAATTGTGTCATGTGTGGCTTATCATTAGTGAAGATCAAGTCCATTGCATGCCTTCAAAGGCGACAGGTGTGTATAACAAAAACACCTGCACACTAGCTGTCTTCAAATGCCAAAATAAATTTTAATTTTGGAATAAACTATGAGCTTTACACCTTACAGAGACGGTTATGCTGAAGTTAAGCAGATAGAGATGAATAACATACGACACAGTTAATGAACTTGAGTGGAATTGCCTCAGCTCGATTTATAATAGCAACACCCGTAATAACAAATTAATCTCTAGTTTGGCTATGCAGTACACTAAACGCAAAACAACCAGCGTGGGCGCTTTGTATGGCCTCTTAAAATGCATTGTTTTGCAGTTTTGGGACAGTGGGAAGGTTGATGGGTTTACAGGGTGGCAGAAATGTGGGAGAGAGAGAAGGTTCTGGTGCGATTCAGTTCAAGGCCTGTAGGGAAATAATTTATAAGGTGGTGCTGGTGGTAGCTCCAGCACCATTCATCATTTACCCTTGGTACTGTACAGTCGTGCAGCTGTGTGGCTCACAGTATTCTACATGAGGCTCTAGTGTAGATCACTATGACTGTCCTTAATTACATTATACATCACCATGCATAATGCATGGTCATGTGCTTGGGCACATCACAAGGCGCACATAATACTTAATGAACCTTTTGTTATGTATGATAACTGTAAAGATGTATAACAAGTGTTATGAAGCCTTAAGCTCTATTTCGTACCAAAGGGTCACCTTGCAACTCCTTCGGTCCAAATGGTTCTAAGAGTTACCGCCGGTATGGGTTGTTTTGCATGTCATCATGTTTGGTGGGGCAGACTGGGCATTTAGGGGGCATTGCCCCCCCCCCCCCCCATGCCCATGCCTAGATCCGCCTCTGTGCTGATGTATGATTATTACTTGTTACTGTGGGTGACAGGTGTCATCATTCGCCATCACACAGGTGACAAACCTGACTCGCAGACAGTGACGGGAAGATTGCTCCAACTTTCGAGCGATGCAGTAAATTGTGTGATGCTTCTGGGTTATTTTTAATGTCTGTTATTATTGCAATACTAGCCTTGACACCCAGGCTTTCATTTTCGCCCGCGTTGCACACGAAAAAAAGGAAAGCCTGAAATAAATCGTTAGCCACGGTGGCCTAGAAGTGGGTGTCAACCCTTCTAGGTGGACGCCGCTCCACATGATGAGACGTAGCAGGGCCGGATCTAGGCATGGGCATGGGTTGCAATGCCCCCATAAAAGCCCTGACTGCCCCACCAAGCATGATGGCATGTAAAACAACCCAAGATATTTCAAATTAAAGTACTTATATTTAAAATGATTTGAAACACTACTACTGCTACTAACTAACTACAGTTGTGTCACCACTAAACCAACAGCATTTCATCATTGAAAACAGAAAACTCTCTGAGTCAGACCTTTAGCTGTATGCATGCTGTGAGTCTGTTGACTTCAACAACAACTGATATTATTATTGATGCTTACTTAACTAACAAAAGTCCTGTAACTGAAAATGGTATGGGTGCGGCGATGAAGTCGTCCCCATAACACCCCCCCACACCCCCATTGGGAAATGTTATATCCACCCCTGAGATGTAGAACAGCACGGGAGAGGCGGGGGGAGGGGCAGGGGATGAACACACATTGGTGAAATCAAATCAGATCTACCGGCCAGCCTGAGCCGGCCCCTGCCACTGTAGGGCAAAATGATTTCAGGATTGATTGCAATACTGACTCCATGATCAACTGGCCTCATGGGGAGGTCATGAAGTCATGACATGCTGTGTCCCCATGCAGCCTGCATGGTCACAGACACACACCACTGGCATCTCATATCATCAGCAACATCTGGACAGCCCACATTGTTGCCTCTAATCCCTCCTGGCTGCATTAGTGAAGACAGGCTCATGCTCCACCTTGTGTGTGTGTGTGTGTGTGTGTGTGTGTGTGTGTGTGTGTGTGTGTGTGTGTGTGTGTGTGTGTGTGTGTGTGTGTGTGTGTGTGTGTGTGTGTGTGTGTGCCCGCACGCGTGTGTGCGTGCCTGCATAATACATTATTTTATAAGACTAAGGAGGACGGTACTATACTGTATATACATATACATACTGTATATATACAATGTAGGTTAGCAGCCATAAAGTCAGATTAACATGACCCATTAAGAGCCATTACTACCAGGGATTCTGGCTGAGCCTAGACTACCAACATATAATCATTAACTCCTATATGTGATAAGTGCTTCAGCTGGCGGCCGCAGCGGATCTTATATATCAATGCTTACATTTAAAGCATTCTGCCGATGCTTTTATCTAGCCTGGTAAACCATCCCTGTTATGTGTTCTCTCCTCTGCGTCATCAACACTCATACCCTACGTGGGGTGGTCTTCTCCCTCGGGGAGCTACCCTCACAAGACTCATGCAGTATAATCCTGGTCTCTATACTGCCCCCCCCCCCCCCCTCCTACTGAAACTCACTCCTGTCGGGTGATAAGAAACAGCCTGCTCACTCCTCTTGCTTTGAAGGAAGCATGAGCTTAGTTCATGACTCTCCCCGGTTCACAGCTTATACAATTGGAACAAGGTGAAAAAATCGAGCACTAAATCAAGGGATAAAAAATATTAAATTCTCCATCCTTTATCGTGCGTTGCGGTGAAAAATGTAAGTTTTTATGTGATTTATGTTTTATTTGATTTTGACGCCTGAAAAGGTGCTGAACCACTGAATTGAGCTTATGTGATTTTGTGGCCCGAAAAGTTGCAGAGCTAAACCTCTGAATGAGAACGTTCTCTGCCAAATGGTTTCATCCATGCGATTTTATCTACCTTTGTTCCGTGCATTATGTTTTACCGCTATAGGGATGGAACCTGTAAGCTCCTGTCTGTATACAGTGGGTATAGAACAGCCTCTCTGAACGCTTGGTCACCCCACTGGCAGTCCTCCATCCATCCAGTCTGCTTACACAGTACAATCCTTACTGCTAATTTATCAATTGTATCTGACAGTGCACAAATGTAAACGAATGTGGGCCTTTTACAGGTCCATTTGGATACATTTGTCAAGCGCTAAGGTGCTGCAAGTGATATACTATATTTACCGGTATATATATTTTTTACATTGGTAGCAACTATTTGGTGTCATACTTAGTAGTCCATCAAGACAGACCTTCCATTATTAGCTGATGGGATTCTCAGACTGGCTATACAGACTAAGGGGCTTTACAGATGGGGAGTAATAAATCACGCCTTCTAGTTCATTGTCAGCGGAATTGGCGTTTTGTGCTTAGAAAACGTGGTGCGATAAAGCAAGAGCGTGACACCGAGTGTTATCTCGCAGCGTCCAGTGTTGTTTGTTGTGCACATGTTCGTTTTAGGAACACACACGAGATTTATTTTAGACTTCAATTCTGTGACCTGTGTTTTTTTTTTTGCTACGCAATTCTCATGCGTCAGCAACAGAGATCGTGAGCGGAGCGCGAGCGGAGCGCGTGGATTTTTAAGTGAGCGCTGAGCGCGTTTTCAAATGGGTCGGAGCGCGCTCTGGAGCGAGAATTATCCTCCGCTCCAGGCCGCTCCAAGCCGTTCAGTCCAGACAACGGCACACGTGTTCAGTAGCACAGCATAAACGTGTGGTTGTGGTTCAGATGGCGACTATAGGCCTACAGTGCCAGCAACACGATCAAGACATTTAAAATCCTCTCCGATGCAGCGGGAGGAAGGAGGAGATGATGATCATGATGGAAATTGAAAAAAAGAAAAAGTAAGCTGACTGTCTTGCTGTCTATCTTGCCTTAGATGCGTCACCTCGCTATTTATTTTGAAGCACTGCACATCATAACGGCAACGTATTTGAGCGCAGCGACCCCCCCAATGATGTCCAATTCCCCCACAGTGTAACATCATCAATAACCTATTATCCCGTATAGCATTTTGGAAACGAAATAGCGCGGCATAAGATTATTCGCCGCACCTGTCTGGGTTAATATAGACAGCAGTGTAACTGCACATATAACTCCTGTCTTAAATGTTTATGCTGTGAGGGGGGCAAATGGATGTTAATCGACACATATTTGGAATGTCGACGAATCGCGGCCCGAATCGCGGCCCCGCTCCAAAGACTAAAGCTTTGGAGCTCGCGATTTGACAAGAAAGCAGTGACATGTTCACAACGTCGGTGGTGAACTTTAGGTGTTTGTGCCGTGGTTCCAAAAAATAAGCAAATAAGCAATCATAGCCGTTTGTTTGAGACAGACTGCGGGGGGAAGGAGGAGGAGGAGGAGGACGCAGCACAGACGCGCACAGCACAGACATTGATAGTAGCCTAATACCCGAAAGTAGCCTAATACCCGACAAAGAAAAAGCAGCAGCCTTTTTTTTTTCCAGCCGTCAAATTTTGCTCCTGAGCGGGCGGGGCTGAGCGGAGCGAGGAGCGCGGAGCTGCCCAAATGAAAATGAGCGCGGAGCGGAGCGGAGCGGGAGCGGCCTGGGAGGGGGTCCACGTGAGCGGATTGCGAGCGGGACCAAATACGTTGAGAGCGATGAGCGGAATTCTCGGCCGCTCCGCTCCGCTCACGAACTCTGGTCAGCAACAGTGTTGGGAAGTAACTAATTAAATATTACATATTACTGTAATATTATTACCTTTTCCAGCAAAAGTAAAGATATTACTAGGCCAAAATGTGATATGACATACACTACGAGTGTTATATGACATACACTACGGGTGTCATATGACATACACTACAAGTTATAGCGGTTGTCGCAAGTTGTCACTAAACGTATTGTGCTGTACATCACTGTTCCTTTGCGGGTGGGAGGGGTGGACTTGAGAAAGTAATATGTAATATATTATTGTTTCATTCAAGTAATAAGTAAAGTAATAATATTACTTTTTCTAAGGGGTCATAAGTAAAGTAATGTATTACTCTCCTAAATAATATTGGCCAACATGGGTCAGCACGGTGGAATCGCCATGATAATGTGTGCGTTTCAGATTACCCATCTGTAAAGCCCTTAAAGTGTTAGTTCAGTAACAGAGATCTCCCTATTGCTCTTTACTAAACAGAAAATTCTATTTTAGTGTTAATACAACAACTGTTATTGGTACTGCAGTTTTGATGCCTTTGTAATGTTAATACTTACTCTCAGACATGCCGGCATAGCAATGCAGCAGTTTGCATGGAGATGGAATCGCTGCTGTTTTGAATTTCAGTGTACCTTTCCAAAAGAAAATCCCTGTGGAGAAGTCAAAACTATTTGTCATTGAGCGTTGAAAAGCAACCACCGGAGAGGCGGTGGTGACATGATGAATGTCCTCCCCATAGGGCAGGCGGGGGGTCAGCCAGTCCTTGGTCACTAAAGCCACCACTGCTGACTGGGTGCAACGTACGTCCACGGGTTTTGTTTTTGGTGCTTTGCACCAAATTAATTGTGGACTAAAACAGTGGTTCCCAAACGGTCGCGGCCGGTCGTGACCTGCAGTAAAACAGAGATTACATATTATTTGCGTCATGGGGCCAAAAAGATATTGATCTACAAGTTAATTGTTAGTATTTTTCATACCAGGGCCCACTATGTATTCTGAATTTGAGCCACGGACCACAATTCCAGGTTGGATTTTGGAAAAAACAAACCGTCAAACACATAGATCAAAATGATCTTCTTAATCTTCTTACATTCTCTAGTTGTGTAGACTTGGTCTTGGTATGATAGGTAACTCTTGAGAGTGTAAACATAAAAGTTTTTATTTTTACGCTCTCAAAGAGTTACACCTGGTTACTTTCCATCATTTATCTGGGGACCACCTGGAACCCTCTCAAAGACCACTGGTTGAAAACCACTGATTTATAGAAGTGAATAAAATGTAAGAGGACAGATTTAGGAAACATTTGAAAAGTACATGTCGTAATAGGCCTAATAACATTTAGAAAGTTCTGATGATGACAAGGGAGAATCACTGTGTTTTTTCCATTGGCTATTCATGAATTCATAACTCCTGCCACACTGTGGGCTTTATTTTTTATTTATTTATTACACTTCTGAAAAACACACACACACACACACACACACACACACACACACACACACACACACACACACACACACACACACATTCACACACACACACACACACACACACACACACACACACACACACACACACACACACACACACACACACACACACACACACACACACAGCAATAACTTTGAAACAAATATTTTTGTAAACCAAACCAAGAGTCCATATACTTTGTCGTGGTATAAACACGCTCATTTTTCAATATTTGTCACACTTCCTCAGCTTACCTTACTAAGCACATATTCTGATGAAATGTTACCTCAACGTTTTGCTGAGGACTGTGCTTTTTTATTTTATTCATTTATTTATTTTATTTTTACAAAGTTTTGTGTAAAAGCCCAGAGAGAGTATCCCCTTTCTCCTGGAGAACAGGGGCGGATCTAGGCATGGGCATGGGGGGGATGCCTTCCTAAATGCCCCACCAAACACGATGGCATGCAAAACAACCCAAGATATTTCAAATAAAAGTACCTATATTTACCGTTTTGGTAACACTTTAAACGAAGGTCCTTGTTATAAGCGCTTATAAGCGCTTATTAACAGCTTATAAGACATGTTATAAGCGCTTATAAGCGCTTATAAGACATTTGTAAGACATGAATTAACTGTTTATAAGTAGGTTACAAGACACTTATGTACCTTGTTATAAGTGCTTATTAACGTTTATAAGACATTTATAAGCTATGTGTTACCTGTTATAAGGTCGTTACAAGATACTTATTAATAGTTTATAAACATTTATGGGGAGTGTTAATAAACACATCATTAACTGTTAATAAGACATGTAAAACTGTTAACAAATTATTTATAAGACACTTGTTAACGTTATTATTTGCTTATAAGAATTTAACAAACACATTTATGAACTGTTAATAGGAAATTTAGAAGACACTTATTAAACCTTATTAATATGTTTATAAAACACTTAATAACCGTATTATTTGTTTATATGCATTTATAAATCATTTTACATACCTACACCATTAGGCTCCTTGTTATAAGGGTAGATTGCTAGGATATTTATAAGACTTAATGAGACATTTATAAAACCTGCATTAAATGTTATAAACTAATTATAAGACACTTACTAACCGTTTGTGCACATTTATAAGGAATTTACTATACACATTTAATAACTATTATTAATATATTTATAAGACATTAACAAAACACCTTACTTGTTTATATAACATTTATGGTACGCTTTATGAAACCAAAGGTGCTTGTTCCAACTTCGTTCAAAGTGAAAACAGGAGGGTGAAGAGAACTTATAAACCTTTCATCTTGTGTTTATTAAGAACTCAAAATTGTTTACAAACATGGACAGGCGGTTAACAATGCATTTATAAACACGTTGATAGGCATTTTGGAGGCACTTCGTTTAAAGTGGGAACCGCATTTATAAGCCGTTAATAGCGTGCCTATTAACAGCCAACATTGCTTTACAAGCAGGAACAGATGCTTATTAATGCATTTATAAGCACTTAATAGGCATTTTTGGAGGCACTTCGTTTAAAGTGGGGACCGCATTTATAAGCCGTTAATAGCGTGCCTATTAACAGCCAACATTGCTTTACAAGCAGGAACAGATGCTTATTAATGCATTTATAAGCACTTAATAGGCATTTTTGGAGGCACTTCGTTTAAAGTGGGGACCGCATTTATAAGCCGTTAATAGCGTGCCTATTAACAGCCAACATTGCTTTACAAGCAGGAACAGATGCTTATTAATGCATTTATAAGCACTTAATAGGCATTTTTGGAGGCACTTCGTTTAAAGTGGGGACCGCATGTATAAGCCGTTAATAGCGTGCAAATTAACAGCCAACATTGCTTTACAAGCAGGAACAGATGCAGATGCTTATTAATGCATTTATAAGCACTTAATAGGCATTTTTGGAGGCACTTCGTTTAAAGTGGGGACCGCATTTATAAGTCGTTAATAGCGTGCCTATTAACAGCCAACATTGCTTTACAAGCAGGAACAGATGCTTAACAATGCATTTATAAGCACTTAATAGGCATTTTTGGAGGCACTTCGTTTAAAGTGGGGACCGCATTTATAAGTTGTTATTAGCGTGTCTATTAACAGCCAACATTGCTTTACAAGCAGGAACAGATGCTTATTAATGCATTTATAAGCACTTAATAGGCATTTTTGGAGGCACTTCGTTTAAAGTGGGGACCGCATTTATAAGCCGTTAATAGCGTGCCTATTAACAGCCAACATTGCTTTACAAGCAGGAACAAATGCTTATTAATGCATTTATAAGCACCTCAATAGGCATTTTTGGAGGTACTTGTTTAATGCCTACCTACAGTAAGAATGGGTATATTAACAACAGTGACGGCATTAAACAAAAGGTAAAGGCTGCACTTGTTAAAGGGTTGTTCCAAGGGGGTTAACAAAACGTAATGTATTTTGGTGGCATTTAGTATGGAAACCTGAATCTCCTGTCACCCATGCCTTCATACCTTTATGGTCATGCATTGTGACACTACACCACCATTTATGGCCATATCTGTTAATGAAGATCATAGCACTAACCTCAAACCCTGGATAACCATACATGTGAAGACTGATCACCTATATTTGTATATAGGGCCAGTCGGCAACTTTCATCTGACCTCCAATCAAATAATCAATCTTTTTGACATATTTTCTGGATGTTTTGCTGGCTGAAATCAAATGGCCATCTGAGGTGATTATATTTGTAACTACTTCCTGTAAAAGCAAAATAGAGAATAACAAATATTGCACCCATACATGGTTTCTAAAATGCAACTGCTATGAGAAGCGTGATGTAAGAATGTTTTGATTGGTGAATTCCTTCGCAGTCCAGTTGATGTACAGTCTTGAGCGTTGTACACCTATCTCCTTTTCTATCCATTTTATGCCATTGTAGAGCTTGAGGACTGAACCAGAAGAGGTCAGGTAAGCGCCGACACTTCATAAGGTTGACTTGACAGAGGGCGCATTTCTTTCAGTGGTGTTAAGGAGCTGCATGAAACAAAATGCAATACAGAGAAGATTAGAGGATGGGTTAAAGAAAGCCTTTGGGCATGAGGAGGTACAGTACAGGTCCAAAGTTCAATCTACAGTTCTTCAAATAAAATAATACATGATACAAATCGAAGAGCAAGTGACGAGAGAGAGAGAGAGAAAAAGTCATATGCATACATAATATTTCTGAACCATTATATGACACAAGTCTCATTGGTTTGTGTTTGTTAATGATCTGTTCCAGCTTGCTCCATTCACTGTGCATATTCAGGTAACCTCAGAGCGAGATATATCAATATCATATCAATATCATATTTGGTCCCATGAAAGTATCATGGCACAGCACTGTGCATGACGACCATGACGCCTTCTGAACAGAGCTTCATTGGCAACAACCAGGAATCATAATCAGACAGAACGGACATGCGCAGTACTGCGCATGTCCGTTTCCTTCCATGGATCAATTTGATGGTGATAAACTTGACACTCATAAATATATAGGTTCCTGGTTATTATTATTTTTCTGAGATTGTATTTTGGGTTTTAATGATTCATGTCGAAGTGACAAGGCATTCTTGTTTGGGGTACACCAAATTTAGGTTGTAAATAAATCAAAACAGTAGGCAGCATGTGGGAGACTTTCAATACCTGAAGTGAAGTGTCCACGTTGCAGTGATTGTGGAGAAGCCAATCTGTCTGTTGGAACCAGTGTCAGGATGTTTGGAGGGCCATCAGAGTCCTAGTAACAACCACAATTACATGTCAATGTATTTAAACTGCACAAATCAGGTGCAGTTTGGTGCCCTCCGTTCCAGGCGCCCCTAGTCGGCGTAACAGCAAAAAAGCCCCATGTGCAACCCAGATTTGGCACAAACAAGATGTAACACCTGTGTCGTAATGGTAGGATGGACAGTTACCAAATTACAGTTAGGGGTTAGATGGTATTGGACTAGTGTTTGAGTACATATTCTTTTTTCACCAAAAAGAAATAATCATGCACTGTAGTGCAAAAACGTTTTTAGTTGAACAGCAAAACAAGCTTAAGATTACTTTTCTTTAGCAGTGGATTACATTTCCAGTACTCGAGTACATTAGACAACCAGGCACCAGCAGTGCTGGGCCTCCATGTTAGCAACATAGCAGCTAATGCAACAACACTACTGTTTGTCACTCACCAGGATTTGCATATGAAGTCAGCACAACAGTACTGCTAGATGGCTGGAAGTTAGTCACTACAGCCTAGAGTCATAAATGTTGCTTTGTGTAGCACACAACTGGCAGCTAACATTTATATTTTCTTCAAACTTTGTCTTTTTCTCTCTCTGCAGTACAACTCTCTCTGTGTTCTCCTCACTCTGCTTACTTGCTCTCTCTCTCTCTCTCTCTCTCTCTCTCTCTCTCTCTCTCTCTCTCTCTCTCTGATTAGGTGGGTCGTTTCACCTGCTGTCCTGCACTCACAGGCAGCAGGCTCAATTGACGATCGTTTAGACAAGTATAGGCAATGTCTCTCAACCAATGGGGCTGTGACCTATTTATTGTTTGCATGCGCTGATGTGGTAGGTGTTCTGTGTAGAGGTTTAAAGGAACACTCCGCCTAATATTGTCTATTTTAACCCACTTTCTGGACCTGGGTTACAAAGAGATTTACTTCTATTAGCTCCTACCAACAACCATTAGACTTGCAAATCCTGTGACTCAAAAGGCACCTACAAAGGTCTGCAATTCATAACTGCCCACCCTGAAAAAAAAAATACTATGATCTGCTGCTTCTGACTTTATGGAAGGGAATATTTGTATGTCTCTAAATGTTTTAGTATAGTGTGGTGTGGGCAGTTCAGAAACTTCTTCCAGTGCCATCATCAATGGTGGAATCCAAGCAGAATGATGAGGTCATTGGAAGAAGTTTCTGAACTGCCCACAGCCCTCCTGTGACACACAGACTGAGTAGAAAAAAATAGTGGTATTTTATCATGTACATTAGTGAGGACCTATTATATGAAGATACATTGAAAAGTGGTGAAGTGGCCCTTTAACCGCTTTATCCATTCACAGTTATCAGTGTTGATTTGGGTCACTTGTCAGTGTTGTAGTGGTACTTTTAGAAGTGGGGGACGCCTCTGAAAGGGGAATTCCCCCATTTTATTTATTTATTTCTGAGAGTGTACAAATGGAACCAAATGGACCCGCTAGGGTCCATTTGGTGATGTCATCAAGATGTATTTCACCATGCTAATGATTTTTTTTCAGACCCAAAAATATTTTAGATGTGAGAAGTGGGGGGACGCCGTCCCCCCACGTCCCCCACGTCCCCTACACCCCTGCTTGTTGTATTGTAAATCTCCCAAGCTGTAAATAAAAAATCAAAATTAGATGTTTTTGGGGTGGACTATTCAGTATTCATGGCGTTGTCATATTACTGCCACACTAGTTTCACACCCTGTATAAACAAAACCTTGGTACACAAATCACACGTTGACACTAGTACAGACAGCAACAACAGTGAAATAAACCTTTGCAAACAATTGTAGCCCTTTAGCTTTTAACATCTCTTGAAACACAAATATAACCAGAGTAAAACAATACAAAAGCAACACTGTGACTGTACCTTAGTTGCTACACAGAACCTGTGCAGATAACTTGCAGATAAATTGGCACAGCACTGGAAAAAAAATCGCGGGTGCGCACATTAATAGGTCCGTGCGGAAACGAACTCCGAAACAAAGGTTCCGGATTTTGGTTCCTAGTGAAAAATACTGCACGAACGACACAGAGGAAGTTATACTTGTTATACTTTTACACACAAAACTTCTGAACAAAAACAAATAAAGAGATAGTTTTATTTTTACTAGCCTTGCATTGGAGTTGTTTGCTTGGTATTGTATTTTTTTGCTAGGAACCAAAATCCGGAACCTTTGTTTCGGAGTTCGTTCCCGCACGGACCTATTAATGTGCGCACCCGCAATTTTTTTCCAGTGCTGTGCCAATTTATCTGCAAGTTATCTGCACAGGTTCTGTGTAGCAACTAAGGTACAGTCACAGTGTTGCTTTTGTATTGTTTTACTCTGGTTATATTTGTGTTTCAAGAGATGTTAAAAGCTAAAGGGCTACAATTGTTTGCAAAGGTTTATTTCACTGTTGTTGCTGTCTGTACTAGTGTCAACGTGTGATTTGTGTACCAAGGTTTTGTTTATACAGGGTGTGAAACTAGTGTGGCAGTAATATGACAACGCCATGAATACTGAATAGTCCACCCCAAAAACATCTAATTTTGATTTTTTTATTTACAGCTTGGGAGATTTACAATACAACAAGCGGGGGTGTAGGGGACGTGGGGGACGTGGGGGGACGGCGTCCCCCCACTTCTCACATCTAAAATATTTTTGGGTCTGAAAAAAAATCATTAGCATGGTGAAATACATCTTGATGACATCACGGGTCCATTTGGTTCCATTTGTACACTCTCAGAAATAAATAAATAAAATGGGGGGAATTCCCCTTTCAGAGGCGTCCCCCACTTCTAAAAGTACCACTACAACACTGACAAGTGACCCAAATCAACACTCATAACTGTGAATGGATAAAGCGGATAAAGGGCCACTTCACCACTTTTCAATGTATCTTCATATAATAGGTCCTCACTAATGTACATGATAAAATACCACTATTTTTTTCTACTCAGTCTGTGTGTCACAGGAGGGCTGTGGGCAGTTCAGAAACTTCTTCCAATGACCTCATCATTCTGCTTGGATTCCACCATTGATGATGGCACTGGAAGAAGTTTCTGAACTGCCCACACCACACTATACTAAAACATTTAGAGACATACAAATATTCCCTTCCATAAAGTCAGAAGCAGCAGATCATAGTATTTTTTTTTTCAGGGTGGGCAGTTATGAATTGCAGACCTTTGTAGGTGCCTTTTGAGTCACAGGATTTGCAAGTCTAATGGTTGTTGGTAGGAGCTAATAGAAGTAAATCTCTTTGTAACCCAGGTCCAGAAAGTGGGTTAAAATAGACAATATTAGGCGGAGTGTTCCTTTAAACCTCTACACAGAACACCTACCACATCAGCGCATGCAAACAATAAATAGGTCACAGCCCCATTGGTTGAGAGACATTGCCTATACTTGTCTAAACGATCGTCAATTGAGCCTGCTGCCTGTGAGTGCAGGACAGCAGGTGAAACGACCCACCTAATCAGAGAGAGAGAGAGAGAGAGAGAGAGAGAGAGAGAGAGAGAGCAAGTAAGCAGAGTGAGGAGAACACAGAGAGAGTTGTACTGCAGAGAGAGAAAAAGACAAAGTTTGAAGAAAATATAAATGTTAGCTGCCAGTTGTGTGCTACACAAAGCAACATTTATGACTCTAGGCTGTAGTGACTAACTTCCAGCCATCTAGCAGTACTGTTGTGCTGACTTCATATGCAAATCCTGGTGAGTGACAAACAGTAGTGTTGTTGCATTAGCTGCTATGTTGCTAACATGGAGGCCCAGCACTGCTGGTGCCTGGTTGTCTAATGTACTCGAGTACTGGAAATGTAATCCACTGCTAAAGAAAAGTAATCTTAAGCTTGTTTTGCTGTTCAACTAAAAACGTTTTTGCACTACAGTGCATGATTATTTCTTTTTGGTGAAAAAAGAATATGTACTCAAACACTAGTCCAATACCATCTAACCCCTAACTGTAATTTGGTAACTGTCCATCCTACCATTACGACACAGGTGTTACATCTTGTTTGTGCCAAATCTGGGTTGCACATGGGGCTTTTTTGCTGTTACGCCGACTAGGGGCGCCTGGAACGGAGGGCACCAAACTGCACCTGATTTGTGCAGTTTAAATACATTGACATGTAATTGTGGTTGTTACTAGGACTCTGATGGCCCTCCAAACATCCTGACACTGGTTCCAACAGACAGATTGGCTTCTCCACAATCACTGCAACGTGGACACTTCACTTCAGGTATTGAAAGTCTCCCACATGCTGCCTACTGTTTTGATTTATTTACAACCTAAATTTGGTGTACCCCAAACAAGAATGCCTTGTCACTTCGACATGAATCATTAAAACCCAAAATACAATCTCAGAAAAATAATAATAACCAGGAACCTATATATTTATGAGTGTCAAGTTTATCACCATCAAATTGATCCATGGAAGGAAACGGACATGCGCAGTACTGCGCATGTCCGTTCTGTCTGATTATGATTCCTGGTTGTTGCCAATGAAGCTCTGTTCAGAAGGCGTCATGGTCGTCATGCACAGTGCTGTGCCATGATACTTTCATGGGACCAAATATGATATTGATATGATATTGATATATCTCGCTCTGAGGTTACCTGAATATGCACAGTGAATGGAGCAAGCTGGAACAGATCATTAACAAACACAAACCAATGAGACTTGTGTCATATAATGGTTCAGAAATATTATGTATGCATATGACTTTTTCTCTCTCTCTCTCTCGTCACTTGCTCTTCGATTTGTATCATGTATTATTTTATTTGAAGAACTGTAGATTGAACTTTGGACCTGTACTGTACCTCCTCATGCCCAAAGGCTTTCTTTAACCCATCCTCTAATCTTCTCTGTATTGCATTTTGTTTCATGCAGCTCCTTAACACCACTGAAAGAAATGCGCCCTCTGTCAAGTCAACCTTATGAAGTGTCGGCGCTTACCTGACCTCTTCTGGTTCAGTCCTCAAGCTCTACAATGGCATAAAATGGATAGAAAAGGAGATAGGTGTACAACGCTCAAGACTGTACATCAACTGGACTGCGAAGGAATTCACCAATCAAAACATTCTTACATCACGCTTCTCATAGCAGTTGCATTTTAGAAACCATGTATGGGTGCAATATTTGTTATTCTCTATTTTGCTTTTACAGGAAGTAGTTACAAATATAATCACCTCAGATGGCCATTTGATTTCAGCCAGCAAAACATCCAGAAAATATGTCAAAAAGATTGATTATTTGATTGGAGGTCAGATGAAAGTTGCCGACTGGCCCTATATACAAATATAGGTGATCAGTCTTCACATGTATGGTTATCCAGGGTTTGAGGTTAGTGCTATGATCTTCATTAACAGATATGGCCATAAATGGTGGTGTAGTGTCACAATGCATGACCATAAAGGTATGAAGGCATGGGTGACAGGAGATTCAGGTTTCCATACTAAATGCCACCAAAATACATTACGTTTTGTTAACCCCCTTGGAACAACCCTTTAACAAGTGCAGCCTTTACCTTTTGTTTAATGCCGTCACTGTTGTTAATATACCCATTCTTACTGTAGGTAGGCATTAAACAAGTACCTCCAAAAATGCCTATTGAGGTGCTTATAAATGCATTAATAAGCATTTGTTCCTGCTTGTAAAGCAATGTTGGCTGTTAATAGGCACGCTATTAACGGCTTATAAATGCGGTCCCCACTTTAAACGAAGTGCCTCCAAAAATGCCTATTAAGTGCTTATAAATGCATTAATAAGCATCTGTTCCTGCTTGTAAAGCAATGTTGGCTGTTAATAGACACGCTAATAACAACTTATAAATGCGGTCCCCACTTTAAACGAAGTGCCTCCAAAAATGCCTATTAAGTGCTTATAAATGCATTGTTAAGCATCTGTTCCTGCTTGTAAAGCAATGTTGGCTGTTAATAGGCACGCTATTAACGACTTATAAATGCGGTCCCCACTTTAAACGAAGTGCCTCCAAAAATGCCTATTAAGTGCTTATAAATGCATTAATAAGCATCTGCATCTGTTCCTGCTTGTAAAGCAATGTTGGCTGTTAATTTGCACGCTATTAACGGCTTATACATGCGGTCCCCACTTTAAACGAAGTGCCTCCAAAAATGCCTATTAAGTGCTTATAAATGCATTAATAAGCATCTGTTCCTGCTTGTAAAGCAATGTTGGCTGTTAATAGGCACGCTATTAACGGCTTATAAATGCGGTCCCCACTTTAAACGAAGTGCCTCCAAAAATGCCTATTAAGTGCTTATAAATGCATTAATAAGCATCTGTTCCTGCTTGTAAAGCAATGTTGGCTGTTAATAGGCACGCTATTAACGGCTTATAAATGCGGTCCCCACTTTAAACGAAGTGCCTCCAAAAATGCCTATTAAGTGCTTATAAATGCATTAATAAGCATCTGTTCCTGCTTGTAAAGCAATGTTGGCTGTTAATAGGCACGCTATTAACGGCTTATAAATGCGGTTCCCACTTTAAACGAAGTGCCTCCAAAATGCCTATCAACGTGTTTATAAATGCATTGTTAACCGCCTGTCCATGTTTGTAAACAATTTTGAGTTCTTAATAAACACAAGATGAAAGGTTTATAAGTTCTCTTCACCCTCCTGTTTTCACTTTGAACGAAGTTGGAACAAGCACCTTTGGTTTCATAAAGCGTACCATAAATGTTATATAAACAAGTAAGGTGTTTTGTTAATGTCTTATAAATATATTAATAATAGTTATTAAATGTGTATAGTAAATTCCTTATAAATGTGCACAAACGGTTAGTAAGTGTCTTATAATTAGTTTATAACATTTAATGCAGGTTTTATAAATGTCTCATTAAGTCTTATAAATATCCTAGCAATCTACCCTTATAACAAGGAGCCTAATGGTGTAGGTATGTAAAATGATTTATAAATGCATATAAACAAATAATACGGTTATTAAGTGTTTTATAAACATATTAATAAGGTTTAATAAGTGTCTTCTAAATTTCCTATTAACAGTTCATAAATGTGTTTGTTAAATTCTTATAAGCAAATAATAACGTTAACAAGTGTCTTATAAATAATTTGTTAACAGTTTTACATGTCTTATTAACAGTTAATGATGTGTTTATTAACACTCCCCATAAATGTTTATAAACTATTAATAAGTATCTTGTAACGACCTTATAACAGGTAACACATAGCTTATAAATGTCTTATAAACGTTAATAAGCACTTATAACAAGGTACATAAGTGTCTTGTAACCTACTTATAAACAGTTAATTCATGTCTTACAAATGTCTTATAAGCGCTTATAAGCGCTTATAACATGTCTTATAAGCTGTTAATAAGCGCTTATAAGCGCTTATAACAAGGACCTTCGTTTAAAGTGTTACCAAAGTGGGTACACTATTACTGCTACTAAGTAACTACAATTGTGGCACCACTCTAAGCCAACAGCATTTCATCATTTCAGTCAGACCTTTAGCTTTATGCATGTTGTGTGTCTGTTGCAACTTCAACAACAACTGATGTCATTATTGATGCTTACTTGATTAATAAAAGTCCTGTAACTGAAAATTGTATGGGTACGGCTTCATCGCCCATGGCGCGAAGCGACACAGGCGATGAAGCCTCCCCCATACCATTTTCTCCTGCCCCCCCAATTGGGAAATCAAATGTTACATCCGCCCCTGCTGGAGAATGGGTCTGAAGAACACACTGCACCTATATGGTACAGTACTGTAGCAGCTAGCGGCCGGTAAATATTTAATCATTGGAGAAATAGAGGCACTGCTGCTGACTTCAAGAAATGGGTCACCTTAACAACTGCACTATATTGTAGCATTTGTTTTCCAGCGTACATTATAGCTGAATAATAGCTGTGGCACAAGCATTCCACACGACCACCATACTGTACTTTCATGGACAATCCCCACCTGTCTGTAGTGGATAGGGAATGATCATTGTTTCTGCTTTAAACACCTTGGGACCGGATACCAAGATTATGCTTCCCTCCTTGGGGGGTGAGTAAGCTCCGCTTGGCACTCTAGTGCCTTTTATTTTTGAAAAATTCCTGCACATTCAGAGTGTTATAATATCTCCCCTCTGGAAAAAACAACCTGGTTGTCCCATAGAGCCGCTCCTCCATCCCCTCCTGCCCTCGCACACCTCCATTGTCGAGGCGACCCCTCGTTTAGAAGCTGTTGTCCAAACGCATCCAGGTCGACCTGGTCGTGTAAGCAACTGGTCGTGACGTGGTCGCTAGTGGATTTTGCAACCTGGTCGCTGTGGATTTGCAAACTTGTCACTAGTGGATGCCACCTGATTGCATTATGCTCTATAGTCGCTGTTGGATTACTCAAATACTTGTTTACTTTGTAGAAAGGTACTTGTAAAGTAATTGATTGTAGCAGAGTAAAAGTAAAGGTTTAGTCAAATAAAGTAGAAAGAAATACTGGAAATTAAGAAAAAACTAAATTCAGGACAACTCATGAATGAATAGAATTATTTTAGTATTGAATATAAATAGTATGGTTTGACGATGAATTGGATTGGACTATTATGTAATCTGTTAAGGTGCATCTCCAAACTATAGCAGACCCACAACACCAGGTGCTAACAAGCCTGGGTAAGCAGCAATGTTTGAGCAAGACAGCAGTGGTGTGTTTGCTGACAGAAATTGCTCTGCGCATGTTTGTGACAGCCAGTAAATATAGTCAGCCATTGGCCGGCAATGTGTTGAATATGACGGGTCCAAGTGTCTTTGTGCAAGACGCCTAACAGCTCCTTGTGGACAGGAATCAGCTGGTTGGGTTGAAACCCAATTTCCCTCACAGGATCAAAGTAGGTGAATAGTCAGACTGCGTTATCAGCAATTTAATTTTTAAAAAGTGTGTATATGTTACATAAATTAATTCTAGTGTTCCTATTTTAGGAAAACTTTAATGAAATGAAATTTCCTAGCGCCTTGTCAGACGAAGGAGAAAGGTTGCTTAACCCCCGTCGTTTTGTTTCATAAATGGAGCCCTGCTGATTGTCACTGTCTTTTTGATCAATGGATGTCTAATCCATTAGCTCAGCGCTTATACTTCTTTCCACAGACACCCAATATAGCAACGTAAACTACACTGTGATACAGTATGTTGGCCGAAACCTCTCAGCATCAATCAAACAAGAATTGATTCCAGCTAGCACCTTCCCCCATCTGCTGTCAGGAAACGGATTCATGGTAGCCTAACTAACTGAGGTTGGCATTGGCTTGGGAATCAAAAGGTTTCCTGGTTCCAATTCCCATCTCCTTCTACTGGCCACTTTTGTGAAGTGTCCTCCGGGGCGGATCTAGGCATGTGCATGGGGGGGCAATGCCCCCCTAAAAGCCCAGTCTGCCCCACCAAACATGCAAAACAACCCAAGATATTTCAAATTAAAGTGCTTATATTTAAAATGATTTGAAACACTACTACTGCTATAACTAACTACTAATTGTGGCGCCAGTAAACCATTTTCTCCTGCACCCCCAATTGGGAAATGTTACATCCGCCCCTGATTGTACTGCACATTGTAAAGCACTTTGCTGAGAGAGAGGCCCTGCTACCTAAATGCACCAGTTACCATTTAACTACGTGCATAAGGCTACGGCGGGGGAAATTCCACCTGCTTTTCGCCCCACGATATTGAAATTAAGTGTCAGCCGCAGTTACTCTGAGAGCAGGGCACGGGGAGAGAGGGAAAAGAGAGAGGAACTTGTAAGTGTGAATAGTACTGCTGAGCAAAAAGTTTGCCTGAATAATTCATGGGCTACTGTGCTGTGTGCTCGCTGCTCTGAATAGACGCGTTGAGGTTATGGCTAAGCAGCCTGCCCTGTCTGGGAGCATTCATAGTGACATTGATTCACGCAGTGTGATTTTACATTTTTACACTGCAGCCGTTTAATGGATGCGGTGTCTTGCTGAAGGACACTTTGGACATTATAGTGCTGTTAAATAAAGCTATGTGCATGCAAATACACAGGGTGTAGGCTGAACGTCATTGAAAAGAATGGTATTTATTTCCTTTCACGATTAGCTCAACGCAATCATGGATTAATGCAGTCATTAGGCAGCCGGGACGATTGAACAATAATACAATATTATAGCTATGTAGCTATTTGCACAACTTGCCTAATGTAAATGTACACATAGTCAGATGAGTAGATTTTTACCTACTGCTAAAGATATTTTACCATACCTGCAATAAAGAGGTTTTATCACAGCAGTACTTTTTACCTTATGTTATTTTTATTCCAGTTCCGTAGCGTTGTGGATAACAAGCCCCTCTTCATTATTGATTCAAGAGGTGTCTCTAGACAAATAAAACTGCAAATAAAACGAAGTGACACTCGTCTCCAATCCAATCCAGAACAAAAAGAAGATACACAACACAAGCTGTGGGCCTTATAATGAATCTAACCTCCCAGAACGCTATATTACGATGTTTCCTTTGGTGTGAATTTTGGGGAAAAGGAACATCCCAGAATTGCGACCGCACATCGTATTTAAGTTATTAGTGCAGCCACTCTTGGCAGCCAGTTCAAAAATTATGCCACAAACTTGTGATGATTGGGTCCAGTGTTTAGTTCAGTGATCACGAAGTTAAAGGAGTGCTTTGCTGGTACGGAATGCCTTTAAATGCTGTACAACGGCCTCCAAATATGTGAAAAAATATATACCTGTATATTTAAATACTATAATTTAGGAGTTGTCTGTCTGTCTGTCTGAATGTCTGAAACACAAATAACTCCGCGATGGCACCACCAATCGCTGTAAGTTTTCACACAGCCGTTCACCATAATATAATGAAGAGAGTGACGTAGCCCTTTGGCCAAATTAACACACCGTTGATTTATAATTAATTTATTTGTGCGTGTAAATTTCCCCATTAGGTTTATATGGGAAAGTCCGACGGGCCCCCTAACGTTACACAAATCACAGGCCACCATTATCGCTGCTACCCCACTGCCCTATTTCCACTGCTACACCAGCACCGGAACAAATGGTGACCCATACAATTTTGCCATGGCTATACTGTGGCATGCGCAGTGCACACGGGCCGCCCTCATTACTCATGTTATCCACACTGCAACAGCTTTCGCTAAACGTTGGGACAATATCGTTGCATCTCTGTATGTATTTATAGTTTCGATTCAACGAATGGCACGGCATCCATTATGCTTGGCTCAGGCTGCGGGCTGGAAGTTAATTCACCCGCTTTATCCACACTGAATATAGCCTACTTCTGATACACTTTTCTCGCCGCGGTGTTGGAGGAGCAGCAGGATGGAGGCAATGGATTTACGCTATGAAGGGAGCGACAGACACCCACTTTATGTACAGATCCAGGCTCTTCTTGGGAACTGTCCGAACTGAACATATTGTTCGAACTGGAAGATATTAGTTTGTTTTCGCCGTCACTTTTTACTCGCACGTGTGACAAGGGAACAAAAACAATGTTCAACTTCGCTCTACCGCCGCCCTATAAGCTGGCCTGCAGCCGAGTTTGCTGCTACTCACTGCGGCTGCCTCGCGACGCGCAGACCGCGGTGATTTATCTTTGATATAAAAATGGTGGTCCCTGGAAACACAAGCACACAGCGTGCGACACTTTGATATGGATGGGCTACTGACTGTGTGTGTGTGTGTGTGTGTGTGTGTGTGTGTGTGTGTGTGTGTGTCTGTGTGTGTGTGTGTGTGTGTGTGTGTGTGTGTGTGTGTGTGTGTGTGTGTGTGTGTGTGTGTGTGTGTGTGTGTGTGTCCACTTTCTAAACCAGTGGTTTCATGATGTTCACACAAACACCTACTTTAATGCAACAAAAACATTTATCACCAGTTAACTGCACCTTGCTTTGCTATCACTGTTTTCCCTTTTCCCATGATAAAGTATCCACAACTACAGCAGTACTTCATCAAAATACTTACATTATTGTTATTTATATTAAATCACATTAACTACACTGTAGATCATCTGGTGTTCATATATTCACAACGGGTAAAGTCCTAGTTTACAAAAAAAGGCACACGGTGGCGCTAGAGAAAGTATATTCTGTGCGTGCCTTGAT
Source organism: Benthosema pterotum (assembly GCA_039105355.1). NCBI lineage: Eukaryota > Metazoa > Chordata > Actinopteri > Myctophiformes > Myctophidae > Benthosema > Benthosema pterotum. Next base: position 17,016,495 of record CM076969.1, on the reverse strand, counting down.
GCTCTCCTCAGCCTCCTTTAGTGTTAAGTGCTCTGGGAAACGTTTACCACCTACGTCACTTTTAGTGCAGTGACGTAGGTGGTAAACAGTCTGGAACCCCCTCCTCTGGTGTTTCACTACAGTATGCGCTGAGACCCGGGCACAGAAGCACGGATGCACGATAGTATAACCATACAGACAAGGTTTAATTTCGGCGAAGTATCCCTTTAAGGAATGAGTCATAAGCTGTCTTCACGTTCATTCTTCTATTGGAAATGAATACTTCAACAATATTCACACCTAAGCAAAGTTGGACCCTCTTGGCCTATTGGCCTTTTGGGCCTCTTGGGCCCAGGCTGCCACTCCTGAACCTTTGCAATGCCCATCCACTAAACCTTTCCATGTGGAGATCAATGCATGTTGCAAACACCCATCTAAACCTTTTCTCAATGTTTGTTTGAGAATGTTGTTGAATGCTGTTGTTTTTGCTTATCCGTTTTTTTCAGGTGGGGCGTTTCTTTGGCGAGGTGGATGGATCTGTCATGGCACAACTCATCAAGATGGGGATGTACAAGAAGTATGACATGTTCTATATTGGTCTTTACACTCTTCGTAGTTTGAGTGAGTGAGTGAGTGAGTGAGTGAGTGAGTGAGTGAGTGAGTGAGTGAGTGAGTGAGTGAGTGAGTGAGTGAGTGAGTGAGTGAGTGAGTGAGTGAGTAATATGTGGTGTGGTACAGCGGTAGGCCTACAGCAATAAATTGGTTGGTCACAATCACAATAAAACGGTCGCACCGTTTGCCCAGCAGCCGCAACTGATCTATGTTATTTTCCAACTGCCACGACCGTTGGCTGAATGATAACAGTAGCGGCAGTTAGCATTTGGTCAACAGTCCGGGGTTAAGGTTAGGTTTAGCCATAGGTTTTACTGAGGTTATGTTTAGGTTTAGGGCAGGGGTAGGGAACCTATGGCTCGGGAGCCAGATGTGGCTCTTTTGATGGCTGCATCTGGCTCGCAGACAAGTCTTTAATTATATAAAAAATTCAGTGGGAAATTTATCTATCAAACAGGCAGCGCAGATGAGGCAGATTCAGACACTGGTTGACGTATTTTGCTCTGCTTTCAAAAATAGCGGCCGATGTGTGCATGTGCAAGACATCCGTGCAACAAACTAATCGTGTTAACTAAAAAGAAACCCTTTGAGAAGATGGTTAAAAGACAAAAAAGGATGAGGAGTATTGTATGTTTCAGGAGGAATGCATAGGAATTTGCTTTTGTGGAGAGAGCACGTTCTGCAGTGTGTAATATGCAATTATAAAATAGCAACAGCATAACAATTTTATTAAAAAATAACTGACTTATTGTACTTTAAAAGTGTTGAAATTACATAAATGTACAGATTTACTTTCTGCTGTACTCATCTCCTCTAAATCCCTAAATCTGAGGGGGATCAATACATACATTGATTAAAAAAAAAAAAAAAAAAAAAAAAAAAAAATACTCATCATTGATTAGTAACAGCATAACAATGCTATTAAAAATAACTCAGACTTATTGTACTTTAAAGGTGTTGAAATTCCTTAAAATGTACAAATTTACTTGTTTTTTTTTTTAATTGTATGCCCTCTCACAGAATTTCATTTAAAAATATGTGGTGTTAATTCATGGCGCTCTCAGCCAAAAAGGTTCCCGAACCATGCTTTAGGGGTAAGGGTTAGGTTTAGTAGTGACTGTTGAAGAACATTTGGGGCTGTTGGCCCACCGGCCGCAACTGGTATTTAAAACTGTAGTGGCCATTTTATAGCGGTCACGACCAATGGCCGTGGTTGCAAATCCTTTAACGTTCGACATTACAGTGGCTGAGTAGTGGTAAAATGAGAATTCTCCATCCGTTTGTCCTCTAATTTGAGTTGCTACCTCTGTTATTGTAGCTGTGAGTGTCATTCACTTAGAGAAGTAGGTAGACAGGCTGCTGTGTTGAGGGCTGTGCCCCTTTGATACCTTAAATACCAATGCCTGTGATGTTTACTGAACTCTGTCTTCTACACCAGTGGTTTTCAACGGGTGGTCCGGGGACCATCAGTGGTCCCTGAGACAATTCCAAGTGGTCCCCAGGCCACCTGGGAAAGTTGGCTAACCAGGTGTAACTCTTTGAGAGCTAAGCAGCCAGGTGTAACTCTTTGAGAGCGCAAACATGAAACCAAATGGACCCTTGCGGGTCCCTTTGGTTTCATGTTTACGCTCTCAAGAGTTAAAATATTCAGCATGTGAATTAGCCCCAAGCCTACACAACTAGAGAATGTACAAGATTAATGGTCATTTTGATTTGTACGTTTGACTGATTTTGTTTTCTCTGAAATCCAGCCTGGAATTGAGGACAAAAACAAACCAAATCTTTAGTTTTGGGGTCAGTGGGACTAAAAAGTCCTCAAATGGTAGTCCATGACAAAAACAATCGAATAAATAGTGCGGGCCCTGGCATCAAAAAGGTTGAAAAGCCCTGCTCTAGACGGCTACTAACATTCAGTGTTTCTCTCCCAGGATCTCGTTGTTTGACTACCAGGCCATGTGTAAGAACAGCGCTCACCACGCTAGCAGCGCTCGCCGTCTCCTGAGTGTGAGTCATCATGCCCTGCAGCATATCGCTGCTGTCAGCCAGAAACCTCTCATCTCCATAGTATTCTAACTTTTTGTGTTTCTTTTCTTTTTTCTTGGTAAATGAATGTCCTACTTTCTTGATCGTACTACACAACTACAGTGCCCCACAAATATCAAAGGTCTTGTGGATCTGCCACTTTTGCTACATTTGAATATGAGATTTCCACCAGAGATAATACAACATTATACTGTAGTACAATTCCGCAATTCGGTAAAGTGTATTGACTACTTTGTTTACTGTGAAAACCTGCCTTTCCGTGTGTCATGCCACACATCCATATACTGTAATGTGGTCATGCCTCTGGACATCATATTCATCTCCATATATAGAGCCCACCATTCCATATGTTGATCCTCCCCACCCATTCATCCATTCGATGTCTCCCTTTTGACTGATACAAGTGATACATTGAAACTCTAGACGGACCGGCCCCAAAGTTATTGGTGCAGGCTGCACCCTGCAGCCAGCGAGAACTAATGTTTTCAACGAAGGCTCTGCCCTACCTGTAAACCTCATCAAACCCCTACAGTATAGACTTAAGAAACTGCCACCGCTGTCACCCTCAAAGTACATTTTAACGTAATGGGGCATTTAATTGCTTCAATTTGATTGGCTATTGGCTATTGCCTAAAGTGTCCAATTGTCGTCCGAAAACATCACTTATCTTTTATCTCCGCCCACTTTTCACCCATTGTCCGTTCACCTGCTCACCGGCAGCTGTAAAAATGGACTGTTCTCTACATGGAGCTGACCTTTTCTGATATTTCATATGCTGATCTGATGCCCATGCCAAAGCGCCAGCACTCACCCAGCAGTCTGCTGTCACCAAGGCAGATACATGCATGGCTTCTCTCCCTCAGGGTGTCTTACTGGTAGTAGGCCTACAGTACATTACAGGACAGTACAGTACACTGATTAATTGTACAATAGTTAGCCTGCACTGATCTGTATTATAAGGACATAGCTGTGTCTTTGGTCTTCACACGCAGTTAGCTTAGTAATGTGATGCAATACATCACAATGCAATGCAATATGACTCAACTCTGTGTCTCCTTGGGGGCAGCAGTTTAATAAGAACACTCCTACCAGACGATTTAATGAAAAACTGTAGACACGATAACAAAGCAGAGATCACGTTCAAAAGCAGAGTAATAACTGGAAAGAGAATAAATGCAGTGTTTGTTTTATGACTGTCACTGATGTGGGTTTTGTATTTGTGTTTTACCCCCACAGCCTTTCTATGGTCTCCTGGCGATGCTGAGATGGCTCTTTACTAACGCAGCCATGTAAGTATGCATGACATGACTGCAATTATTGAAATCGTTTTATTATACTATAACGTGGGTTGTTGTGGTTTGTTGTGGTAGTGTTTTTTTTTGTATTTGCAATTTTCATTCAACTCTTTTTATTTTGAAATCCAGTAGCGAAGTAGGGTAGCAACTCGGGTCCATTTTACTACTATAAGACTCACATACTTCCTCCTGTCACTCCAGGTTTGTTCTGGATTTCAACTTCTGCGGGTTGTGGCACTCTGATTATTTTGTCGACGGTAAGCCCCTCTAACTCGCCCTACTTTTTGCTCGGTTCCAATACTAGCCATGGACGGAAGAGAAACAGAGGGATTAAGATTAATAATCACAAGTCTTTAAGTGACACCTTTGATGGAACTCTTAGGATGTCCTTGTGTTTGTTGAGGTTTCATGTCATCACATTTCATGTCATTTTCATGTACCATGATCACAAATCCTTTCCTGTAACCAACATGTCATTATTACTGTCATCTGTTTCATGTCATCATATCCATCGAAATGCATCTCCATCTCATCTGTGGTCCATCAACATTGAAAACATACAGCCAAGGCTGGATATCATACATGTGAGTACTGTGTGTGTGTGTGTGTGTGTGTGTGTGTGTGTGTGTGTGTGTGTGTGTGTGTGTGTGTGTGTGTGTGTGTGTGTGTGTGTGTGTGTGTGTGTGTGTGTGCATGACAATGAGTGTGCATGCCTTAGGATCTAGACCGAGACCCTCCAGCCCAAACAGTGAGAAATTGGAGAAGTGCCAATTATGGCAATAGGAAGTATGTTTAACTGTGCTTGTGTGTGTGTGTGTGTGTGTGTGTGTGTGTGTGTGTGTGTGTGTGTGTGTGTGTGTGTGTGTGTGTGTGTGTGTGTGTGTGTGTGTGTGTGTGTGTGTGCTTTATTTCAGCCCATAAACAGAAGAAGGTTGAGGCTTACCTGCCATGTGACACTGCTTACCCTGGGTTCATGTACGACTACTCCATCAGGGAGACCAACAGCCTGATTAAATGTGGTCGTTGTCAAAAGTAAGACTGCACACACACACACACACACACACACACACACACACACACACACACACACACACACACACACACACACACACACACACACACACACACACACACACACACACACACACACACAGCAGCATGATACAGTAGCACAACTACTCAGTGACATAATCATAATGATGATAATGTTATCTGTCTGTTCCAGGATGTTTGTGGTGCAGGCGATTCCAGAGAGTAACCTGGTCCTGGTGGTGACCCAGGCAGACTGTGACTGCTCACGCCAGTATGGGCCCATCCTGCTGGATCCCAAAGAGATCAAATATATCCTTCCATTCATCCGCTGTTGATTTGCACAGGCAAAGTTTGATTTAGTTTCAGTCAGTCTTTTGAATAACATTCTGTTCAGTTGCTGGTTTTGGATTCTGATGATCTACAAGCTCACAACCCACCAGAACCCATGCATTTTGAGCTTGTAGATCGGCTACCAAACGTTGCGTAGAGCGGAAAAGGAGTATGCAGGTGGTGCATCGAAATATAATATGTGTCCTATCTGTGTGCTGAACAATCTATAGTATTACATTTCCTGGGGTCTGGTTGGACTATAGTAAATATCAACAAAGAAATCGATTTAAAGCCTCTTGAAATACCCATGCCCTCTGTCAAAACAATCACAAAAATTGCTAAAGCAAAAGAAAGCAGTAAATAAAAAAATAGTCATATGTTTCTCTAATACCATTCTAAAACATGAACCTTAATTGAGGAATAATTGAGGTTGTTCTTCAAACCCCAGCATTCACCAAGAATACAAGCTCACAACGCATCACACTGTGACACTATTTTTGATGAAGAGACTTGCTGTATTGTAGGCTGAACCATAACGCACTGCAGAGCAACAGTTTAACGATCTAGTACTATAAAGGGCCTTAGTTTAAGACCTCTGTTGTAGCTACAGTACACAGGGACACAAGAACTTTCATTAGCTCCGAAATTAACAACTGATTTCTTAACGGCTGTGAACATAACGCCACGGTGAAATGCAACAGGATGAGGTCACAGAAGGTCCGGCGACGCCCAGACTCCTGCCATGCCTACCACCCTAAGGTGAGCCACACTCTCATGTTAAACCACACTCCTGCCATGCCTACCACCCTAAGGGGAGCCATGCTCTCATGAGATACTGACCTACTACCGATGATATCAGTAGGCGTTTTGTCGTCATTCTGCGTGCTGCGCTTCGCTTTTAACTAAATCTTGCTTTGTGGGATAATGTTTTCCCCGACTGCTACTGGCCAGAAAGCCACCATCCACCAACACAAAACTCCTAATGGCATAGGAGTACCTACTTCAGCAGTATAGCAGGATATCACCTACTTCAGTAGTATCTCACCTACACTCAAACGTGATAATGTCCCATTCAATGCACGACAGCATTCAAAGCCACTGGTTCTTATGTGCACTAATGTTGAACCTTGGCACCTGCCTTCAGCATATTTCTATACTATTTTGAATTACACACTGCCTTCAAAAACAAAAAAAATGTGGAAAAAGTATAATTAATGTTCTCTTTGGTTGGGACAAAGGTGGAAAAACAGCACAATTTTCAAAAGCCTTTATTATTAAGGTGTCTATTTCATTTCATTTAATTGAGTTTAAAATAAAAAAATACAGGTAGGGGATAAGACACACATGTTGCCCTTGACCTCATTGTATATGGTTATGGTATAACAATACCTTTATTTAAGATCTACAACGATTTAACATCCACATTAACTACTTTCATGTTTAAAGTACCAACATTTTACCAAATAGACCTGGGAAAGCATCTGTGTCATTTTAGATTTTGTCTAGCATGTAAATCTAAACAGTGTTTCTCAAAAATGGGGTTCCCTGACACTATCATTCATATGGTCTGCATATATCATTTTGGGGGTCCTTGACCAAACTTCTGAATTAGAAGACATTACAGAATCTTCAGGTCTCAATGCGTTGAGTTGACATGATCATGTTTTTTTTGTTTGTTTTGTTTTGTTTTCTTGCTAATGACGACACATTCTTTGTCATTCCAGGAGAATGCCAAGGACTGTGGGGGAGCATCGGATATCTCCGTGTCGTTGACCCTGTTCTGGGCCTCACTGATCAGCTCATTAGTTCTCCACAGGTGGACGTCATAAAGCAGGCTGCCTCTCATCCTCGCTCTGCTTCAAGGACAAGTAAAGCCTTTCATGTAACCGTGGTTTGGAAGGGATTGTTCAGGATTTGGACCGGAACCAAACAAGTTGAAGGCATGTGTGTTTTGGAAATAGATTTGTGGCTTTACAAGGAGCTCAGGGGAGTTCTAATTTTTGCAGACTGCAAATTAGCTGCTTTTGGATTTTCTTTATCGTCATCCCTGTGAGCCGCTGTGAGGAGCAAGCTGCACCACGGGCGAAGTAGACTCGACAAAATGATGAAGTGCTATTTCATACAGAAGCATTTCCTTGCACTAAGACTCGATGCTAAAAGCAAAATGCCACTGGAACGAAGGCAGTCTGGATCTCTGGACATGTGGAGTAGCAGTGTTAAAAAGACAACACATGTATGGCCTCATTCTTGAGTGCTAAAGTGACTGAGGTGGTCAAATACTGCCATCTGTTGGATATCATTCTGCACCACAGCTTGAATGATTTCTGTGCTTGGTGTTGTGCATGATGAACTGATGCTGAACTGTTGCCATTCACAAGAATGTACTACATATCTTTGTAGATTTTGATACTGAAATGCTGACAGTGTACTGAAGTTGTTTTGTTGATGTACTAAAACTGTTGACAAGAAAGTTGAAAAGGGGACAACCTACCTGGTGACTGCTACCATGTAAGAGTACAAACATACAGAGAACAAGCCTGGGCAGGTTGAGATAGGTGTTGTTTTTTGTTGTTTTAATCACTTAGGCCCTAAATATTATATGCAAAGAAGGAAAAAAAGCTAAAATAGCCGATCTGCAAGCTCACAACACACTGCCGTGTTGCTAATCTTTTTTCTACTTCTGCAATATATATCATAATATATTAACCTAATTTTTGCCTGTATGACATGAAAGCAGATGTATACATCTTTTGGGTGTCAATCAGTGTGGGTGGCGTTGTGATGGTGTGTTTCCTAGAATTATTATTTAATGCACATGATGTGAAGTTGTACATAATAGGTAGAATATTATGCCTTAGATGCTTTTATAAAGGGAAAGTGGTCACACATCTATGTCAGATCCTTCATCTAGGTGAGACATGACTTTGACCATCTAAATGTCTTATAGAACCACAAGAGCAAAGAGACACAATGCAACCACCACAATTGCAGTTATATATTTATACATTTTATACATTTTATTTCCATACAAATTGGGCAAAATTACAACATACATTTCATCCATTTAAAAAGTAACATAGTTTAAGCCTGGTGTTCTTTTATGTACCATGTTTTAAGTTGTGTTATCCTGGGTGATTCAGATACAACCCAGGTCTGGGCATCACAAAATTATATATTCATTGTTTTTTACAAAAGGAATGATTGTCAGTCAGGAAAGAAGAATGATTTGAATATCACTCATCTGTGTGGAGTTTGCTTGTTGTCTATGTGTCCCCTCACAAAAAAGTAATCCTGGTCTCTAGACTGCCTCCCTCTGGCAAGTTGGGCACCTGATGGAGGGGAAAGGAACTGGTTCGAATATACCTTACACTCACTACATGACTATGTCCAACGGGAGAAACTCCGCCATGCTGGGTGAAAAAAAGTGGTTTGGACTCTGCATGCAAAGAAGGAAGCATTAAGTCATTATGTTGCTGTCCCCAGGTTGGCAGGACAGTGTAGTGCACAGGATTACATTATATACTAGATAATTGGCACTGGGTGTTAAATGATAATTGATGTAAAAAACATGTACTGTCTGAAAATATAGACAGTAATGAAAATATAGCAGTTCATCTTTATGACCACCTGTGAAAGATTTTTTAAAGTAAACGGTATAAATGAACATTTCTGAAATAAAATGCTTTGTTTAATCTTCCATTCATGTTCCTTTTGAATGTTTGAACTGTGTTTCAAGTCTGTTTTTTATTCTAACAGCGACAATTATGATGATTATAGAGCTTGCTCAAGGGAGGATTATCCAATGGACACGTTGGGCCCAGGCCCAGGGACCCCCAGGGCTCTCAAGTTTTGAAGTTTGTTGGGTGTGAGACTGGGGGGGGGGGGGGGCACCACCGAACCGGCCCATCGGCCGGTTATTACAACAATAACAGAGTAGCACTAATAGGCCTAGTTATGACATTTGTTCCATCTAGTAAAGAAAACGAAAATATGTTGACTATTTTGTGTGTGTTATAATAATAATAATAGTAATAATAATAATAATTATAATTTTATATATTGAATTTCAAAACAACCAAGTTAGCTCGAGAAACCCAAAGGCCCATGCAAAAGATGGGTGCTGGCACTGACATTTCTTCATTAATTATTATATTTCCAGTGAAATACTGCACGACATACAGATATATGAACACACGGACAAAGAAGTGAATTCTTTCTTTTTTAATAAACTAAATGCACACATTTTGAATGGGTGTAAATTCTATAAAGGACTGTACATAGCACGTCATGACAGACTAGTCAACATTATTTCACAGGGCATCAAAGAACTGCAAGAATCCTCAACAATATACACCAACAGTACAGTTAGAATGGACTGGTTCTAAGGACAAATCAAAAAACCTTGCTAAATACTGCTCAATTTCTGCAATCATAGGTAGATCTGTAATGATTGCCTATCTGATGAGACTCAAATAAAAGTATTAAATTGTGTGTGTGTGTGTGTGTGTGTGTGTGTGTGTGTGTGTGTGTGTGTGTGTGTGTGTGTGTGTGTGTGTGTGTGTGTGTGTGTGTGTGTGTGTGTGTGTGTGTGTGTGTGTGTGTTGGGGTGGATGGGTTTATTTATATTTTAAAGAGTTGTCACCATTGTTATGAAATCTGACGCACAACACCTCTAGCTAAATGCATTCACCTTAGATTTTAAACGTGTCTTGCGCGCCAGGGCCTGCAGGGGTCTACCTACGCCCTTAGCAAACTCTAGAAAGCTGCCAGGGGCAAAAAATCATGGGCGTAGTTTGATTTTCAACTCAGGGGGGCGAAAGTTGCGAAACGCCGGATGGTATGTGCGCGCACACTCAAGCCAGCTGCATAAAACTTCTAGCACTATAGTTCATGTTATTGTAACCATTCCAACATCAACACATAAGTCCAACCTCAGCTGCGCTGCCTGTGCATCTTAATCAAAGGGACAGATAAAGAGGGAATATAGAAAGAATTGCTGCTGCTCCACTAGACCAGTGGTTTTCAACCTTTTTGATCCAAGGGCCCACTATTTGAGCCACGGACCACCATTTGATGACATTTTCAACCCAGAGATGCAAAACTAAAGATTTATTTTGCTTTTGTCCACAATTTCAGGCTGTATTTTCGCAAACAAAACATACAGATCAAAATGACCATTCATCTTCTACATTCTCTAGTTGTGTAAAATTCTTAATTGAGTGGGTTAATTTAGATCAGGAATATTTTAACTCTTGAGTGTAAAATGAAACCAAATGGACCTGCGAGGGTCTGTGTAAGTAGAAATGATTATTATAAATAAAGCTAGTGAAGTAAACTACAATAAAATGACTGATCTAACATTATTATTGGACAATGAAATCTATAATAATAAACCGCCCCAGGTTTAACTTAATACATCTTCACATTGTTGTCATTTTAAATACATGAAGACACAAAGTGGTAATAACTAACCTGTAGGCTCTACAGTAGAAGCAGTAGTTATGGGGAAAACTTCCTTCTGTGTCAAACAAAGCTTTTTTGAACATTTTTAATTTTACAAGCTTTTATTTTCTTCAATGTTCATCAAAACAGTTGTACTACAAGCCCACATATGCATTGCAGCTGCCTAACTAAGCCTGACGATTTTGAGATAAAGCCACTGTAACATTCTAATGAGTAATGCAAGAAAGAGAAATGTGAATAAAACATGCAAAACTTACAGAATGCAATTACTATAAGTGAGTTGTTACTATAAGTGATGTTGTTGGAGCAACCTTTTATCCCCTAGTCTCTCCAGCCAACAGAACAGGTTTTAGTGGAAATAGTGATGGGCCATTAGCGTTTCTGTTGTTTTGGGGACCATCTTTGACACCCCCAGTCTCTAGGACCAGTTAAACAGGTTTTGACACATTTCATAACAAAAGCCTGAATTAATGAAGGGCGGGGTGTCAAGCAGTCTGAATGAGCCTTAACACCTTGGAAAGTCCTTCCTATTGTTTCCCTAATCCCCCACCACTAGGCTAATCATTGTGCCCACTAGGCCTATAGAGATATACAGTAGAGTTTCGCCATTGAGGGGGCAGAAACTGAGTGCTTACTGTGCATGCTCATTAAAGTCTATGTAGAGGAGCCGCCATTGGACTGACCCCATGGAGAGAACAGAGTTGTCACAACTTTTATTTTTACCACATTTCTTGTCCGCAATTTTTTCTGTGGTAGATTACTGAAGACCCCTTCACCCCTGCAAAAAATGACTTTGGCGAGTTATTTTGACGGGCGTGTGAAAATGCATGTGTGGCGTGTGAGCGTGTGAAAACACTCTGAACAGTGTGTCACACGTCAGTGCGTGAGACTTGAGAGCCCTGTGGCATATACACCGAGTCTGGACAGTCATATAATTTAGATAGTTTCTCAGACAACAGTATTGCTGAATGACATCATGGAAAATGAAAATCTGTCTCTCTCTCTGTGTAATGCCAGTGCGCTGGTATTAATTACAGTAGCAGCCTGGGAACTGGGTTGGACACTGGACTGATTGATTTGTCTTCATTACAGTTGCTGTGATGGTTGAGCTATATAATTCAATAATTCAGACTACACTGCTTCCATCTAATGGTCAATCTTGGTGTCACCCTATGAATGGTTTCAGACTTCGATTTTAAAGGTTTGTTGTTGAGTTGTGTTTAACCTTGCACTCAAGTCATATAATTAATTCATTAATTAATTACTGATTGTGAACCACGATTCCACAAATGAATTATGTCAGTATAGGCTACAGGTGCTGGTCAACGAATTAGAATAATTTGAAATAGTGCAACCTTAAAATCTTTGAATGCATTTCTTGTGCAGAAAGCAAATCAGGTGTTCACCGCACCTGTCCTACTTGTTAGAGTAATCACAGAACTGTGACCTGTAAAAAAATTTGCTCAGCTGAGCTTTCCAAAAGGCCCATTTAGGCCATTTAACTGTGACACTGTTGTTTCATTGAATTAGAATAATGGAGAAACCGTTTCATTGAATTAGAATAATTTTTATTATAATTAGAATCATCATTTTCTCAGTATTTTGTGGCTGCCCCCTTGGCTTGTATGACTGCCTGAAGTCTCCGTGCAGGGGTTGACACTAAGGTCTCCAAGGCACTTGCCCATCGGGCAAGTGCAAATCAGGTTCTACTTGTCCTCAGGTCATGGTCACTTGCCCCCCCAAAAATATATTGTAAATTTTGCTTTTAAGTTTACTTCCTACTTGTGTGCTTTCAACAGGTGGTCCAGGGACCACCAGTTGTCCCTGAGAGGGATCCAGGTGGTCCCCAGCTAAGTTGGTTAACCACATGTAACTCTTGAGAGCGTAAAAATTAAACCAAATGGACCCTTGCGGGTGCATTTGGTTTAATTTTTAATTCATCACCTTAATTAGCCCATAGTGGTCACAGACCCAGTGGTCCCTGACCCCAGCAAAATGAGAGTTTGGAACCAAATGGACCTGGGAGAGAGATAGGTAGAGATAGCTAGTTCTTCAAATCGATGCCACGGACAGGGCTTGACACTAACACTTGCCCGGGGCAAGTAAAAAAAAAAATGGTGGGGCAAGTGAAGACTGCTACCTGGTTGCCCGATCGGGCAAGTGTGCAACTTCGTGCACTATAACACAACACAAGATAAATTTGTCTTGAAGGCAGTCATTGCACTCTGCCTCTGTGTCTTTCCCTGCTTTCTAGCTATCTCTACCTATCTCTCTCCCAGGTTCATTTGGTTCCAAACTTGCTGGGGTCAGGGACCACTGGGTCTGTGACCACTATGGGCTAATTAAGATGATGAATTTTAACTCTTGAGAGCGTAAAAATGAAACCAAATGGACCCGCAAGGGTCCATTTGGTTTCATTTTTACGCTCAAGAGTTACATCTGGTTAACCAACTTAGCTGGGGACAACCTGGAACCCTCTCAGGGACCACTGGTGGTCCCTGGACCACCTGTTGAAAGCACCCAAGTAGGAAGTAAACTTAAAAGCAAAATTTACAATATATTTTTGGGGGGGCAAGTGACCATGACCTGAGGGCACGTAGAACCTGATTTGCACTTGCCCGATGGGCAAGTGCCTCGGAGACCTTAGTGTCAACCCCTGCACGGAGACTTTAGGCAGTCATACAAGCCAAGGGGGCAGCCACAAAATACTGAGAAAATGATGATTCTAATTATAATAAAAATTATTCTAATTCAATGAAACGGTTTCTCCATTATTCTAATTCAATGAAACAACAGTGTCACAGTTAAATGGCCTAAATGGGCCTTTTGGAAAGCTCAGCTGAGCAAATTTTTTTACAGGTAACAGTTCTGTGATTACTCTAACAAGTAGGACAGGTGCGGTGAACACCTGATTTGCTTTCTGCACAAGAAATGCATTCAAAGATTTTAAGTTTGCACTATTTCAAATTATTCTAATTCGTTGACCAGCACCTGTACTGTGGTTAGCAGTGCATACAGTCATCACATAACTGGGGTTCCCCATGGCAACCCAAGGGGCGGGGCTATCGTATGTTGGCGGGAAATTTTCGCGCGCTTAACCGGCGTCATACCGGAAAAATGTGGGCAGGGTATAAATAGTGCGCACGCGCGCTCCTCGGTTTGCTCAGTTCGAGTCTTGCTTTGGATACAGCTGCCACGTCGAGCATCTCTGTCGTCTAAAGGTAAAATGCTTCTTAATAGCTGCAATGCAACTAGATTTTCTTTTTATAATGGGATAAATCTAGAGTTGTAATACCCTCAGATGACTCCGCAATGACAAAGCTTTCCCGCAGCTGTAGTGAAAGCTTTAATAATTGTCTATCTGCAAAACGTTTGATGAAAATCCACCATAGACATGTTATGAGGTACTTTCTCTTGCTCAGTAAATAAAAGTGCACTTAAACAGGTGATACACAGGGCCAAACTTGAAAAAAAGAATCACCCGCAGAGAATTTAGTGACAGAAAGTAGCTCATAACATCTACAGTGGATTTTTATCAAACAAACGGTTTGCAGATAGAAAGATGATAATTCAATCTTTCCATACAGCTGCAATGTTGGTGAGCGCCTTAATAAAGGGATATTCCACATTCATTTTATGGTCTATTCAGTCTCATGTGAACACACCAGACAGTTTATAAGTTACTCCATTCAGTATTTAGATATTTGATGTTCATTTTAGCTGCATTGCCCCCCTCCTATTCAAACCCATTATAATTTAAAACTCCATTTTAACCATGACAAATTATTCGAAAACAACCCATATTTTTTCTGGTGACTGATATTGTCCTCCTAATACGTGGGAGGTGGAATTTCATGTACAGTTTTCATTTATTTTTAAAATATTATTTTGGAAAATGTAGCTGCCTCTATATTTGGGCATACCCACCCAAATGAATAAAACAATATTTTAAAAATAAATGAAAACTGTAAATGAAATTCCACAGCCCTCTCACGTATTAGGAGGACAATATCAGTCATCAGAAAAAAGATGTGTTGTTTTCGAGTAATCTGTCATGGTTAAAATGGAGTTTTAAGTTATAATGGGTTTGTATAGGAAGGACGTTCGGGCAGCAAAATGAACATCAAATATCTAAATACTGAATGGAGTAATTTATAACCTGTCTGAATAGACCATAAAATGACCAAAGGTTTTTTGGAAAGTGTAATATCCCTTTAATGTTGTTTAACGCAATCGGATCACAAATGAAACATTTCATTGGTAGTAGCCGCAATGCAACTCTAGATGCTTTGATAATTGGAATTGCATCTAGAGTTGCATCACCGTCCATTCACTCGCCCATCAAGAGAAATGTCATCAGTGATCTGCTTGTATTAAACAACGTCAAACTCACCAACTTTGCAGCTGTAGAGAAAGCTTGACACATCCTCTGTCGATCTGCAAGGGTTTTGTGCCATAAAAATCCACCGTAGACATATTATGAGCTACTTTCTGTCCTGGGTATTCCTCAACAAACATCACAGCTGCCATCTTGAAAATAAGAGCCAAGGGGGAGTGCTTGTTTTATACACTGACACACACAAACAGCAGGTGGCGATACTGCGTGTGCACGGACCAGGTGTGCACCTGGTGTGTCTCATAAAACAAGCACTCCCCCTCAGCTCTTATTTTCAAAATGGCAGCTCATGATGTTGTTGAGGAATACCCAGGACAGAAAGTAGCTCATAAAATGTCTACGGTGGATTTTATGGCACAAAAGTAAGTTCCTGTTGCTGAACACACACTGTGGTTTTCAACCTTTTTCATACCAGGGCCCACTATGTATTCAGCATTTGAGCCACAGACCACCATTTGAGGACATTTTAGCCCCACAGTAGACCCCCAAACTAAAGCTTTCTTTTGCTTTTGTTAACAATTCCAGGCTAGATTTGGGAAACAAACAGTCCAACATACAGATCAAAATGACCATTAATCTTCTACATTCTGTAGTTGTGTAGACTTGGGGCTAATTCAGATGATGAATATTTTAACTCTTGAAAATGTTCACGCTCTCGAAGAGTTACATCTGGTTAACCGGTTTTCCATCATTTATCCAAACAGTGGTCCCCGGACCACTAGTTGAAAACCACTGCACTAGCAATGATAGCCCTGCTGCCGCATGTCTTTGAATCCTGTCCAGGATTACAAAGCCATGCATTGGGTTGCATCACTTACTGTAACATTTAACTGTGGGTGCTCTTTGCGTCCTAATCATTCAATGTGCACTCACCCATTAAATGATTCCAAAGACGTGTGGTCTCATATAGTCCTCTACTTTCATATCCATGTCAAAGTTGTGGCGGAAAACGTTTATTTAGTCAAATATCTCCACTTTTCACGAGACGCACACAGACATCTCTCCTTTCAGACAAAGGGATCATAATACCAGCTGCACCTGATCACT
This sequence comes from Benthosema pterotum, assembly GCA_039105355.1. Taxonomy (NCBI): domain Eukaryota; kingdom Metazoa; phylum Chordata; class Actinopteri; order Myctophiformes; family Myctophidae; genus Benthosema; species Benthosema pterotum. Next base: position 17,000,298 of record CM076969.1, on the reverse strand, counting down.
GCAAACGTCATCATCACAAAAGGTTTGGGGAACACAATTGGCAGGTGGTGATGACGTTTGCGGCAATCGACAGGAAGTTTACGTGAATCTGTCCATCGATCATTCCGGGCCCCTTGCTTGATGAGACAGTCGCGCGTGTAGACGTTGTGAAAAGTGGAGATATTTGACTAAATAAACGTTTTCCGACACAACTTTGACATGGATATGAAAGTAGAGGACTATATGAGACCACTCGTCTTTGGAATCATTTAATGGGTGAGTGCACATTGAATGATTAGCACGCAAAGAGCGCCTACAGTTAAATGTTACAGCAAGTGATGCAACCCAATGCATGGCTTTGTAATCCTGGACAGGATTCAAAGACATGCAGGGCTATAGCAATGATTACTGTCACGATATAGAGCTATTTACTGTAGTTGGAATGTATCTGTGACCGCAAAGGTCCATTTCTCAGTGGATTTATCGTCTATGACTTTTAAAGGGATATTCTACTTTCAAAAACACTTTTGCTCATTTTATGGTCTACTCAGTCTCATGTGAACAGTTACTCCATTCAGTATATAGATATTTGATGTTCATTTCAGCGCATCTGCCTCCTTTCTATACAGACCCATTATAACTTAAAACTATAATTTAATTTACAGTTTCATTTATTTTTAAAATATTGTTTTGGAAAATGTAGCAGACTTCATATTTGGGCACGTCTACACAAATGAATAAAAGAATATTTTAAAAATAAATGAAAACTGTAAATGAAATTCCATGGTCCTCTCACGTATTAGGAGGACAGTATCAGTCACCCGGAAAAATATGTTTTGCTTTTGAATAATCTGTCATGGTTAAAATAGAGTTTTAAGTTATAATGGGTTTGTATAGGAAGGAGGCGGATACGCTAAAATGAACATCAAATATCTAAATACTGAATGGAGTAACTTATAAACTGTCTGGTGTGTTCACATGAGACTAAGTAGACCATAAAAGTTTTTTTTTTTTTTTTTAAAGTGAAATATCCCTTTAACGCCATGTCTCACCATTTGACCATCATAATCATCTCTCATCACTGGTCAGAATGTTGTGCTCTCAAATAAGAGTAACACTGCCTCCCCCTGCTGGGCAGTCCATGTAAGGGGTGAAAGAACAGGACAAAGGTGCGGTTTCTTCACACCTAACTGTACCGTCAGGGAATAAAAGCCCAGAATGCAATTTAGGATCCTGTGCATTTTATTAAATATAGAGGGTTTAAGTGGTTCTAAATTTGTGTGCGTCTTTGTTTTTCTGTCTTTCTCTTAGAACAGAGATCAAGGAAGACACCGTTGGAAGGCTCAACACAAGCCGATGGCCCTGGAGATCCATCCCAAAGCTTCTCCTGGTAAGCCCAGCAAGCCAAGCAAGCAAGCCCAAGGCAGGTGGCCAGGCTCCACAGCCGGTCCTTCTTGCATTCGGCCATTGCAGCCAGTGCCTTGCTTGTCAGATAAGCCACACTGCGTGACACTGTCGGCAGCCTGTCCTGGCCTGCACGCCGTGCAATTCAAAGTTAGGGATACCCTGCCGCATACAGCCATTGCGGTCAGGCCTTGATGTCAGAGAAGCCACATTGCGTGACACGCAATGTGGCTTGTCTGCCTTCTCTGCCCTGGCCTGCACGCCATGCGAGGCAGGGACACCCGCGGCATACAGCCATTCGCAGCCAGGGATCTGCCCTGGTCCTGCCCCGCCATGCCGTTAGAGACTTCCTGGGCATACATACATGCCCGTAAGGGGGCCCACAGGTAGCCATGCCCAGTGCCCAGCATCCATCCAGCCCAGCCAGCCCTGCAAGCCCTTGAAACGAGTCATCCAGCTTGCCAGCCAGGCATCCAGACCAGGCAAGCGGCAAGTGCCGACCAGCCCCCGTGCAGCAAGGCCTAGGTACTGACCTTGCAAGGGGAGTTGCAGTCTTTCCCCCGTGCAGCCTCGCCGTCAGAGAAGCCACACATTCCGTGGCATTGCCTGGCCGCTTGGAACCACTGCCTTGCTCGCTCACCTTCTTGGTCTTGTATTGCCTGGCCTCGGTCCGCCAATCTGCGAACCTGTTTCTGCCTGTCTGAACCTGGCCTGCCTGCCTGTCTCAATTCATTCTTCTTGCGTCGTGGCTGGCTGCAGCCTGGCTGCTTGCACCATGCATGGCTGCCTGTGTGCCTGTCTCACCCAGCCTACCTAGTAGGCCTAAAGGCCGAAGTGTGTGTCTGGCTCTGCCTGCCTGGGCAGCCTGCTTGGCTTGCTGGGCTCCCCAGGGGAAACTTGGGGATGGATCTGCAGGACATCGGCTTGTCTTGATGCCTGCCCAGCTGCCTGCCTGCCCATGTGCCTGCCTTTCCGCCTGCCTGCCCATGTGCCTGCCCTCCTGCCGCATTCAACGTGAACGAGGTCTGTAAACACTTGCGTCAAATATTAATATTACTGGTCAGTGGTCATAATGTGGCACAAAACCAGATTAGCTTGCAGATCTTTTATGTTTGTAAAAATGTGTGTAGATCTTTGAATTCAGGTTGTGTTGCTCAAATCTTTGCTTCTGTGGGTCAAATGACGCCTTGTAGGTCAACACAACTTAACGTTTCCACTTAATTTTTCCCCCCCTGTCATTTCAGATCCTGAAGCTGATAATCTGTGTGAGGCAGAAAATCTGTGCTGCTACTGCCGTTTGCTGTGGAATTGGTGGCAGGGAAGTACAAACTGAATTGCATTCTATTATGCATTATGAATTACAGTGTACTTGTTATGGAGACTGCTCCATCTTCTACATGTCTATGTTGGCTGTCTCTGCAATGATTGACATAGTGCTGTGTTTTGTGTGTTTAAATGCTGATGTAAAGTGTTTGTGTGTTTAAATGTTGATGTATTGTCTGTGTGTGTTTTAAATGTTGATGTACTGTCTGTGTCTGTTTTAAAAGTTGATGGTACTGGTCCACTTTGCCCAAGAAAGATTTCCCCTTGTGGGACAATAAAGTATTTCTGATCTCATCTAACAGAGAAAGCAAATGATGGCCGGCATCATTTGCTTCCTTGGTTAGTGCATGTCATTGTATGCTGTTGTTTTCGAGTCCCACAATATACAGTATACTGTATATCCACACGACACGTACAGCTCGGTTGGGAATGGTGTGCTCTTTTGGTTACGTGGTACCGTGCCGACGTAACTTCACAAAGTGTGTGGTTTGAGCAATGAGCTCAGAAGGTATGGTTTCAAGGTAATCGTTTCAAGGTATGGGTTCAAGGTATTGGTTTCAAGGTAATCGTTTCAAGTTATTGGTTTCAAGGTAATCGTTTCAAGGTATGGGTTCAAGCAAAGGTACCGGTATTTGTTTCAAGGTAATGGTTCAATGTAGGGTCCAGGGACTCTCTGAGGTCCCTGCCGGGTCCCCATCGGGCCCCAGCACACACATTAACTAAATAAGGTCTGCCACTCTGAGAGTGTAAAACAAAATCAAATAAAAACTGTAAATCACAACAAAAGCACAAGGCATATGGCACTGGTTGTGGTCCTTCTGGTTTACTGGAACGGGGTTCAACTCCCTGCGGTGCCCTGCTCAACGTGCTGTAGTCACAGGGTTTAGTTTTTTATCTTTAAAATCTTTTTTCCCCCCTTAATTTACTTGACTCAGTATTTAATATTTGATCATTGTAGCACCTGTGTGAAGTTGGCACCCCATGATTTTTCAAATTTCGGAAAAAATAAATACATATATATACACAAATGGTGTAATTCTTTAATGCTCCATTTGTAATAATAAAATAAAAAACTGTAAATGAAATTTGATGGCCCAGCTCACGTACAGTATTAGGAGGACAATATACAGTACGTTAGTGTCTGATGTGATATGATACAGGGTATATAGGGTATGATACAGTACGATACAGTAGGGTACAGTACAGTGTATACAGTAGATTACAGTACAGGTAACACCAGCAAGACTGGCCGGTCAACTTCTAGTTTGTTTGATTAACTTGAAAAGGGCGCATTTCAGAGGGTTTTAGTAGAATTACAAACAAAATATTGTATTTCACAATTATCAAATTGTATCTATGCAATTTGGATAACTTAAATGGATTCCCAGACATGTTGTACTTCCCCTCACTTTAGAGTGTGTGCATGTGCACACCATTCTCCTGGGGGGAGAAATCACTTGCTATACCTTTAAAATGTTGAAAACATCAACAGAATGTGAATTATGTCTCAAGGTGAAGAATTCACCAATCCTAGGCATTATCGCATATAGAAAAGGAAGAAATGTCCTATTACACTGTTATAAGCTTATTACCAATTGCTATAATGTATAATTGAATCTGTAATATACTAATTTTGTATGTTAATTAGGTTCCTAGAGCACCAAAACATGGGGTTAGGCATCAAAATTATTTGTCTACCCTGAATAATGAAGGAGTAATGGTATTTTAAAGTACTGGCGGCGGCCATCTTGAAAAATGACCTTTCGCATGGTCAAACTTTGGTAAACTTTTAGCACGGTTGCAAACAAATGGAAAATGTCATGAGTGAGAAACTAGTGTCTTAATGCGTTCGGAAAAAAATGTGTTTTTTTGGTGGATTTAGCCTATTTTAACAATAATCTGTAATCTTTAAGATTAATGTCTTCACCTCCCTGCCAGCTGTTCTCCGTGCAATGTCAGCCTCGTTGTGCCCTCTCTCTGGTTAGTGTATACCATGGGGACACCAGCCACACATCTATTTTCCTGGCTTCATAATAGACAACCATTCCCAGTTTTGGTCACAAAGGGGACCTTTGACCCTTGCTAAATGCCGCAAATTCCACAATCAAACTGAGTCTCTATGACAAGACTTAAACAACACTTCAAGGAACAGTCACTCCTTTGGGGTCCAGTGGCTGTCATAAGAAGGTGGTGGTCACTGGTCATACATTGAGAGCCTCTATCCAGAACAAGACTGAAGCACCGTCAGCTGCTTTTAAACTTGCAGTATCAGAACAGAAATCCCAATATTCTACAATGTTAAATAAATATTCCTACTATGGCAAAGCTACCAATCCATGCTTATTTTCTTTTCCCTTTTACACACACACACACACACACACGCACGCACGCACGCACGCACGCACACACACACACACACACACACACACACACACACACACACACACACACACACACACACACACACACACACACACACACACACACTCAACCAAGACTTAAAAACAGCAACAAAAACAGTCATTTAGTGCTCACAGGGATCTCCATACAAATAATACTGTAAATATTAGTGCAATTAGTGCATTAGTTAGTGCCCAGCATTGCCTTTTCTCTGGATTGAAATAGTTAATTTAGCAATTAGTCAATAGAGGCTGTTGGTTTATGGGGTATTTCACAAAAAAAAAAGAAAAAAAAAAAACTTTTGGTCATTATATGGTCTACTACTCAGTCTCATGTGAACACACCAGACATTTTATAAGTTACTACATTCACTATTTAGATATTTGATGTTCATTTTAGCGTATCTGGCTATCCTATACAAACCCTTTATGACTTAAAACTTCATTTTAACCAAGATAGATTTATCAAAAACACCCAATTATTTTTCTGGTAGCTCATATTGTCCTCCTAATTCCTGAGAAGATTCTGGAATTTCATTTACTAACAGCTTAGAGGCATGGAAATCACAAGCTAAGTAGTGATATGGACACAAAAAATAGTTAGGGGTTTAGATTACGTGTGCTGCAAGTTCCCAGCTGCAGTTCCAGCTTTGACCAGTGAGGTCGGCGGGGGGTGGCCAGCCAGTTGCCCAGTCTCTTATTTTGAAAAGATCATCCACAGGAAGAATTACTTTTGCTAGCTTATATTTAGCTCTGCTCTGTTAAATGAAATGAAAGCGCAGCTTGTGGTTTTTCCAACGTTGACACTAACAAACTGAACCATCTAATGTCAATCACCTGCTGTTGCATCATTTGGATTTCCCTGGCGTCTTAAAAGAAAGCATTCGTCATATTGGTAAGTCAAATCAGGGCCATCTAGATCAGTGGTCTTCAACAGGTGTTCCGGGGACCACCAGTGGTCCTTGAGAGGGTTCCAGGTGGTCCCCAGCTAAATGATGGAAAGTTGGTTAACCAGATGTTACTCTTTGAGAGCTTAAAAAACGAAACCAAATGGTCCATTTGGTCCCATTTTACACTCTCAAGAGTTAAAATATTCATTATGTGAATTAGTCCAAGTCTACACAAGTAGAGAATGTAGAATATTTTTATCTGTATGTTTGACGTGTGTGCGTGTGCGTTGTGTGTTTAAGAGCCGAATAGGTTGAACCTTGAAGGACTTGGTGACAGAAATTATTTTAAAGGGGAATTCCACACATTTTCAAAAATTTCCTGAGAGGATACAAATGTGTTTGTACCCTCTCAGGAAAAAGGGGTCTGAAAGAAAAATCATTAACATGGTGAAATACATCTTGATGATGTCATCAGATGTATTTCACCATGTTAATGTTTTTTCAGACCTCCATTTTTAGGAAATACAGAATTGGGGGAACTGTTTTATCATGTCCACACAACATCTCTAAGGTGTATTAATGACATATTAAAATGGGTGGAGTTCCACTTTAACCCCCTGAGCTGAATCTGTCTTGCACGTGGTTTGTTGAAGTCCCTCTAGTGTTGTGATTGTGGAATTCTTTGACAGAAATATTTCACTTGGCACAGGGGTCTAGTGGTGGTGTAGCAAATCATATTGACAAGACAGAGACCATTGCAAGTTGCTGTATTCTGTTGTCAACCCTAAGCTAGCCCAACCAATTAAAAATGAGCAGGGTTGAGATGGTTTCTGGGAGTTAATTAGACCTAGTATTAGCCTGACTAGTTTGTTTTGGGCGGGGCATTTGGCTGTGCTAGCATGAGGTACAGTACATGCATAGTCAGAGAAACCTTCTATGAGGGCTCCTGTTATAGGGTACAGTATATGGTCTTCAAAGTATTTTTGCTGACCGTGACCAACATGGAGATACTGAACAGTCAGGAACCTTGTGCTTTGGTCATGTTTATAGCAGTTCCACATTCTGATACCGTTACCAGTATCGGGGAAAAGCAGCGTCTACTCAGCTATTTCAAGTGACAAGGAAAACTCATGCTACACATGAACATTCAGAACCAAGAAGCAATTTATTTGATTGTCTGGTGCATCATCAAGAAAACGCAGATTCCATTTTGATGGAATACAATGGCAGGACAGAGTGAAATAAATGAGAGAGACAGGAATAGAACAAAAGAAAGTCAATGAGAAAGGGAACGCATACAAGAGATGGAAAAACAGAGAGAGAGAGATGAACATGAGATGGAGGAGTTTAGAAGCATTTCCTGTGGACAATGGATGGGCCGGCCTCCTCGTACTCATCCTTGCTGATCCACATGGCCTGGAACGTGGAGAGAGAGGCCAGGATGGAGCCCCCGATCCACACAGAGTACTTCCTCTCAGGAGGGGCGATCATCTAGAGAAGGTTGACAGACAGATTTGGTGAGAGGTGGAGCAGCAATGGCTTAGTAATTTAGCCTGGAATCTTATGTTGCCGTTGCAACATTCAACTTCTGGATGTCACGAGTGGCAACAGAGTCTGGCCAGGGCCTGCTTGACTTGAATTTCCCTATATTCACGTAACTTGTTGCATAGCGTTGTTGTTTCTGATTGGAAATTGTTCCAGTGAACAATTTCCTGTTACCACTTGTGTTTTAGACAGAGCCTTTTCGATGGCAACATCATTGTTCTTAGTGGCAGTCTCCATTTTCGCCTCTCAGGGTGCATACACACTTTTACATCGATACAGCTAGACTCTTTGCTGTCTAGCTGCCTCCCAAGTCAACTCTGCCCCACCCCCTCAATTCATTTCAAATGAGAGTCACATGGTTGAAAGTAGTCTGGCTTAACCTGAAAGGATTTTGGCCAGGGGGTGGGCGGGGTGCCGTGAGATTTCCACGGTAAATGAGCTGATCCGATTTGATCTCACCAACCTAGCTGATCTGAATTTGATCTCACCAACGTGTCATCATCCCCTGCCCCTCCCCTGCTCAGTGGCGTGCACAGAGATTTTGAAGGACAGGTGCTCAAATGTTACCAGGAGGACATCCCAGCTGCCCGGCTGGAACATTTTGGGGGTTTTGGGGGATTAAAAACGCATAGATAACTGCATTTCAGGCAGCATCTACAAGTACAACTATTCAAACACATTAGGCTACTGCTATATAAAATGGTTTGAAGAAAATAAACACACAACAAGAGAATAATGGCTTCTCCACTGACTGTATTTCAAACTCAAGTCCCTTAGAATAAGAGCTAATTCCCCTCTATCCCTCCAAAACAGGCCATGACTCTTGTGGACAACGGTGCCATCTTCTGACACAAAGTGGTAGTTTTTTTTTGTATTGCGAGACAAGCACTGTTTTTTTTTTTTTTAAACAGAGTGCTTTTAAAAGGGCATGTTGGTCCAGAGAGGGCCACTTGGGGGTGCAAGCCAAGAGTAAGCCAAGAGCCCACATGTTCACATTATTGAAAATTTAAATATTCAATACTAAAGCATTTTTGCATTCATTTTTTTTAATTGAGTATGGAACTTTTTCACTTTTTAACCTTTTCACAGCAATTAAAATAAACCAATTGCTCATTTTCCCCTCTGTGCATGCGCTTATGTACAATATTCAAATATTATTATGATGAATGAATGAATCTACAGTATGTATGTGTAGAGGTATAGTGTGTGCTCCGCTCAGCTCTACCTTGATCTTCATGGTGCTTGGTGCCAGGGCAGTGATTTCCTTCTGCATGCGGTCACCGATACCAGGGTACATGGTGGTGCCTCCGGAAAGTACGTTGTTGGCATACAGGTCCTTCCTGATGTCAATATCACACTTCATGATACCGTTGTAGGTCGTCTCATGGATGCCTGCAGACTCCATACCTGGACAGTGAAGTGATGGTGTTAGGAGGAGAAGGAAATGTTGTGTGTCGTCTGATAGGATTGCAGTTTTTTCTTGCCACAGGCGCCCAAATCAATCTTAAAATAGTTATGTCTAAAAAAAAGTCTGAGAATGGTGTACTGTACACCCAAAAAAAGTTCCAAAAATAAATATCATTAACATGGTGAAACACAACTTGATGGTGTCATCAAGTTGTGTTTCACCATGAGATATCCATTTGTAGGAAACACAGCATCATGTCCAGTCCACAAATTTCTAAGGTAAAATGTTGAAATGGGTGTAATCCCCTTTAAGAACAGAGGCACCCTAAAGTAACTAATAATGGGATTAGTCTATTAGTCAATAATTAGGTGAGATAAGTTGAAGTCCTCTGACCAATGAAGGAGGGCTGGAAGAGGGTCTCCGGGCAGCGGAACCTCTCATTGCCAATAGTGATGACCTGTCCATCAGGAAGCTCGTAGCTCTTCTCCAGGGAGGAAGAGGAGGCGGCGGTCGCCATCTCATTCTCAAAGTCCAGGGCCACGTAGCACAGCTTCTCCTTGATGTCACGCACTATCTCCCTCTCAGCTGAGAGCGTGCAAGGATAGAGAGAGAGACAGAGAGAGAGAGACAGAGAGAGAGAGAGAGAGAGAGAGAGAGAGAGAGAGAGAGACAGACAGACAGACAGACAGAGAGAGACAGAGAGAGAGACAGACAGAGACTGAATTCAAATGTCATGAGCCAGGATTAGTCCCCAACTCCCCCCATAAAGATGTGTGTGCCCATGTATTTTTATAGTATTTTGTTTTTATAGCATTTACAGTATTTCTGTATACTGTGTCTTATCAAGAAATAATCCAACCAACTGTGGATTTGAGACCTATCACAACGCTTGCTGTGTGTGTGTGTGTGTGTGTGTGTGTGTGTGTGTGTGTGTGTGTGTGTGTGTGTGTGTGTGTGTGTGTGTGTGTGTGTGTGTGTGTGTGTGTGTGTGTGTGTGTGTGTGCATGCGCGTGCGTGCGCACTCATTCTATTTTTTTTTACCAGTTGTCACAAAGCTGTAGCCTCTCTCAGTCAGAATCTTCATCAGGTAGTCAGTAAGGTCTCTGCCAGCCAGATCCAATCTCATGATGGCGTGAGGTAGAGCGTAACCTTCATATACTGGCACGTTGTGGGTGACACCATCACCGGCGTCTAGGACGATGCCTGGGAGATGGACCAAGAGACAGATAATATGAGACACAATGCCATCACACTGGGGATGGAGAGTCTCTACGACATCCTCCTGGTGGGGGCTCCTCACTGGCAGGTGAAGGAATAATCTGAAGCAGTGGTTTTCAACCTTTTTCATACCAGGGCCCACTATTTATTTGGCGCTTTAGCCATGGACCACCTTTGATGTTGAGTATAATCCCTCGGACCCAAAAGCAAGGATTTCCGTCCACAATTTAACTGGCAAAACGTTGTTCAAAATAACAATTCTTCGACATTTTCTAATTGTGTAGTTTCTTGAAAATTAATTAATTCAGACGTTTAAATATAATTTAACTCTTGAATGAAACCAAATGGACCCGTGAGGGTCCATTTGGTTTCATTTTAACCCTCTCAAGAGTTACAGATCTATAAGGGTCCATTTGGTTACCAAATACCAACTGTCCAATATTTAGCCTGGGCACCACCTGGAATTCTCTCAGGGACCAATGGTGGTCCCTGGACCACGTGTTGAAAACCCCTGATCTGAAGGAATAATGCAGTTGGAGCAGGTTTTTTTAAGGGGTGAGTGCACGTGGGTGTTAAAAGCTCAGTGCAATGAGTATGCAGTACTTGTTGTGTCCACAGGAGGGCTACAGAGAATGCAGAATAAAAATAAGTAAGAATGCACATGCACTGTAGAGTGCAGTCTTTTTTTTTGCTTTATATCAGCGGCAACTACAGCATATTATTTCACGAGCCCAGAATATTAACCATCCATTGTTGTGCTTCAATCTTGCCTGCTATTATCTCTTGTACATACTGTGTGTACATTGCTTGTATATTCTCTGGACAAGCTCACTTGTCTTGTAATTTCCCACTTTGCCCCTGTTGTCCAAGCTTGTAACCACCCATACTTGCTCAGAGAACTGTAAACTTTTCCTTGTTTTAAGGCGATTGCGCTAACCAGTACATGTACTGATGTACAGTAAAAACAAATTATTTCCAATAACAATTATGATGCCCATAGGCATATAACTTGCGTATCGGTGGAGTACAAATTTGATACCAGCCACCAGTGTAATTTAAACAAATAGTATACTAATATATACTATGAATCAAAATATGAAATGAAATATCACATGATAAATTATGTGGTATCAAAATGCCACAGACTGGCATATTCACCGATAGCAGCATTTTGGGCAGTATCGGCAGCTACTGGTGTCACTATGGTTATGGGCACATATGAGCTCCCAAATGCAGAAAAAAGCTGTCACTGTTCTGCGACAGAGTGACAGCCTGCAAGGTTTTAGAGGTGAATGAAAAATAAACTCCAGCCACGCGGCAGAATTCCACATCGGACAGATCCAGGAAACGCTTGCTCCTGCGGAAAATGGAAGCTGTGTCTGAGCTTTACTTTACTTTAAAAGACAGGAAGTGATGTCAGCAGAGAGGGGCTTTTCCACTAACCATTACTTGAAGCCTTTAGCATCCCTATTCTGATGGGAACAAACCTCATTTTTGTTTGGGACCCCCCGGCGGTCCCTCCCCGAACCCCAATATGAACAGCTGTGCCATAGAGGATAAGGATAATTATACTTTCTGTACTGAGGAAGGGAACACTGCTAGTATATTCACCTTAGAGGGTATTACTTTCCCAGTGACCTAATAATAAAATATCGTGGTACTTTAATGTATTGCAACCAAAAACAGACTATCCAGGGCATATCTTCTGTCAGGATAACCTTGTTTAATGTAAGATCTCTGCCACCAACAGCACCTGAAGCTCTTCATTAGCCTACTTACCATAACCTGGACTTTTTTTTAATGTTATTGTTAACTGTGACTTGCCAGTGTTTAGATCATTGGGATTATAAAAAGGACTATTCTAGCATTCAATGTGTAAGCTCGATTTGTACATCATCATCACATCATTGAGTGGTGTTAGTCCCTCCTGTATACAGCTTTGAGAGTTTGTGTAAACATTGAAGCCAAAAGTGATGACAAATGGTTGTTACAATGATACTAATATTCAACTTCAATTTCAACGGAGGTCAATAACAGTTGTCTTGGAACTGAAACCTTCTCCAAATATCATGATGATGTAGATATGTCATTGCTGTGTAGAATGCAATGTCTTGTTATTATATTATCATCATCATCATTATTCATTCTGCTGGCTGGTGTCTGTAAAAATCTACATATAAATCTACACTCACCTGTAGTTCTGCCAGAGGCGTAGAGGGACAGAACAGCCTGGATGGCCACATACATGGCGGGTACGTTAAAGGTCTCAAACATAATCTGTTGACAGGGCAGAGAAGAGGAGCAGGAAGAAGAAGACCATGAATGATGAGGACAGGCATGAAAGGAGAGGTAAGAAAAAAAAACATGAATCTTTGGGGAAGAGACAAAGAAGCACCTCATTCATATTCATTCAAGTTTATAGAATAATGTGACTGTCAACAACAATGTGTCAACTGATCATTTATTAGGTGGTGTAACATGGTTCCCTACCTGTGTCATCTTTTCTCGGTTGGCCTTGGGGTTGAGGGGGGCCTCAGTCAGCAGCACAGGGTGTTCCTCAGGGGCCACTCTCAGCTCATTGTAGAAGGTATGGTGCCAGATCTGCACACACCCAAAAAGGACACAAGTCAAATGTGTAGACGTCCAACCTTTTGGATACCAGGGCCCACACTTTATTCAGCATTTGAGCCACGGACCACCGTTTGAGGACATTATAGCCCCACAGACCCTAAAGCCTAAACTAAAAGATTTATTTTGATTTTGTCCACAATACCAGGCTGTATCTACAAAACAGTCAAACATACTGTACAGTAGATCAAAATGTCCATTAATCTTCTACTTTCTCTAGTTGTGTCGACTTTGGCTAATTCAGATGATGAATATTTTTAACTCTTTCTTGAGAGTGTGAAAATGAAACCAAATGAAACCGCAAGGGTCCATTTGATTTCATTTTCACGCTCGAAAATGTGGTACCCTTAACTGAAAAAATATTTTCTATTTAGGCTAGTAAAGCTAGTGAGAGGGAGAACCCTATTTCTATAGCCATGCCTGCTGTGGGATCAGAGCTATTTAACACTTATTTTAACAAAACATAATACATACACTAGCACTTATAAAATGGTACCCAGGGTATCAGTGTCTTGGATACAAAATACATAGAAAGGAGGAATAAGTGAGACCTTCTCCATGTCGTCCCAGTTGGTGATGATGCCGTGTTCAATGGGGTATTTGAGGGTGAGGATACCTCTCTTGGACTGGGCCTCATCTCCTACGTAGCTGTCTTTCTGTCCCATACCCACCATCACTCCCTGGAGACAAACACAGAGCACTTACTGTAGGTCAGACTTAATGGAATATGCCGCCCACAACCCAACACCAAAACATTTGTCTGAAACGTCTCTTGGAAACCTCTTGATTTAACAGATTTAACGTTAAATCAGAGTGAGACATTTCAGTTGTATAGTGTATTTATTCAGAATATTACATCTTTGCAGCGTCTGTGAAGCCCCATTTATTAACTGTGTCCATGGATGTTCATGATGAACAAATGCAGCCAAGCAATAGACCCTGTACTTTCCAGCCAGGCTCTTTCATTCCAAAGTAACTATCATGGACATTACACATTAAATACTGGTTCATTTTTGGAAACAGAACCTCAAAATCTCTTCCAAATCATACAGTGGAAACATATGTGTGTGATATTTATTTTTTAAAACAATGTTTTATCATAGGAAAACTATTGGTGGAGAGGTTTTTATTTTATGCTTAGCTGTGATTGGACCATCGTATTTTGGGGAGGGGCTTACTGCAAGGTCTGTTATTGTTTCCTCATGAGGAACATGTGCTTTTCTAATAACTGGACTGCATATAGTAATAAATGTACATGTATATGACCTAGTGTTTGTAGGTATATCGATATATTGTTCACAACTGATCAGGAGTGTGTGTGGATTTGGTTAAAGTTAAAGTTAAAAGTCATAGGGGTGACTGTGGCTCAGGTGGTAGACCAAGCAAGTCACCCAATGATCCATGGGTCGTTGGTTCGAATCCTGCTGCCTTTTTCTACATGTCAAAGTGTCCTTAGGCAAGACACTGAACCCCACATTGCCTCCAGTCATTGCCACAACTGGTGTGTGAATGTGTGAAGTGAGAGGCCACTGGCATTGACTGTTCACTGCTTCACCTCCCAATGTATGAATGAATGGTCCATTGTAAAGTGCCTTGAGTAAGCACGTAGTTCATAGAAAAGTGCTATAAATTTGCAATCCATAGTCTGAAAACATATTTTTTCTATACTCATACCAACTTGGGAAATGCTAATATCTTTTTCCATACTTCCATACTTCACATACTATCTATTTTACTAATACATATAATGTGACTCTACAAGAAAGCACATCAGTGCATGCAGCAGAGGTGGTTTCTGGGTTACTTTTCTGAAACCAGAATTACAAGGTGCTATCAGATATTTGTGAAACAATTTGTCGATGCAAAAACTACAAAATGTACTTTTCTTCATACACTTGCTTAAAGCAAGTAACATTTTAATTTTTGCCTGAGCTGTACTTTTATGTGTAGTAGAGTAAATCTGTCCATCTCTGTGCGTTATCCAGGATACCCACCTGATGTCTTGGCCTGCCCACGATGGATGGGAACACTGCTCTGGGAGCGTCATCTCCAGCGAAGCCTGCCTTCACCAGCCCTGAGCCGTTGTCGCACACAAGAGCGGTGGCCTCTTCCTCGTCACACATGTTGACTGGCGGTTAGGCTGGAGACCTACAGACAAACAATTTACAAGGTAGGCCTTTAGTAGACACACTTAATCCAGAGCGGCTTTACAGTAAGCAGGGTAAACGCAGTAATAACATATCAAATGCAGAGAGACAGTGTCATGCCTCAGTGCAGTGTCTCGGTATTCTAGGATAGAAACACATGAACAGACAGACTTTATAGGGGAATTTCACACACAAAAATCACAATTGTGCCAAGTGAGGGAAACTCACGGCCATCACCAAAAAACACATATATTGCAGAAACCGTGTTGGCCTGTGGCACTTGTAATTCCAGGGAATTAGCATGCATGCTGAAAGAGCTTTTAACAGGTGTAGACAGGGCTGGATTTAAGGGGGGGCGCTGTGCTCATGTCGTTGGTGAGGGGCCCCTCACACCATAAAATGACAAGCAAAATTTATGACCAGAAGCACATGTTTCCCAAATGGAGTATTCTAGCATCAGAGAGATGGTATTTATACACAGTAGTTCAGACGCGGACACTACAATGGTGTACAGTGGTGTAAAGTACATTTACTCAGGACCTGTACTTAAGTGGACTTCAGGACCTTTTACTTTATTTTCAATTTTCACTACATCTATACTTCTACTCACTAAATAAACATTAACCACTTTACTATTTAAACATTGGCTATTTTCAGAAGAATTTTTAATACCTTTTACACATATTATGATAGCTTGCGAAACAGGACATTTCTTCAGAATGAAGGTGCTTTTACTGTCTGCTCTTATATATTCTGGTGCCAAAACATTAGTTTTACCTCCTGAATACCAGACTTTTACTTT
>CM076969.1:16952055-16979555 GCA_039105355.1 Benthosema pterotum | reverse complement strand
TAGAAATGTAGTTCTGTAAAACTCCTTTATTTTTTTTTAGAAACTCCATTTCTGAAGAAAGGTTGTGTTTCACCATGTTAATGATTTTTCTTTGAGGACCTTTTTTCTGAGAGTGTGCAAATGGAACCAAATGGACCCGCCAGGGTCCATTTGGTTCACATTTGCACACTCTCAGGAAAAAAATAATAATAAAATGCGGCTCCAGACAGATTTTGAATTTAATTTTGGGTCGAAAATGGCTCTTTCAACATCTTGGGTTGCCGACCCCTGACCCAGGAGAAGGTGCTCTACTAAGCGAGAGTCTGTATTGGAGTATTTGCTGTAATTGATTTGTGCAGATTCTCAGTGTCGGTTATAGATATTTAGTGGAAAATACAATATAAACCCCTTATCCCTAAACGTCTTTACCATGAGGTATTACTATTTTGAAAAATAATTTTGATTAGTTAAAATGGCCAGTCTACAAGATCAGCATGTCGATGTAGATTGGCTGTACGGATTTTTAAACTAAATACACCATATATGCTTCGGTTCCACCATATGAACCTTAGACATAGAGTTTAGTTTACTACAACCCTCCGTATGGGGGAGTTAACAGGTGGACGATGGTGTTATTACTCGGCCAAGATCTTTCTACAAGCACACAGTATAAATTCAAATAAACAACAATTTGGCTTTTTGTCATTTATTAAAAATCACACTCACACACAAACACACACACACTAACTATACTTTGTACAGTGTTTTACAAGACCGATCCGTGTCTCCTCTACACGACGGACTATTTTGCATTTGTGCTCCCGTTATGCAAGTAGTAGTACTGCGCAGCAGTATAGCAGCAGTATAGGCAGGTAATAAACTGAAATAAAACAAACACAAACGAAACACTATAAACATCTGTCAACTCTCACAGTGTAAACAATAATCAAACAATATATTATTACTGCAATTGCGTCAATATGTACAATTTATGGTCATTTGAAAACTCAATACTCACACAGTGGACCATCCACTCTGAAAACTTTTGTCGACTGACCACAGCCACTTCGGACATGCGCACTGACGTCTCTCTTTACATCGCAGTAAACATTGTTTACATTAAACATGTGCAACCACATCTGAACCACACGGGGTCACCGGCCACCCATAATTAACCAAAACCAAACAATTGGCTATTTGAACTATTCAAAAATGTTTTTCAAATTTGCGAAAAAGGCAAATAAGTTTAGCGGGTTTAAGTGAATGTGGAGGCCACATGTGGCCCACGGACCGTCAGTAGCCCATTTGGAATTATAACCGCTGAAATCAACAACAGTATTCCATAATCCGCGGGCTGCATTAAGTGAAAGTCCAGGCCACATGTATGGGATAGAGGTCCATTACAACAGAATATTCTCCCTGTGATGTGCACCCCTTCGTGGTTGTGACCTAAACGACTGCTTATATTGCTTATACATAGAACCGGTCACAGATTCTTGAACAACAATGGGAAAAAAAGGAATATTCACACTCTTGTTTCAGCACCTATAAGCCTTCCTCAGTCTTTGAAACGTAGAGGAAGCCACAAGTCTTTCTTTTAAATCTTTATAGCAGATGGTCAGTTGGTCAGAGTTTCAAAATATTAAAGGCATGTTAAGAGACATGCCACATGCCAACTTAATTGAAGATTATAGGCCTATTTTGCTTGCCCTTCCAATTTAGCACAAATCCTCATTGATGGACAAGACGTCTATACTTTATTATCCAACTGAGTGATGCATTAGTGGCGTAAATGCATTCTAATTACTGCCGTGCTACTTAGGAGAAAACATTATACAGCTAATAGATTTCTACATCACTTTGCCAAGATCACTTTGGGGCCTGTGAAGCCATTTTTAAGTGGAACACATACTTGCATAGGATGTTTAGAGTTCCACTACACTGTATAAATAAACACAGTTCAGCTTCTGTGATCCAAGTCTATTCTAGGGAGCCATACTGTATGTAGATGTGTAAACTGAACACAAAAAGCACGAATCAAGCATTCTATTTATTACACTAATAGTAACAGATGGTTTTATTAATGTAGTACTTCCTAGAACATTTGTCATGTGACTGTGGCCTATTGCCACTGCTGTCTCAACCACAGCCAAAAATATAATTAAATAAAAATAGACCGACATGTGATACCCTCATTTCCTGAAATGAGGATTGTGGACATAAAGGCCAACAAGTATGATAATATATTATAATGTAATCCATGATGCCTTTGTCGTGTTGCTAATGCCATGCATGCATAAAATGTAGGGTAAAAACATTTTAAAAGATTTGTTTTGGGCTCTTTTGCAGCAAAGGTTGTCATGAACGAGACTCGAACATGTGACACACCATCATATGAAAGCCTGTATGTGGCATTTGCCAGTGGGCACCCCAGCAATGTTAATTCTGGTTCTGATTTCTGGTTCTCTTCTGTTCAGAGGGTCTCATAAAGAAGATTGCAGAATTTGCAGTGTGTTGCAACTGCAACCCTCTGCAACAGATTGTTGTTGACAATGCTGCCCATGTGTACAGAGACTGTTGTGTGTACAGAGTCGAGGAGTGGTCTCTGCACTCAGCCCTGAGGGTTTCCTGTGTTGTCAGGGGATCTAATATGAGGATTTTTTTCCACTTCCCTCTCTTTTCCAATTGCTCCCCCTGGTGGCCCTAGTTGGAGCTACTGGCCTATATGGTTGAGTGAACAGGGAAACAATAGGAAGGGAAGTTTGATGTTCATGTTCACTGACTTCACTGACTTACTTCATCCACTTGCTTAGGGTTGCTACAGACCTGAGCAGGCATCAGCAGACCTTTTCTGCCCGGCAGTGGCGTCACTTCCTGTTTTTTTTAATGGGAGTGAATGGGAACTTCCTGCTTGTATTTTTGTGGTTGTTGGTGGTGAGGTATTAATCCAAGTTAGCCAGTAACTGCCTGACAGTTAAGCTATAAGTCTACTGATTCATTTGAAACTTCAAATTGTATTTAGGGTAGACAGTTATAAGCTGCAAGCTTCAGCCCACACCTTTTCGGATCTTGTGGTTAATCATGTTAATCTTGTCTGTAGAATGCAGCATATTACTCGTTGCAGTGTTTACATACAGCAAAAATACTCAACATGTTGATTGATTGATTGAAAATTGTGTTTCACAGTGTGCATGATGCATAGGCAGTACAAAACTATTGCTATGGAAGACTGGAGGCATACTTTAACAATATGATTAAAGTATATTAAAGTATAAAAAATAAAATATAAATATAAAATATAATATATAATATATAAAATATAAATTGACCCTTGGGTCCCTTTGGTCCATTTGGTTTCATTTTTCACTCTCAACAGTTAAATTAATTTAAATTAATAACTCAAATTTCAAGAATCTACACAATTAGAAAATATAGCAGAATTGTTATTATGACCAATGTTTTGCCAGTTTATCTCTAAATTGTGGACAAAAATGTGAAAATCCTTGGTTTTGGGTCCGAGAGATGAAACTCAACATCAAAGGTGCTCCGTGGATAAAATGCAGAATAAATAGTGGGCCCTGGTATGAAAAAGGTTGAAAAGCACTGAAATAAAACAAGTTGAGTCAGAGCTAGAAGAAGAAGAAGAAGCAGGGGCGGATCTAGGCATAGGTATGGGGGGGCAACACTCCCCTAAACGCCCAGGCTGCCCCACCAAACTTGCGTGTCTGTTGCAACTTCAACAACAACTGATGATATTATTGATGCTTAATTGCCTAATAAAAGTCTTGTAACCAAAAATGGCATGGGGGCATGAAGCCGCCCCCATACCACCCAACCCCACCCCCCCCCCCCCCACCCCCCCCCCCCCCCCCCCACCCCCCCCCCCCCCCATAGGAAATGTTGTATCCGCCGCTGAGAAGAAGAAGAAGAAAGGGTGAGAGTGACGCTGGAGGTCTTTGGGACACAGACCAGCTGTGTGTGACAGAACAGCTCCACGCACGTCGGCCCGTGACACAGAGAAGGGACCAGAAGAAAGGAAGATGGATGGGTGCAGGGTTAGAGAGCAGGGTTAGAATGGAGGAAAAGAGCAGGAGCAGGGAGGAGGGGGGGCGTGAGAGCCACGGAGCGGAGGGGAAGAAAGAGAGGAGAGGAGAGGCGGAAAGAGGAGAAGGGAAGAGCCACATCCGGAGATAAAAAAAAAACCTGAGAATGTGCTCAACAGTCTCAGCTGCTAATTACATCAACTCTAGCACAGTGGTTTTCAACCTTTTTCATACCAGGGCCCACTATTTATTCAGCATTCGAGCCATGGACCACCATTTGATGACATTTTCACCTCACAGACCCAAAACTAAAGATTTGTTTTGTTTTTGTCTACAATACCGGGTTGGATTTCAGAAAAATAAAGGACAAATATGACCAAAAATGACCATTAATCCTCTACATTCTCTAGCTGTGTAGACTTGGGCTAATTCAGATGATGGGTATTTGCAGGTCCATTTGGTTTCATTTTCAGACTCTCAAGAGTTACATCTGGTTAACCAACTTTCTATTATTT
The DNA here is from genome assembly GCA_039105355.1 of Benthosema pterotum. Classification (NCBI taxonomy): domain Eukaryota; kingdom Metazoa; phylum Chordata; class Actinopteri; order Myctophiformes; family Myctophidae; genus Benthosema; species Benthosema pterotum. The sequence goes on along the minus strand of CM076969.1, from coordinate 16,975,018 downwards.
AGCTGGGATCACCTGAAACCCCCAGCCCTAAAAGACCATTGTGGTCACCGGACCACTGGTTGAAAACTACTGCTTTAAGACATTATTTGGGGGATTTTGTGCTCACAACCGCCTTTGCCAGCAGGAGAAATCTCAGGCTTAGTTACTCCAGAATTTAAAATCAGGTTTTGTGACTTTCATTTTCATTCACTCATTCATTCATTTATAGGTATTATGAACTCAATTACACACAGAAAACATGAACTTTGAACATTCCATGGATTTTTACGCTGTGGATTTTTCTGTCTGGTTTGGAAGGCTTTTGAGCATAGGCGGATTATGAAATGAAGGGCCCCTGGGCCGCCACCAGCCAAAGGGCCCCCCTACACCGGAGGATTTTTCTGCTCGGCACGGCGGCATGATGGTTTAGGACTTTTGGGGCTATTTTAGTGACAAAATTAGTAAACCCATTGTTAATAAGGACCGTATGCACCATTATTATTCACTTTTAGTCCTTTTTTGGGTGGGCCCTGAGCTGGAGCCTCTTAGCGATCACACGGAGACTCAAGCTCATGGGCCCCCCTAGCTCAGGGGCCCCTGGGCCTGGGCCCAACGTGCCCATTGGATAATCCTTCCCTGCTTTTGAGCTGCAATGAAAACAGGCAAAACAGTGGAAACATCTGCTGGCAAATCCCATTGACATGCTGTATATGGGAATTGCAGGATGTGACATCACATTCAGCAGGAGAAAATAGAGCACCACAAAAATAGAGCACCTGATTGACCAATTGAGCTCAGTAAAAAAAATATATATATATTTTTTAAATCTCAAAATCCATTCATATAAAATGTGACAAGATCCTATATTGAACTAAATCATGTCAGTATAGTATGGCAGTATATGAACCACATTACCATAGGTATAGCGACCACAGAAAGAGTTAGAACACAATAATAGAGACGAAAGTAACACAGAACTACACTTTAAGTGTGGAGAGTGCAGATCCCCACCAGGCTGGGTTGCCTAACCCTGGTCGTGTTGATCAAATTGGGGTCCACTCTGTACCCTCACCCATGCATATCAAACAGGGAAAAACAAAAACAATCAAACAAAAAATCGGAATCATTTGTGTGTATATAACATGACGTGACTACATTATTTTAGAGTTCAGCTGAGTTATGGGAACACACCCATGGAGTAACGAAAAACAATCTGGTGTTTCTTGTGAGAAGCCTAACATCTCATCCCCACTTCCTGCTCCGATCACCCAAGCGCGCGCGCACACACACACACACACACACACACACACACACACACACACACACACACACACACACACACACACACACACACACACACACACACACACACACACACACACACACACACACACACACACACACACACACACATGTTCCCCCCAGGGAGTATGGTGGCCGGGTGCTCCTCCACGTCCTACGCTTGTGAGGTTCCTTTGCTGTCATTTTTTCCCCCTTTTTTTCTTTTTTAACTCCTTACTGAGTCTAAAAATACCATCTGACCCCGGATGTTGGGGCTGGTGATGTTACATAAGCTCCTTGGGACTGAAGTGTTGGGACTGCGTTTTCTGGAACTCTGCACTCAAAAGTAAACAGTGACCGAAAGACAATTTCCAGGACAAAAAGGAAAAATAATACCCACAATTAGCTTCACTTTGATTGTTTTAATTGGCTATTCTACCCAAAATTAGAGAAAAAAACATGTTTTAATAACAATGCAATACTGATATACATTGTGAGATAATTGATGTCAATAACTTTTCTTGCATACCAACTTACCAACTTTTCTTTATTATTCCAGAGTAGACCCACTCATCTTTGAATCACCAAGTTTACTTACATGTAAACCTTTATAGCATTCTCCATGGAGCACCTGGTTGCAGCTTTTCTTTTTGTAATTACAGTATGTCTCTGGGTTGGTCTTACAGTTTCTGTAGGCCACAAATGAAACTACAAAGACTTCTGGCTAGAAGCTGGTGTGCTATACCGGTATATTAGAACTCAGAGATATTGACATAAAACTATGCATGCAGGAGATGTTACAGCCAGGTAATTTGTAAGCTCTCATTCTATATAGGGTTTCATCTTTTAGTTAGTAAGTGCATTCAATTATGTTACTTAAAGGGGAATTCCACACATTTTCAACATTTTAATATAATATCATTAATATACCTTAGAGGTGTTGGAAATAATTAAAATGTCCCCCCATTCTGTAGGATGGGGGACTGGAGGTCTGAAGAAAATCATTTTTTAGAACTACATTTCTAGGAAACACAAGATGATGGGCGTTTTTATTATTTCCACATGACATTCCTAAGGTATATTGACATGACAGAGTAAAATGATGAAAATAGTAGAATTCCCATTAAGGGTTACTGTATTGGATTGAGGTTTAATCTTTGCTCCTCTTTGCAAATATAATGTTAGTCACACAATTTGCCAGGTATTTTCATCAGGTATTGGTAGCCAACTACTGGAGGCCATGCTGTGTAGTGTGTAATGTGTGTCATGTGCCAGAAGGGGGTACCGTTTAGCACACAGGTGGATGGCAGAATTCAGTTTAGAAAGTCCATAACATAACATGATTTAGAGGCAAAATAGTAGACTGGAGATTAGAGTTCAATATCAACAACTGGAGTGTACTATGATATATTTTTGTTTATTTTAGGGTTAGGGTTAATGTTATAAATCGTTTTATAAAGCAGTAGTAAAAATAGGTTCTATTCTTCAGTCTGTGCATTTTGAAACGTCAGGACTGGGGTGGATAAGTTAATAGTCCAGATGGAGTTCTTGGAGTTGCTCCAGAAAGCTCTCATTTTGGCACCATGCAGATTCAAGTGGTGATTCCCTGGTTTCTACTTCATGTAGGGTGCTGCTGATTTGAAATCTCTCGGGAATACAATATGTGAATTATGTTTTCCCTTTGGACTTCCCTCAAATGTTTGAAATAACTTGTAGTTAAATGCAAATGGTATTGTAATTGTTTGCTTGCAAATTGTTTGTAAGACAATACACTTAATACAATATACCGTAGGCCTACCTATTGATTATAGTCATAGTGGTTTAATGTCCTTTCACCACTATCGGCATATGCATCTCAATGGAACATATTAGTAAAACAAACAAAAACAAATATTGAATGAACAGCCAGGCACACTATACTATAGGTTTATTAATTAAATCCACACTGTCGAACACACTGCCAATACCATCTGTGTTGTAGAGTAATAAACACATTACACTCTCCTAAACTAAGAATAGACTATACAGTGTGTACTTATTGTCCTGTACAGTTTACGGTATGTCAGTTGTCAAAGTTTAAACACTGGTTGAATATCACTGACCCAAATCAAAACCTGCCTGTTGTTTTGCTCACATGCTGCTAGGCGACGGCTCTTTGATGTATTACTGTAGTCCTTTTTTGTTGTTGTTTTGCTTTATTGTAAGATGTTGCATGGTAATTTTCATCTTTCCCCTTCTTTTTAAATGAATTAACCAATCGATTAATTTAAGGATATTTTCATCCATAACAACATTCCCAAAATAGGGCGCCATGTGGTTAAGTGAGTACTAGTGCCGTTCCATTGGCATAAACATCAAGCAACTCTGTAGTGGGCTCTTCTGGAATGTTTGTCTTTCGTGGGCCATATTTATGTCAAGCACAGCGTGCAATGCATCTTAACCTTGACCCCACTGTGATTAGCAGCATTGAGAGAGAGAGAGATGCTTGGTAAAGTGCTGTGGTAGTTGTTGTAAATGATTAGGGTCTGGGGGAGAGAAGCAGCAGAAAGTGGGGAGAGGGCACCTTGCGTAGATCACAGCTTTATCGTTGACTATGTTTAGATCTTGGCTTCCACGACTGCTTCTCAAGTAACAGGGCCGTCGGCTCAGCTCACCCCCTTCAGACGTGAGACCCGAGAGCAAAGTGAGAGTTAAAGACACACTGGCAACACAGGAAGTCCCAGGAAAAAGAAAGAAGAGAGAGAAATGAGCCAATCAGAGCCACATAGTCATAAAAAAAAGTAATTGAAAAGGAACGAGAGGGAGAGAACGGCGCAGGAACTGCAGTGTTCAGTTGAAACCCAGCACTCTCCCATAACAGTGTCCGCCTGTTCGTCTTCTGTCCCTCTACCGGCTGTAATGGGAAGATGGCTGGGGAAGGAATAGAGACTCCCAGCTGTTCCCCGGCCCCTAGCGACCAGCAGCGATCATCATCTGCACATTTCCTGCGAGATGTGATCTTCCATGGCAAGTTTAAAGTGAGTGCAAGTTAAGAGAGTTGTGAGAAAGAGACTGACTGACTGACTGAGACGTTAAGACAGAAAGCTGCAGTGAACACACAGTGGAGCATTTTAGGGTGATAAAAGGCAAAGAAATGCTGAGAACATGTGGCAGGGAGTGAGTGAGTGAGTGAGTGAATGGATGGATTTGTGCTAAGTTTAAATTTACTGCGGATAACATTCAGGCTTTAGTGCTCTTTAGGGACGAAAACCCTTTTTTAAAACCATAACGTTCTCAGCTCTGTAGGCATTGAAATACTATTTTTCACCCATTAGTGAAAATAGCTAGAGGCTCGCAGTGCATATTTGCACTAATAGTGCATGTCAATCTAGCCTAGGAGACTCTAGTCTAGGAGACTCCAAGTTTCTATTGTGTCGTCAAATTGTGTTAAATGAACTTTATTAGTGTGAACAACAACACCTGTTCTAGCTGTTGAATCTGCTTGTTGCCTTACAGTATTTGAATGTGTTGTATGTTTGTACAGCACCGACATATCAAAAGTATTTATTTTGCGGCAGTAGACATTTGACAAGCTATACTGTATATTCTTCTATGTTAATTTCATTTTAATAGAACTGTCTTCAGGTCAGATAAGTCTTGCGACTGGAAAGAGGTCTAGATTCCAAGTGCAATACTGACTAATATGTGTTTTCTGATACACTGATATTTGCATCTGTGTGTCATTTTGCCCCACATGCCCAGAAATTGCACGTGTGTTACACACACACACACACACACACACACACACACACACACACACACACACACACACACACACACACACACACACACACACACACACACACACACACACACACACAAACAGATTCAACCACTGTGCCATGGGTACTCGGTGCTTGCTGTGCATTAAGTTCTTACACCTGGGTAATGTAAGTACTTCTAAAGTAAACATTATAAATATGCAGAAGAATGTAGAAGCTGTACGATGACCTGTGCCACTGACCCCCAGTATATCTGCAACTAATGTAAGCATGTGAGCACGTGGAAGTTGTAACATGGACAAACAAAGAACTACATTGAATATGAGGACCAGGTCTTAACTTTGTCAGTCGTAGGGGTGTGCTGTTACACACATTTCTGACCTTATTTTCACCAGGGTTAGGGGTTCTAAATGACATTAACATACAGGCACAAACATCGGACAAAAGTCTCATTTGCCACAAGAATGAGGCTTGTGCCATTGTCAATGTGGGTCAGAATGCCTGGATTAGAATCACTCTGTTCTGTTTTTTAATGTAGGCCAACAACCCATTTGATTGACAGAGAATAAATAGGCCAATCAGCAGCGTCGCATGCCTATCTAAACACGCTGCATAACATTGATAGGACAATATTATCATACTGTAAGTAATAACAAGGTTACATGATTGTTGGTCATAACTGAGTAGTGGCGTCATCAGCGGTGGGAAGTGGGAACTAACACATTACATTTACTCAAGGAGTAACTGTTTTGTTCCTTTGAGAGTGTTTCCATTTTGTGTTACTCTATTGCCTCTGTCACATGAAAAATACATATCCAAGAAGTAGTTCAAGAGTTACTTTTTAATAAGAATTCAAATTCAACAATTCAACAAATGCCAGATCTACAAGCTAGCAAGAACAGGCTTTTGTCAAAGCCTTGTGTTTCAAGCTTGCATATATAAGCTTGCTGCTAAATGGTAAATTGTGCTTTTATATAGTACTTTTATCCAAATCCCTTTACTCAGATGGTGCATTCCATTCACCATTTGTCAATGGAAGAAACCAAGTCACCAGCATGCTCAGATAATTTTGTTTAGAACTATACAGGTACTCATTTTGGCTCCTCCCCTTTCTTAGTCCACTTCCTAGGCAGACTGTTCCTGTTTTTTCTTTTTTTCTTTTAGATTAGACAAAACTGAACCACAGCTAACTCACCCAAAATGTTTATAACTTTCATTAAAAAAAATCTTTAGGAGATGATTACTACATTTTTCCATCCCACAACATTTGAATCCGTGGGAAGTGCTGTGCACTGCATGTATTCCTGGAAGAATACTTTTAGAAGATGAGGCCAACGTCAGAATGTGAACTGCAGTGTTCGCAGTACACAAATCTATGATAATCTATTCACATGAACACTGTGGGTGCACAAGGTTGCAAATGCATGTGTGCCTAATTTCATAATGCATTGCCCAAGCAGCGGGAATCTGGAGCGTTAATTTAACGCACAGGCCTCTGGTTTAAGCGCGGCATAATAACATACAAATGGACTCTTACACTCTTGAGAGTAGAAGTTAACACGCTGCATTCTGACTGTGCCGCTTTGACAGCTGCACAGCAGCCATGAGTAATTCAATGCTGCAGACGTGGACTTTAATAGAATAAACCCCTTGCAGTTGCACCCTAATGCTAACCTTAACACTGGATGTGTCAGGTTCCTGTTCTAAGGTGCAAGACCTACACTTGCAGATGCATGCATTAGAAACGCAGCCTTAGAGGAGTAAGGCTGCGTTTCACAAAATTTGTGAATTCATGGAGGGATGTTTTTTGCTTTCTTAAGCCCATAGTTTGACCAGTAGGAAAGTGTTTCCATTGAGTGATCTACAACAGGGTTTTCCAACTTCTCGATTACACCCAGACCTTACCTGTTGTGGATACACGAACACCAAATGATGTACAGTGTAGATAATAGTTAAGTAGGACGCACAACAGTGAATGAGCCGCATGTGTAAATGCCATATAGTCATGCATGCAGACAGTGCAACTATAAATACATAGTACAAACTATAAATACATACAAAGATGCAAAGATAGTTATTGGGCCAAAGTTTACCAAAAGCCTGATGACTGCTGCAGCTATTAATATAGAGGAAAACCCTGCATGCTTCTATTCAACTTAGGACCTTACCTGGTTGAATATACAGTATGAGCGACCGATTCCCTTGGTGGTCCTGATCAATAGTAATAATAATCATAATAAGCTCACAACCAGCTGAGATAGTTTGCCAAAAGGACCATATGGTTCTGTAACTGTGCAAAAGTAATCAACATGGATCGTTAATAGGTAATCTGTAAGTGTGTACAGACCCATAAGGGTTCATTTGGCAATGTGAGTCTGGACGTGTGTGTGTGCGTGCGTGTGTGTGTGTGTGTGTGTGTGTGTGTGTGTGTGTGTGTGTGTGTGTGTGTGTGTGTGTGTGTGTGTGTGTGTGTGTGTGTGTGTGTGTGTGTGTGTGTGTGTGTGTGTGTGTGTGTGTGTGTGTGTGTGTGTGTGTGTGTGTGTGTGTGTGTGTGTGTGTGTGTGTGTGCACGCGCGCACACATGCGTGTTGCCCCCTATGGTTGAAAAGAGAATTGCTTTCGTCAATGTTAAAATTTAATGCACAAATGAATGCATTATTAATCAATAATTTGTCAATTTGAAAAAAGGGCTTTGTTATTCTCTCTGTAATATATTATGGTCAATGACTGTGTGAAAAGTCAGAGTGATTGGTGCACCCAGTGAGGAGGTACGTCAGTTTCAGACATTCAGACAGGCAGAGAGACATTCATTCATTCAGACATTTGCTTATTTATAGTATTGATATGGTCAGGACAACTTGAGATTACATTCTTACATACCAGTGGCATAACTACATGAGTACACATACCAATGGTTCAGAACCTCTGCAATCTACAAATCAACCGCTCATCATCTTGTGTGTGCAATATTGCTTGAGTACAAATACGAGCTGTTCAGATTTACTCCACTATACACACATGTAGCTCAGTCAAAATGTTACTTAAATCTTTCACTGCTCTATGGTTCCTCCTGGTGGCTACTACTAACTACGTCACACTGTCAGCATTAGATTGAATTACTAATATGAACCATCAGTTTTGTCTCTGGGTTATTACTGAGGATGTTATTATTGACAGCAGCAGAGACAGTTAGCATTAGCTGGTACTCTTTGCCTTTCGCCACAAACAGTTGTATGTCGGCAGCCATGCAAGAGACATTTTCAGGAGTGTGTCTGTTCTATACAATACAATTCTCAAAGTAGGCATTGCACTGTGATACATTGTGAGTTAGGTTGGCTATTTTTGAACCAGCATATCCCATGTTGAAACTTTTTTGTTGTCCTGACATTTTCTGTGTGCCAGCTTATGAGACAGACAGTATCAGCAATGCAGGCATCCACCTGCCTTTGGAAATTCAGGATTTTATATTCGTAGACAACAGTAGACAAGCTCACTGCTCATAAAGCGAGACGCTCAATTCTACAATTCAGCAGACAGACACACAGTCACCACTACTACGCGAAAGCAGTTAACTGTGACGGGTACATGGTTACATGAGCCCACACATTACGACATGCACACACGTGTGACACAAGGCGCGGGGGTGGGGGGGGGCTGGAGTTTTGTATCTGTATAAAGTGCACACACTGAACTAAAAAACCTGTATCTATCTATACAGTAAATGCATAAACTCTCTTTCTGTCCAGGCTCCAGGCTATAAGTCTGTAATTGTTTAATTGGATTGGATAAATACAACTAATAGTCATTTCAGCATTTAGCCAACGCCAATGCCTTAATTTTGCATGCTTGCACTATATGTTCAACAGAGACTCTTAACAGAATGTCATAGGCAAACATCCAGATGGATTAGAGTTAGTGCGGAAATCTGGAAATCATCCAACATGTTATGTTCTCATGTAGCAAACGGATACAGAAGTGAACTGCAACAGGTTTTTGCGGAGTAGTCAGATTTGTCCATTTCAATTTAAAATGTCCATTGTATATTAGATTAATACTAAAACTACCGTAAGATCAACTGGACAACTTCATCACTTTTGCAGCAATATCGCTATAAATACATATTTAGCCCTGTGCTCAAATGCCTGTGAAAAAACAGTTGAAATACGTAAAACTAAAGAAAGTGGCGGATTAAGAAAAAATAACACCCATCTTTTACTTTCTCTAATAGTTAGTGCGTGGACTGATGGATATTAAAATAGAGAAATATGTTTACCTCATTGAAATGTTTATATACAGTAGTACACAGTGAATGCATACATCATAGAAAAATCAGTATGTATTCATGATTTATTTTCTCCTATTATTAAGGTTATTGTAGCAGCTAATTTATATTGGTGGTTGACATAACAAGACCAAAGCATGTCTTGGAAAAAGAAAAAAAAAAGATTCACCTGCCGCAACAGATTGATACCTGCCATGACACTTCTGCAATTAGGAAATGATTTTGCTGCCTCTCACAGAAACGGATTTGACTCAGTGGCACTAGGGAACTAAGATGTTGGCTTTGTATGCCCCAGGTTTGAAATCCTGTTAGTCACGTACATGGTCCACACGCACAGACACACGCACAGACACACGCACACACACACACACACACGCACGCACGCACACACACACACACACACACACACACACACACCAATGCATTTTATTTGCCTGATTGAAGGAGATACAAAATAAATAGCAGATTATTTTAAATAAAAGGCAGATTATTTTACTCCTCTAGATCATTTTGTCTAGACTAGAGAAGTCATGTCAAATCAACTGCAGACACATGAAAACATTGCCTCTGTATCTTTACACTGGGGTATGTTTGTAATGTTTTTGTTAAGTTATGTATTTATTCAACTTGAAAGTGTAACACAGGAAACATTAAGAGTGCAGGGTCACTGTGAGTTCCAACCCCAACTGACTGAGAATCAGTACCATTGTGTATGCTATTTATGTGTATGTGGATAACCTTCGTACACACAGGGCAACACAAACAGGACAAACAAAAACAATTCTAGCGTCTGCAGACTGAGCTAAGTTTATGCTTATGACCCCACACCACTTTATTCTTTAACTTCTTTATTTATAACTAAATACAACATTCTTTTGAGAAAACAGTCTCACCCTGTCACAGTGACCATGATACAGTGCCACGCAAATAAACACAATGCACTTCAGTGAGTTCATACATTTTGTGTTGAATGACAAGGAAAATGAGAAAGGAGGGGAAGAGAGGGTTTGAGTTGTTTAGAAACAATAATGGCTTGAGTAGTAACTAGGTGGAGTTAGCTGGTATTACAAATACAGGCAATTTCAGGCTGCTCAATGGCATTGATCACCCTCAAATTGTTATCACAAAAGAAAAAAAAGTTAAGGCCTCAACGTTTTTCCATACAACAATGACTGCATAGCCAATATTATCTCCTCACAATGTTCACCTAGCCAGGTATTAACCCGGTTATTACATACCTATCATAGCTACCTAACATAAATTATTAGATTGACAAAACACACCAAAACGGTTATCTTAAGTTTTGGGTTGGATCACTGTCGAAAAACAAGAAAGTGAGTTCATCAAATAATCCATTGCCGGGTAGGCCTAGTGCTTTGTCTATTTCTCGCTCACATATTTGGAAAAAAAAAATGAGAGCAATGTTTAGCTCTAAATTACAATATGTGTGTGTTTACATGGCTGTCAAGTTGGAAACAGCAGTAAATCAAGCAGCTGCAGCCAGGTGTTCCAAGGGTTTGATTAGGTGATCGCCTATTCGGTTATTATGGCATACCGGTATACAGGGGCGGATGTAACATTTCCGAAATGGGGGGGCAGGAGAAAATGGTATGGGAGCAGCTTCATTGCCCATGTCGCTTTGCACCATGGGTGAGGAAGCCACACCCATACCATCTGTTACAGGACTTATATTAGGCAAGTAAGCATCAATAATAACATCAGTTGTTGTTGAAGTTGCAACAGACACACAGAGTCTGGCTCAGAGAGTTTTCTGTTTTCAATGATGAAATGCTGTTGGTTTAGTGGTGACACAACTGTAATTAGTAGCAGTTGTAGTGTTTCAAATCATTTTAAATGTAAGCACTAGTGGGGCAGACTGGGCATTTAGGGGAGCATTGCCCCCCATGCCCATGCCTAGATCCGCCCCTGGCGGTATACAGATAAATGTAAACGTGTGTATGTGTGTGCGTGCTTGTGCATGTGGAGCATTAATAACTAGATCTGCCCTCAGTAGAGTACCAACTTACGTATTGCGCACAATTAGACCATGGCAGTACAAGTAAAAAAGCAAGCAAGCAAAACAAGCAAAAAAGACAAAAGTAGCCACTATCACAAATTCCAAAAACAGTTAGCCTAGCCACCTGCGCTATGTGAGAACAGAGCAGCTTTGTTTCTTTGTTTTGATTGGTCCATGTGTCAACAGGCCTGAAAATTAAGGCCCGGTCCTAACTGGAGCCTTACTCACCAGGCCCGGCCCGGCCCGATTAAATGGAATAATTTTAGGCTCGACCCGGCCCTAGACTGTAGGGTTTTGGCAGATCAGACAGACTATTATAACTCAAACAGAACTATTATCATTATTTTATTTTTTCATGGAGCCTAAGTCCCGGCCCAGCCCTGATTACCATGGATTTTAAGCCCAGCCCAGCTCTAAAATGTCGGGTCGGGCCTGGTTGGGTTCAGGCCTGGTCAGGTTCGGTCAGGAACTCGACCATGAATGGTCCTGGTTTGAACTTTGGCTAGATGGCTTTTCCCAACCAATCACATTGCTTCCTCAAAACAACATGTTGTATACATAATTGCAGTTGTCCATATAGAACTTTTGAAACACACACACACACACACACACACACACACACACACACACACACACACACACACACACACACACACACACACACACACACACACACACACACACACACACACCTCTGCCCAACAAGCAACAAGTCAAGCTTGCACTACTTTTTATTATGGGCATGGCAAATATTTTGCCTTAATGCAACTCTGGACTGCATCCACAGTGTGGGGAGTTGCCCTTTGCTCAAGTGGCTGAGCTGGCAGGCACCACCAGTGCTAGCTAAGTGTTCCCAGTGTTGGAGTCAAAGCCATAGATACACCTGTCAACAAGATTGTGCCCCTACGGGGCACAGGTCTCCACCGTCCGGGCTCAAGAATTGATGATATTATTCTATGACCTTCATACCTATGACCTCATCATGACGTCATCTCAAGCTTCTAAAGCTCAGGGGTCCTCCTAGAGTCTTGTACCCAGCTCTCCACCGTCTGGGCTCAGGTTTGAAGGTCTACTAGTACTAGTGTATCAACTATAACCTCGTCATGACGCCATGACGGACGGCCTGCATGCACAGACAGACAGTCGTGGGACAGACACATTCGGGGACTGACGGGCTGCGTGTACAAACAGAGGGCGTTTTATACCCATGACCTATGACCTTCATACCTATGACCTCATCATGACGTCATCTCAAGCTTCTCAAGCTCAGTCTTCCTCCTAGAGACCTGTACCCAGGTCTCCACCGCCTGTACTCAGGTTTGAACGTTCACTGGTACTAGTGTATCAACTACAACGTCGTCATGACGTCATGACGAACAGGCTGCGTGCACAAACAGTCGTGCGACAGACAGATTCGGGGGGACGGCCGGGCCGCGTGCACAAACAGTCGTGCGACAGACAGATTCGGGGGGACGGCCGGGCCGCGCGCACGGACGGAGGGCGTTTTATAGTCATCCACCTTCGGTGGAGACAACAACAACAACAACAACCAGCCCAGGTTACTGAGGGGAGACCAGAGTGTACTGATAGAAACATAATACAACTGGTACTAGTGTATCAACTACAACGTCGTCATGACGTCATGACGAACAGGCTGCGTGCACAAACATGTGCACAGTGCACATGTGCACAGACGTCGTGCGACAGACAGATTCAGGGGGACGGACGGAGGGCGTTTTATAGTCCCCACCTTCGGTGGAGACAACAACAATTACTCTACTACATGAAAGCTCCTCAAGTCATTTGAGCTGAAGTACCAGAGTAGTTGTTGCATGGCAGCAATGATTCTGACTGAGCAACTCATAACACTTAAAAGTTACCACTTAGATCCATCCAAAACAACCGACCCGACACTTTGGTATTAAGGAATGAGAAAAAAAAAGGGAGGAGAGTCCTAAAAAATAAAAACAACCAAAACAGAGGGAAAAAAATATTGTCTGTTTAAATATAATCCGTTATGCCTGGGAAAGCAAAATATGCTAGTTAAAAGTTAAAGGTAGGGTAAGTGATTTGAAATTCATTGTGTAGTAGCCTGGTGCACTAGGGGCTCCCAACAGTAGCTACACTATGTGAACCTGCTGCTCGATCCTGATTGGAGGAGAATTCACCCACCACCTGGGGAACTTTTATTAGCTCCTCTGCTAACGTGGGGGAGGGGGAAACTCCATATATGGTTTCCACACCTTATAATAGAGCATTTTAACAAAAAAAATATTTTTTGGGTGATATCTGACAAAAGTGAAATCACTTCCCCTACCTTTTAAGTTAAAGGAGGAGTTTCAGGAGTTTTCAGTTGATGCTTAGACGTGGACCTGAATTGTTGAAGTAATGAGTTATGGGGTGTAACTGATTAATGCAGCAATTTTATCCTAAATTTTAACTGTTATCTCTAGTAGACCTGCTGAAGAAGATTGAAGTACCAAAGTGCCTAAATATCTTTAATGACCCTACCACGTACTGTAGTGCTTTAAACGAGCACATTTTAGCACACAAGTTCTAAAAGAAACAAGGAACCAATGTAAAATTGTTTGGGGCGGCAGTGGCCTAGGAGGTAAAGTGGCTGGCCCAAGTTCAATGCCTTGCTGCAGTCCTAGCTGCATACCGAAGTGTCCTTGAGCAAGACACTGAACTTTGACTGCTCCCGATGAGCAGGTTGGTGTCTTGCATCGTGTCCTGTGCCATAAATGGCTGAAGGTGAAGAATATGTTAAAGCTGTGTTCACACTGGCAGATGCAAATGATGCAAAGCTAGCATATTTTAGCTTTGTATGTTTGCAGCTGAAGTTGGTATACGTATTTTTAATGGTGAGAACCTAATAATCAGATTTTCTCTAGTAACATGCTCTAGCATAGTGACGTAGTGGTGAGATTTTCATGATTGGATAGCCTGTAAGCCTATATGGCCAATGGGACACTAAGGGTTCGATTTTCGTTACCTGCTAAATCCCTGACGCCGCCCGCCACCGGCAACAAACAAATTCTCTTATTAGTATTTTTGTCACCTTTCTTCTTCCCTGTGTTTAGGTTAACCAGACAATTGTCTATAGTTAAAGACATTAATTAACTTTGCTGCTGATGTTTCAGTTTCATTGTGACCTTGATTCATTGCCAAATTTCCAAAAGATACGTTTTGCTTTACCCGTTTCTTAGAGAAGACAAGTATATTCCATACAGCAAATTGATATTTGACGATCACACAACACAATGTAAGAAATGATCCAAAATTGACCGGGATGAGAAAATCGCCAGGCTGAGGGGAGAGCCATGCGCCAGCCGTTAAGTACTTGAACCATTTAGGAGTATAACGGGTAAAGACAAGGGATGAATTAAAGGCAATGGCAAGGAATCCTAGACACGCTATTTGTGTCTAACGGTTGATGCGACGAAAATCGAGTCCTAAGGGCTCTATTTTTGTCGCTGCTACCCCTTACCCCTAAACTTATTTGTCTTTTGTTACTATCCTGAAAAACATTTTTGAATAGTTAAAATGGTCAGCCTAGAGATAAAGGGTTTAGCATGTGACAACATTGGAGCCCTAAGCCCACTCTCTTCTCCTATAGTCACAGACTGCAAACATGACTACAGAAAGCCTTGAGAATTAATTGTAGACTGCATCTTTGCATCTGTGTCTTTGCTTTTTGGAGAAATGAAATGCAGTCTCACCATTTCACCACTCCAATGTAAAAGTTGACACTTGTAGATTGTGTCTTGCAGTGCTCAAAACACACATATGAGTTGATATGTGTATTGTGAGTATGATATTGACCCTAGATTGACTCCAATCCAGCTTCCAGAGAAAGAGAGAGAGAGAGAGGGATATCTCAACCCCCAACAGCCCCCTGTGACGGGCACGTACCCTCCGAATGACCTCTCTGCTCGACACGCTGCCCCCCAACCCCCCCTCCAAATCCTAATGTACACACACACACACACGCACACTCGTGGTCCACGTGGCCACTGCTGTTTTTGCCTTTCTGTTTCTAAATGCCCGTCCCTCCCCGTCTCTCTCTGTGTGCCCCCTCCTGCCAGCTGTTGAAAGCTCTGACGCCAGAGGAGAACACGCAGTGCCAGCAGGGCCTCTACTTCCAGGATGGGCAACGGCGCGTCGATTACGTCCTCACCTACCACATCAAGAAGCCCCCCAGTGGGGGGCGCCACAGCCGCCAGTCGTCTCGACTGCTCACAGACAACGCCTTCACGCGGACGCTCCGCCGGGGGGGCAACCGTGGAGGCCGTGCGGGCACGGACGCGGGGCCGGACAGAGGAGGAGGAGGAGGAGGAGGAGGAGACGCGCAGCATCGTCAGCACCAGGCAGAGACGCCGCCGCCGGGGGTCCCGTCGTGCTCGTCGTTGGCGGGTGGCGACGTGGAGATGCAGGCCGGACAGGGCCAGGGTCAGGGCGACACCCCCGACTACCAGGAAGACGACAAGAGGCTCATGAGGGCGGAGTTTGAGGCCAACCTCCGCGACATGGGGCTGGAGCTGGAGGCAGACACAGAGGTGAGCTGGAGACGGCTGGCCGTTCTTCTCTCTTACACTCTTTCAAATTGTTGTTAGTCCTCGTTCTTTAGTAGGACGTATTTACCTTTACTGCTTCTGTTGGCGTTCTGTTACACTGCCTCTGTCTGGCCTGTCACTAACCAAAGAGAAAGAGAGAGGACACAATATTTACTCCACTCTTGACCCTTTCATAGAATGCCATGAAATGGACATACCAACACACACGTGGAGTACGCACACGCAGGCGAACACATGGACGCACAGACAAAGACACTATGTACACAGAGGGGAGGACCACAGGATTTTGTGCTTCTGCTGACATCAGCTGGATTAGTTGTGGCATTCCCCACCATGTTAAAGTCCCACAATAGTACAGGACAATATAGTTCCACACTGTATAGTATATTGCAGGACCATGCAGCCACCGGAAGGGAAGGTTGCATGTTTCAGAGACTGAAGGAAATTACTCAATTGCTCACCTTAAATGTGTGGCTTTTTAGTCTGTGCCTTTTGTTCAAGTGTAGTTGTGTGTGTGCGTGCATGCGAGAGAGAGGGAGAGAGAGAGAGAGATAGAGAGTGAGAGAGAGAGATTCAGAGTTTTGCTAGCACAACCAATTGCAGAGGATTCCGACATAACAGCTGTTTCAACGTATCGCATAACCCACCCCACCACACGACTGTAACATAAAACATCACACCACCACACATGGTATCATGAGCGGTGAGCAAGACAAACTAGAGAGGTGGCAAAAAATAAGTGACCACTTAAACTAAAATTGCAAATCTAAAAACTCATGCACGTCTCAAATACAGCCTCTCGCTATTTTGAGACACACACACACGCGCACACACACACACACACACACACACGGACGCGCGCACGCACACAAACACACATCATAGGTGGGACCATAAATTTTAACTTTTTTTAATGCTTGACTCAAAATAGGGAAGCCAGCTTGAAAGAGACAAATTAATTCATGGAGGCTGGCCAAAAAAATACATGTAAATTGCAGATCTACAAGATCACACACAGGTCAATGTAGCTCATTCGAAACAGTACTGGATAGACAAAATGTTAACATCTTTAAAAATGCTCGCCCCCAAAAACAGGCCAGCTTGAAAGAGGCTAATGAATTTATGGTTGCAGGCACAAAAAGAAAGAAAGAAAAAACAAAAAACAAAATACATAAATGAACGTGTCCAAATCATGTGTCACATGTACAGTGTGACATGCACTCAGCAATTATCTAAAACAGAGGAATAATATACAAACAACAACAACGTTGTCCAGAGATTTAGGTAATTTTCACACAAGTGGTTAAACATGAAGAGCATGCAGGGTGCAGTGTTGCCAACTTGGTGCATTTGTTGCTAAATTTGGCCTTTTTCCAGACCTCCCTAGCACCAGAATTAGTGAAAAACTCCTGAAGGAAAATGTAGTGCTTTTTGGCTGGTGAGTTGAGCTGAAAGAGATAAAACCCTCGTTTTTCACCATTTTTCCTCCTATGATAGTCCTCCTTCCTTCCTATAAAGGACCATTGGTAACCAAATGGACTTTATCTGTAACTCTTGAGATCGTAAAATGAAACCAAATGGACCCTTACGGGTCCATTTGGTTTCATTTTACGCTCAAGAGTTAACTTATCTTTACATCTTAATTACTTAATTTTCAAGATTCTACACATTTCTATTTTAACCAAACAATTTTGCCAGTTATCTCTCCTAAATTAGCCCGAGAGACTAAACTCAACATCAAACGGTGGTCCGTGGCTAAAATGCAGAATAAATAATGGGCCCTGGTATGAAAATGGTTGAAAACCACTGCTCTAGCGCATTCTAGTGCATTTTGGAAGTGCCACTAGTGCATTTTGGATTCTTGGCAGTTGGCAACACTGGCAGGCTGTGGAGACGGCCTTCCCCCTGAGACCCCACATGATGCCCCACACGCATACCAACCTCACATGACCTCACCCCAGCCTGCAGGGCCTCAGGGCAGATATGTAATTGCACCAGGCGTCACAGGAGCAGATCTCTGCGATGTGAGGGTTTCCCTTTTAGTCTGACCATGACATTACTATGTATTACATACTACAACGTCTATAATGCTCAGGTTACTGGGGAATATATCGCTAGGAGATGGCTAAATTAACACAGCACATGGTGTATGTGACACCCCTGTAACTCCAATTATATACTGTATATATGGTGAGACATGGCATGAAGCATGCTATAGGCCAGCGGTGGCCAACCCGCGGCTTGCGAGCCGCATGCGGCTCTTTGGCTGGTTACATGCAGCTCTTAAGGGGCTTCCACATTCCTATACAGTGGTGCCCCTAACCACTCGACCGCGGACTGAGTCCTAGTCGACCGCGGAGGTGTAGGGACTCGGGAGGGTGGTGGGGGGAAGAGAAGTTTGGAACAGTGCACTGGTCACCGTTCTACCGTGTGTGTGTGTGTGAGAGAGAGAGAGAGATGTTCATCAGGGGTGTAGTAGAGAGGGGAGACTTCTCACATCTAAAATATTTTTGTGCAAAAATATGTTTTTTGACTTGTCATGTAGTTTTTTGGATTGTAAACCCTGTTTCTAAATACATGTCTATATGTTTAAAACAAGTGTCTTTACATTGTGCACCTGCCCACAAATGGACGTGTCTTATGGCAGGAGAGGGGAAAACTATTTGCGACTGTGATGGCCGCCGCAACAGTTTTATAACCGTCGTGACCATTTGTTGTGGCACTTTGCAGTAACACATTGAAAAACGTGGCTCTTCGACTCTGACTGGTTGGCCACCCCTTGTACTGTATAGGCTATAACTGAAAGTGCACTGCAATATCACAAACTGAAATATAAAACGAGACATGCAACTACCCAGTATGATGTAATCTTATGAACATCCTAAGAGTATGTGCAGTGCATGCATGTTGTTGAGCGTGCGTGTGTGTGTATGTGTGTACGTGTGTGCATGCACGTGCATGTGCATGCACAGTAATAAGAGGGCCGGATCTAGAGGGGGGCAGGGGTGGACAGAGCCCACCCAAATGTGCATCCTGCCCACCCAATGAAAGGTAATATGAGTGGTTTTCAACCAGTGGCCGGGGACCAGCAGTGGTTGAGAGAGGTCCAGGAGGTCCCCAACTAAATGGTGGAAAGTTGGTTAGCCAGATGTAACTCATTGAGAGCGTAAAAATGAAACCAAATGTATGGACCCTTGCGGGTCCATTTGGTTTCATTTTACACTCTCAAGAGTTAAATTATTTATCATCTGAATTACCAGTAGCTCAAGTCTACACTACAATGTGGAAGATTAATGGCCATTTTGACTGTTTAAATAGTGGGACCTGGTGTCAAAAAGATAGAAAACCACTGTGAATATGAAAAACTTAAGAGTTGCCCGCCCTGCCATACTTCCAGCCTATCCTAATAGGGCTGGCTAAATCCGGCCCTGAGTAATAAAACGACAATCATCCATAGCGAGTAAAAAGAGGAGCATTTCATCTATCCGCAGTGAAATGTTCTGCCGACTTCACTCTGATGACGGTGCCAGTCAGGGGGAAATCCCAGTCGTCAGTGAGTAGAGGTGTCAGATATATGAGCTCAACCAATGAGTCATTCATCCAAGCACAAGGCAGAATGACTGCATGGTGGAGGAACGGTGTCAGTGTATAGGAAGAGGATTGGTCCCCCTTGCATAGAGGCAAGGTGACTCTGCCACATTCCATTGACCCATTAACAGCATTTTGGAGTATTTATTTTAACATACCCTACCAGTGCTGCTGCTGCGCGATTAATTGAGAAAATTCAGGCATGCATGCAATCTAATTTCTAAATCTGAGGAAAAAAAATTGCAGCTCCAGGTACAATGTGGTAATAATGTTCAATACAAATTTTCATGGAAAAGTTTAGAATTTGTGAGAATTATGATTCTCCGGCCCGTGCCCTTCCCCATATGGAAAATTTTATATAAATGTCATATACAAAACTCTTGAAAGGCAGCCCTCATACAAGCCACTACAAAGAAATATGATTGATTTTATGTGTTTTGAATGTCATATATAATTCTCACATTTTTCATTCGATTTTGTAATTACAAAATTACATATGTTTTGTTTCACTTTACAAAAATACTATAGATCTTATATGAACTCCACTTTCAAGAGTTTGCATATATACATATCAAGGACCTTGCACACAATCCGCAGTTAAGTCTCAACTTAATCAGTTGACAAACCAGCTGTATTGGAAGTGATGGTTCATATATATATTGTTCAAATGACATTTTTATACAATGTTTGGAAGAGATTTTACATTTCTGTCTGTTTATAGACACTGAAGTTGCATTATTTGTCACCTAGTTTGCAGTTCTGGCACAGCTCTCAAAATTGGAGGGTGCCCAGTGCTATGGAAGAGGAGGGGTATTAATTTATTATGAATATGTGATTATGTTAGACTTAATGTAAATGATGTGGGCCGGTGAAATATAGTTGAGTGTATATTCCTGTAAAATAATGTGGAAGATTACTCATATAATAATAATAATAATGGATTGCATTTTTATAGCGCTTTTCTATGCACAGCGTGTATACTCAAAGCGCTTACAATGGTCCATTCATTCATACATTGGGAAGTAGAGCGGCGAACAGTCAACGCCAGCGTCCCCACTTCCCACATTCATACACCAGTGGTGCCAACCACTGGAGGCAAGGTGGGGTTCAGTGTCTTGCCCAAGGACACTTCGACATGTAGACAGGAGGAGCCGGGAATCGAACCGCCGACCACTGGATCATTGGCCGACCTGCTCTACCTCCTGAGCCACAGCCGCCCTCATAGGCCTTAGTTGGATGTGTGGTCGAGTTAATTGGTTGCCACTTACTGATTAGGGGATGGTTTGCCCCGCCTGTATAAAAGCAGGGTGCTATAGGTGAAGGGAGTTCAATCTGACCTGAGGCCAGTAAGCGACAGCAGAGGAGAGTTGTGAGCCAGGGCCTAGCCCTAGTTGAAGGTGAAAAAGCCTGACACATTTCCTGTTTTCTTTTAGTTTAGTTTTCAATTGTTTGGAATGTTTTCTTTTAGCCAGCACTATTTAGGGTTATAATTTATTGCCAGCTTGCACTGTTTCACACACTTTTTGGAGGTAAACCAAATGCCTGTCTACTTCTTGGAGCCATCGGTATACATCATCACAATCGTGCATCACTACCTACATAGCACATACACACGCCATATCCCACCATGTCCCTGTCCTAGACAGGTCAGCCTTTGGCCAAACTGAATAGAATACAATATTGACAACAATTGAAAGCTCTAAATCAGCAATGGATTAAAACTGCCATAACTTGTTTCAACTGTGTAAAAATACAAAATGTTCAATGATCCCACCAGTCCCACCACTAAAGCATGATGTTAAAATTCTGTCCACTCTAGGCACCTCCTGAGAGTAATAGGCTCCTCTGAAGAGTGGAAGATATTATTTTATCACACAGTGGATTGTTGTCCTCCTATACCAGGGGTCAGCAACCTGCGGCTCAGGAGCCGCATGCGGCTCCAGAACACAGCCCTAGTGGCTCAGTGGCTGTAGCATTATTACATACACACACTGGGGTGATCCACACCAAAATAATATAAACATTTCAGTCACCCAAAACGCGCTGCGCTGCCAGCAGTTATCAGATGTGGAGCTTTCAATCTGAACCACCCATTTTCAAAGGTTTACTCAGTTTACTATGTCATTAATATACCTTAGAGATGTTGTGTGGACTAGAAATGGAGTTCTGTAAAACTCTCTTTTTTTTTTTAGAAACTCCATTTCTGAAGAAAGGCTGTGTTTCACCATGTTAATGATTTTTCTTTGAGGACCTTTTTTTCTGAGAGTGTGCAAATGGAACCAAATGGACCCGCCAGGGTCCATTTGGTTCACATTTGCACACTCTCAGGAAAAAATAAAATAAAATAATTAAATGCGGCTCCAGACAGATTTTGAATTTAATTTTGGGTCGAAAATGACTCTTTCAACATCTTGGGTTGCTGTCCTCCTATACTGTAGATCAAGACCAGTCCCAACCATTTCTTTCCTGTGCTTCATGTGACGTATAATGTGTTTGTCAATGACTCGCAGGCCAAGACTCCAGGTGTGGGTTTTGTGAAGATTCATGCTCCATGGAATGTTCTCTGTCGGGAAGCCGAGTTCATGAAGCTGAAGATGCCGACCAAAAAAGTAAGAATAATTACACACTAAACCTCATTATTATTAGTAATCTTGTTAGTTATCAACATGTTATAGACAGGAAATTAAATGCGGAGAGAGCTCATCAGTGCCCAATCTGAATAGAGTATTATGTATTGTTCTCCTCGGTGATCTATTGATCAAACTGAACTTGCACACAGGCATTCACTTTTAGAATATCCAGATAGCCACAATGCCTGTTTTTCACATTTCAAAAATGTAAGCACTTATATGTGTAAATGTAAGCGTTTTTGTGTTTGCAATAGGAGTTTGGGCTGTGGGATCTGTTGTCATGGTTATGCTTTGTTGTCATGGTTAGCCCTGCAGGCTACCGCACACATACACGTGTGCACACATGCACACGCACACACACACACACACACACACACACACACACACACACACACACACACACACACACACACACACACACACACACACACACACACACACACACTTATAAAGGACTTGTAAAGGACAATGTACTGTAGGACATGTCTACACACAGCGTTTTATGACTATGAGTAAGAGGGCACTTTGGAATTGGATATAATACCCATAGCATGACATCCATAGCAAGACATGAAATGCCACGTGTGTAGCTGAATCCCTGTTGTTTTATTAGCACTCATAGCTTAGTTCAAACACTGTCAAGATGGTTGTGGGTGGCAACAACTTCATGATTGTAAATGACCGGGTTGTCACCCTACTACAACCCACTATCCAAAACGTATGTATACCAAGCACTAGTAAGAATGCATATTATTTGGTTGCACACATCGCTGGGCATGAAATAGTATACACATTGTATTAATGATTAGGACTGCGCCTGTCTTCTGTTTAAAAAAAAAAAAAGAATT
>CM076969.1:16857055-16949555 GCA_039105355.1 Benthosema pterotum | reverse complement strand
CCTCTCTCTCTAAAGAAAGGAGACCTCCATTTCTTGATTACCAGCAGACCTACAACATACAGGCTCTTTTTTCTTTTTTAAATATTTATGTGGTTTTCGTGCAAGACACTGAAAACAGTATGTGCTTTAATTGTGTTTGTGAGTGTTTTAGGGTGTTCGTGTGTCATGTAATTTTGTGTTTATTCACAGGTTTGACCTGTCCGACAAAGATAACTTCTTTGACAGTAAAACCAGGAGTTCAATAGTAAGTTAGTGTCTTTTTGTCATGTACAGTATATAAACAAATACATCCTATTTATTAAAACTTCAATATATGTTTGTATCTTATTTCTGATTTACATTTTTTCTGGTAAAAACATTTTGTAAATCCAATAAGCCAAGACTAGTGTCTTAACATGTTGATTGGCTGTGATTGGCTGTGTTCTGTGGGTTTGTTATGTCACTCACAACAAAACAAATCCACTGAATGCAGCAAACCAGGCTGCGCTCCCAAGAGCATTCATTTTGTTTCCAGTTCTTTTATTTTATGAATTAATTCAGTGTCTTCATTCGCCAGGTTTTTGAGGTATTAAAACGGACAAAATGCACAAAAGCCAAGTACAGCATGGGTAATTCTCCCACTTTCCCTCACACATTTCAAATGCAGCAGTTAAACCGAGTATAAATAGTTAATCATGTGAATCAAATCATTAACTTTGATTCCTGTAGGTATCACTAGTCTTCTGGCTAGTGCGGTCTACATGGCTGCCTACCCTCTCCATGATGTAAGTCTAATTCATGCTCTGTTTTATAATGGTATCATTTACCAAAAACAATACCTACAAGTTTGCAAGTCACAACAATGCGCAATGCAATTATGCAACGATGGATTCGACACTGTACTTACATATTACTTTCATCAATATTTTTTATCAGTACAAGCTTTAATGTTTGACTCGTGTTTTTGCAGGGAGAGGTTCATGGTGATATAGAGAACAACGACAGGAAGGTAAGCTCTTTATTTACAACATCTTCTCTTTTTCATGACATTAAGAAGCCTGTTGAAACTCAAAGAATACTGGGAACAAAGGAGTGAGTTATTATTAGATCCTAAAGATTAATTCAGCAGAATGTCAGGTCACTGTCAGAAGTAGAACATTGTCAGGAAGAAAGAGGTCTTTTGCCAAGGTGTTTTTTGTTCCTCTGCTGGACATTAAGTAGCAAAGCAGGAGAATTAGTGAATCTAATAAAAGTGAATAAAACCTGCAGAGAAGAAATATGTATTTTCAGAAAACCTTCCGAATGAGATCAGGAAGTTGAGAAGAGTTGGAATGGCGCATCTGTATACCAGAGAGTGATGCAGCCAGCAGTCAAATGCTCTCTGTGCAGTGGTAAGAAGGCCCACAGGACTTTGGGGCCCATGCTGAACATGCCTTTGTCACCGGCTGTTGAGTGTATACAGTACATACATCTCATTTGAGTTCCTCAGTGATGTGTGCACTGCTGGGAATTTGAACTCACTGACCCTCTCCACTGCAGCGTCCTCTATGTGGACGATGGGGAATTGGGGATGTGCCCTCTGGCTGACAATCTGTGATCAGGCCCATCGCTGTTGTGTCATCAACTTGACCACTAAGTTGGAGCTGTGTGTGGCCACACGGTCGTGGCAGGCTGTGTGTACAGGGAGCACAGCCCTTGCAGGCTGGCCTTCAGACAGTCCAGGATCCAGCAGGTCTGAACCCCACACTGGGCAACCAAGTTGAGTGTAAACAGAAGGAACTTAAGTACTGCCAAAAGATATGACAGTGGTAGAGGGCAGTGTGTAGCATTGTGGCAAAGGCATCATCTATGGAACTGTTTTGTCGGTAGGCGAATTGGCTGCAACCATTCAGCTCATCTTCAACTATGGGTCTGCATAGGAGTTACTTTTGATAGCTAAGGCAAGACTTCAGAAAATAAATGAACTTCACAATAGTTCTTGTTGTTGTTGTTTACCTTCCCCAGCTCTTGTATGAGGAGTGGGCAAGCTACAGCGTTTTCTACAAATACCAGCCCATTGGCCTTGTACGGTAAGGATGATTATTTCCAACTTTTCTAATTGCAAAGATGAGAGTAGCCACCGTAACCATGGTGAAGAAATGACCTGCGTGAAGTTAGCACCCCATGATTTTTCAAATGTTTATTTTATATGAATATTTATGTGCAATATGAGCTGTTATCAGCTTTTAGTGCTCGGTGTGCTAGAATTTGTGCTGTTTTTCTTGATTTTATATGAATATTTATATTTTCACCACGCCCCCTGGCGGCCATAGTGGTCATAACAGCTCATTGTATATAAATATTCATATAAAATCAATTAAAGCAGCACAAATGCCGATTTCAGCTGCACAATTTCTAGCACATCGAGCACTAAAAGATGAGCGAGCCCATTTTAGTCTGTTTTGCACCTTAAGTGCGGGGTGCAGATTGACAAAGCTCAGGACCTATAACTTCAATTATCTCCAGAATGGTAGCAGCACAAATTCTGAAATTTACGGCACAATTCAGCACAAATAGAGCACTAAAGAATGATGCCATTTTTATTTATTTATTTTTATTTTTTTCGAAATTTGAAAGATCATGGGGGGATTTGAATGAGCCATTTGCTTTTTTCAAGGCGCTAGCCCACCAGCCTCATCAAAGTTGGTATGGTGACCTTATACAATGCCAGGTACTTGAATTTGTCTTGATATTATCATCACATTCACCAAATACAGTTCAAGAGGAGGAGTTGGACGTTGTTGCTTTTTTACCATTCAAGTGGAGATAAATCCTTTGTCCGTCATTACTTAGAATGACGAAGTCAGCAGCCTGAGTTGGTGTCAGACTCAGGTCTACTACTAGTAGCACACCAACACAATCCTCATCTCCAGCCCATAATTATGCACCTGCCCATCATTCTGTCCTATACAGTAATATACCTCCCTCCTCCACAGCACCTCAATCAATATTGCCTAGTGGCCCACCGGTCGTGGCCTGAGGTTATGTTTAGGGTTAGGGGTTAGATTTCGTAGCGGCCAATGAAGAACGGTCGCGGCTGTTGGCCCAATGGTACTAAAATGGTCAACCGTTCTTCAACGGTCACAACTGATTTATAGGGGTTGCAGCTGATTTATAACGGTCGCGGTTGCAAAATGATCTCGCTGTCTCTCAACTTGAGGCTGTTGGGCTCAAACTGACAGTTTGAAGATCCAATGGACTCACTTTACTTTTTCCATTGGTTCAATGTTTCACACAGACATAAAGGCTTTTAGGACTCACCGTCCCCTGCTGCCTTAAGATCTACAAACGCAGATAGTAGTGTTTGTTCCATGTTTGTCTCCATGATCGTGGGCTCAGCTGCAGCTTAATTCTATACACACACACACACACACACACACACACACACACACACACACACACACACACACACACACACACGCACACACACTGCATTCGAAGAAAACTTGCCCGAAATAATTCCGCCCACGTCTCATTTGTGTAAACTTGTGCCTGATTTATTTATAGGCTGCATTTTCATGTTGTTATTATCGTGTGTCTCCAGGAAATATTTTGGGGAGAAGATTGGCCTGTACTTCGCCTGGTTGGGACTGTACACGCAGATGCTTATCCCTGCCTCTGTGGTGGGAGTCATAGTGTTCCTGTACGGATGTGCTACTGTCGATGACAACATCCCAAGGTACACACACACACACACACACACACACACACACACACACACACACACACACACACACACACACACACACACACACACACACACACACACACACACACACACGGTAAATGGTGCATTTACAGTATATAAAGCGTCTTTATCTATGGTGCTTAGCTTGTGCATCACATTCCCCCATTCACACACACATTCATACACTGCAGGGTGGAGAAAAGCATGCAAGGCACAACTAGCACATCGGGAGCAAGTAAGGGTTCAGTGTCTTGACAGTAACTTTGACAGTAACTCTGGGGGAGTCCGAGTTCAAACCAAACAAAAACATTACCTCCAGTGTGTGGCCACTCTGGAGTGAGTGTGGAAATAGTGACCCTCTCCATCTTCAAAGTTGCTTTAGCCTACTGTATAGGAGAATATTTATCATATTTATTTATATTTATTTAAACAGGCTGAAAACACCATCTACCAAGAAAAGCGGCAACGGGAGAAATTTACAAAAGAAAGGCAACAATTAGAGGCCTAGCTATTATGGCAATTGAACGCTGATGCCTACCAGTCATAATGTGGAGCAGGGTCTCAATAATATGTGGGACGCTTGGAAAGCATTTGAAACGAGGGACTGTCCCACACAAAAGGAATCTGGTCACCCTAACACACACTGGATGAAAAAGGATTCCACTTCAAGATTTCCACTTTGTATTCAGAACACTCAGAACACTCACAAATAGAACACTCAGAGTCAAAGCTCTGTATCCTTTTTATTCCATCTCTCTCTCTCTCTCTCTCTCTCTCTCTCTCTCTCTCTCTCTCTCTCTCTCTCTCTCTCTCTCTCTCTCTCTCTCTCTCTCTCTCTCTCTCTCTCTCTCTCGCTCAGCACAATGAAAGAGATCACCAGTTGTTCATGTTCATGAAAATAAATAAAACATAATAAATGGAAACAGCATGTTTAAAGGTAAATGTATGATAAAACAAGTAGGGACTAGGCATGTAAGCAATCAAAGAAACAAAGAAAATATAAGACAATGGTAAACTTTGTTATAAAAAGGCTTTCTGAAACAGGTGAGTTTTTAAAAGGATTTTAAAACGTGACAGGGAGTCTGCAAACTTTTAAGAGGCCCTTACCTGCAGACCTCAGGCTACGGGTAGGGTTGTGAGGGGGAGGAGAGTTCCATAATGAATTCTAAAAGCAACTGGAAGCCAGTGAAGTGATATGATCGTGCTTTTTGGTGTTAGTTTGGTGTTAGTTAAAGGGGAAGTCCACCCATTTTCAACATTCTACGTCATTAGTATACCCTATAGGTGCTGGGTGGACATGATAAAAAAAAAGTTCCCCCAATCTGTGTTCCCAAGAAATGGAGGTCTGAAGAAAGCCACTAACATGGTGAAACATCTTGATGACATCATCAAGATGTTAATGGATTTCTTTAGGCTCTTCTTTTTTCTGAGAGCGTACAGATGGAACCTAATGAACCCGTTAAGGGTTCATTTGGTTGCATTTGTACACTCTGAGAAAAAAAATTGAAAATGGGTGGAATTCCCCTTTAAAAGCCTGGCTGCTGCATTTTGCACTAATTGCAGGTGGAACAGTGATTTTTGGCTTAAGCCTGAATAAAGAATATTACAATAATCAAGACGGGATGTAATAAAAGCGTGACTGACCTTCTCTAAATCGGCAGTAGATAAAAATGACTTTTTTAAGGTGTTAAAAATTAGATCCATTAAAACGCCTAGGTTTCTTGCAGTGAGTTTAACATATAGTTGGAGTTAAGTTTGTCTTTCAAGTTTAACTCTTCAGCCATCTGTTCTGATGATTAGCATGGCATAGTTTCTGGTCCGGGGTATCGCATTATTAGGTTAGGTTTGAGTTTTGAGGTAGCAGGTTTTGGCCCTGGGCAAAAGTGTTTTGGGCCGAGCCTTCTTGTATTCTCCAGAGATAATACTCTGCCGTTTACAACTAAGCAGAGTTTCATATTTGCATGGTGTCTTTACAGGCTCTAATTATAATAAGGCATCAAGAATTGACACTTCTTGCTTGTGCAGTTATAGTAGGTGTGTGTGTGTGTGTGTGTGTGTGTGTGTGTGTGTGTGTGTGTGTGTGTGTGTGTGTGTGTGTGTGTGTGTGTGTGTGTGTGTGTGTGTGTGTGTGTGTGTGTGTGTGTGTGTGTGTGTGTGTGTGTGTGTGTGTGTGTGTGTGTGTGTGTGTGTGTAAATGTGCACATACAGAGGAGACATATTATCACAGTAGGTCAGTCCATGCATGTGTTTTATAAACCTGATCTAATCCACCAAACAGGCTCAAGCTGACACTTGAGCCAACCTCACCAAGTTCTTCTTCTGTCTTCTGTTGGCAGCTTTTCAGTGCCAACATTTTTATTGAGTCATGGTGAACATGGTGAACATGGTCTGCATCGTTGAGCGTGCGTTTGTTTGTTGTTTTCCAAGCTGGGAGTTGGGGGTTGATGGCAGGGCCAGGTGTATATAGCTGAATAGTTACCACAACATTTCTCACCTGGCTGGGAGATAAATGAAACGCCTTGCAGTGTTAGAAGATTATTATAGTTACGTATATATAGTTCATATACTGTATGTTCATTGTTTTCACCAACAGTTTTGCTCCCTGCTTGTCTGTCTGTCTGTCTGTCTGTCTGTCTGTCTGTCTGTCTGTCTGTCTGTCTGTCTGTCTGTCTGTCTGTCTGTCTGTCTGTCTGTCTGACTGTCTGTCTGTCTGTCTGTCTGTCTGTCTGTCTGTCTGTCTGTGACCACTATCCATCTGTTCAAGTAAAATAAATGTATACGTTAATTCCTGTCAAACGACGCGGGAGTAAGTGAGTGATTCCCATGACAGGCATAACACTAGAAGCACATCTGACCTTTTTCCTGCAAAACGTATCTCAAACATGGGCAAAAATGCATTCTGCTATTATGCAGACACCAAAATATGGAATGAGCTACATTAACAAAATGCATGAAGGTTCAGGTTATTGACCTCCTATTAGCACCTAGCAGTATATACCCAACTCAAAACGAACCTAAAATAACTCCTGTCCTGGCCTGTAACATCCAGGTCTGAGACGCTGAGAGAAGAGAGGGGAAACACGTGAAAGAAAGCACGGCAGGGCAAGCATGGAGGAGGTATAGTGTATATAAATAGAGGAAGATGGAATGTAAAAAGAGATAGCGGGCAAGGAGCGAGACAATGAACAAATCCAGGGGAAAGGGAGAAAAAAGAGGAATGCTTGACGAATGATCTGCGACATTTATAGTCCTGTTCTACTTCCTCTGGTCTGGTTCTCATCATCTGCAGGATATTATGACACACTGCTTCCACGCACACATGCACGCACACAAACACACACGCGTGTGCGTGCACACACACGTCCAGCAGTATGAAAGTCTGTAACACAACCCAGAGCTCCTGTGTGACACATTCTTAATCGTTACACATCCTACTCAGAATTGACAAGGCATTATATAATACGTCATTTCCTCCGAAGAATTTCAGCATTTTTAGACAGACTTTACAAACCTGAAAATCATACACATACAGTCACTTGCTGTCGGCCAGAAACCTGCAAACTGTATCTTAAATCCATTTTTCTGTTTTACTTTTTGCGGTTTTCCTTCAATTTTGGATACAATACAGTATGTACAGTATACAGTGTACAGGGGCGGCAGTGGCTCAGAGGTAGAGTCACCGGATGGTAACCACAAGGTTGCCGGTTCGATCCCGGGCTCCCGCAGAGTTACTGTCGAAGTGTCCTTGAGCAAGACACTTAACCCCTAATTGCTCCTGATGTGCTTGTAGGTACCTTGCATGGTTTCCACTGCCATCAGTGTATGAATGTGTGTGTGAATGGGTGAATGTGATGCACAATCTATGTAAAGCGCCTTGGATAAAGGCGCTATATAATGCACCATTTACCATTTACAGTGAGAAGAGTCATTTCCCCTTAATTAATGAATTAATTATTATCTTTTTTCACATAAATATCATGGTTCATTGTTTAGTATTTCATTGCCATTGGCCATGATATTTGCATAGAAATACCCCCCCACAGAGGCTGCCCAATTAGCCCAATTAAAAAATATCAGGACAATTTTTGATGATTTTTAACATTTGACCTTTAGCCTCTAACCCTAATAAAACTAAAATGACTGCAATACATATATTTATATAGACATATTACATATATTATATATACACACACACACACACACACACACACACACACACACACACACACACACACACACACACACACACACACACACACACACACACACACACACACACACACACAGTACCTGGGCCTTCTAGGGTTAAAGGGATAGTTCAGATTTTTTGGAAAGTTGTATGAAACACTTACATACTTGTATGAACAATATAGTGGTGTCAACTGTTTTAATTGGTGTCCAGGGTCCTGTGATGGGAGTTCTGCTCTGGTTTTGGTGAATATGAAGTAGTTCCGGTCATTTCTTCCAGAGGAAGAGGATAATCTTCCTCTGGTTGTGGAAGGCTGTTTGCTTAACACGCTTGCACTCTCTTTTTCAGTATGGAGATCTGTCACCCGAAGAACAACATATCCATGTGCCCTCTGTGTGACAGAGCATGCAGCTACTGGAAGCTGAGTACAGCCTGTGGCACAGCCAGGGCCAGCCATTTGTTTGATAACCCTGCTACCGTCTTCTTCTCTATATTCATGGCTCTATGGGGTGAGTGAACACAAACACTAGACACTATCAGACGAACATACACAGGTGGTGAAACAGGTGGCTAGGCAAACAAACACAAAAATGTCGTCTTCCCTGACATTTCCACAATGTAATCTGATCATCTTAAACATTTAACTCATGTGCACACTGATTCAACCCACCAAGCGTTTTCTCATTGAAAAAAATGGGTAGAGTGCTGTAGCTGTGTCTCCCTATAACCAGAGCCATAGAGTATAGCTCGAGAGATCTACGGGTACAAGCATCGGGGCTTGTAGATCACCTATTTTGATAAATATTTAAGTAAACAGATCCTTTTCCTCCAGATTCGTTTTCTTTTTTTAAATGTGTAAATTTAAAAACAGGCATATTTTGGACATGGTTCGAATGGTGATTAATTTGATGACATTTTTTAACACACACACACACACACACACACACACACACACACACACACACACACACACACACACACACACACACACACACACACACACACACACACACACACATATGGGACTCGAATAAAAAGTTTTGTAATTAACTGCACTGCAACAGGTTAGAGACAGGCTTAGTAATTGACAGGGTTCGTAGTTTCTGACCAAGGGCAGGACCAAAAAAGTGGGAGTTTGGATCAATGGCAGGTTACATTGATTGGCTTCTTCTCCCATTGCATGCAAAAGTATGATCAGTATGCCTTACATCAGTGAAAAAGGTTCTGTGGTGCAAGCTCTATGCCCTATATATTTTGTTCTTCTTTGTTCTTCTTTGGTACAGCGGCCATGTTTATGGAGCACTGGAAGAGACGACAGATGAGGCTCAACTATGAGTGGGACCTGACTGGTTTTGAAGATGAGGAGGTGTCGGTGTGTATGCCAGCTAACATTATCTAACAGCTTATATATAAGTCTGTCAGTGTGCCAAAAATAGCTGATCTGCCATTTGCGCAAACACAAGTGTAAATCAAGCACAGCACGCACAACTCCAAGGGGCCTTATTTCTGAGTGTTAGGGAGCACATATCAGCATTCTGTACTAGACAGTGTGTAGTCTCTGTACATGTCCATGTTTGGTTTTACCTTTCAGGGTTTAAATTGAAAATTAGCAGATCGACAAGCTCAAAAGTTAATACAAGGAGAATCTCATTTTGTTTTTGAGTCCCTGTGTCTCCATAGGAACCACTGCTAGTCATCAAATTACTGGTTTAGGAATGCAACAAAAAGTGTTTGTATAGTGGCTGCTAAATTGAATGGAAATTATCTAAATTCTGAATCTAGAACTAATAATATATGTCAAAAATGCCAAAACAAGTTTGAAATCAGATATCCCTTTTAACTGTGTATTGTTTATGTGACCAGTTTGAAAGGTATGACATGCAAAACTACTTTAATAGTCATTAAGGTTGTGTCACAGGCTGGTATTACTTACATGCAGTATGAGCACATACTGTACAAAGACTCACATTCCTTACCAACGGGATCGAAGGACACAGGGCAGAGGTTGATCTCACTTACTTTATAGACTAGAGTTTTCATTTCATATTATCTGCAAGATTAATCCCTCTGCTGTGTATACATACTGTATCACAATATATAACTTTATATACCTAGCTGGACATAGGATAAACAACATTTGATTTGTGTTGTTTAATAACAACAATTTTTAAAAAATAGCCATGAGTTCTTAATCAGTACAGTAAAAGTAACAGTACTGTTGGTGTGCTAAAAGAGAAATGTTGATTTAATGAATCTTGCAGCAGCAATGACACGTACTGTATTTGTTACTATCAGTTGTTACTATCAGTCCTGGAACAAGTGAAGAATGTTCTGGATGGTTTCAGTAATGATTCTTCCCCTTTCCCCCACCTACTGTCCTTGTATCTCTTTTTTTGTCTCTCTTTATCTCAAACCCTCGCCGTGTTTTAACAGGAGGCCCTCAAGGTTTGGATTGTTACATTTTTACTGCCTTCACTCTAAACTCTGAAACTTTACCACAGCTTTGTCTGCTGCTCTGGCACTGCTCCTCTGCCCACGTCATGTGTCTTTCACTAGGGGTGGGACGATTCACTTACCTCACAATCCGATGCAATACAGATATTTCTGATAGTTCTGAATCGATTTATATTGCAATTCTTAATTATGCTGCGATTTGATTTGATATATCGATATATCACATTTTTCCCACAAATTAATTTATTATACTAGAACATTTTAAAGGGGAATTCCACCGATTTTCAAGATTTTTTTCTAAGAGCGTACAAATGAAATTTGTACGCCCTCAGAAAAAAGGTCCTAAAAGAAAAATCATACAGGTACAGAACAAAAATGTTTGGAATTCCCCTTTAACACAATTCTAAACGATATGTCCCATGACGGGTTCAATCAACTAGAACATTTTAATCAATTTTAAATGATACAATTAACAAAAAGTTCAGTCATACACATCAATGCAGCCTTATAATGTCTTTCTGACATGAACAAATTAATGAATAGGCCTACATAAATTACAAAGAAATCGATTTTGAACCTGGTGATTCGATATTGACATTATGGAATTGCGATGTATTGGCATGTTGATTGTTTTTTTTTTCCCATTTTTCACCCACGCAAATGCACATGGGCACACACACACACACACACACACACACACACACACACACACACACACACACACACACACACACACACAGGCACACAGGCACACGGGAAGAAGAAGGTCATTATCTGATGTTCTGGGGTCTTAATTTTTCATTTCCCCAACAACAGGAGTAAAAAATAACCAGCCAAGTACATTTTAGTACCTTCACTTGAATGAATGAATGAATGAAATATCATAATAGAAATGGAGTTAGTGTACATACAGTACACGTCAAGTCATAGTTACATACAGTACACGTCAACTACACAATGCAACACAACTGAAAAACTGTGATTGGATATACTTTAAGAATACACTTCACAATAGTGGCCACCTTGTTCATTTCATTTAGAGATGTACAAAATAATGACTTCTATAAAGCCAGAAGCAGCAAATCATAGAGGAGGTAAAAAGGGAAACGAGAACTATACAAATAGGGGCCATATTTTTATTGGCAGACTGTAATTATCATGTTCAATTGATATCAATTTGTTCAATTGATATTATCATGTCCCATTGCATTATGAAACTAAAAAAACAATCATTTAATCACTAGCAAACTGATGAAGTATTATTACACATGCATGTATTTGCTCCGCATTCACACTGTTTCACTAGTTTCTCATCAATTTTCACCGCACTCTTAGCTATTATGACAACATTCTCTTACATTTCATGTTTCATGTTGCGTTGCAATTGTTGGGAGGGGTCATTTTCATGTTACTTAAGGACTCCAACAGACTTTGTGCAGTGCAATACATATGTTTCTATAAATATCTTTCCTGTAAGGTCTGCATGAAATGAGACTTGACATTGAATTGATCCTCTTTAAGAAATGCATACTTTAATTCATAGTGTTTTCTTATTCTTATTTTTCCTTCTCCATACTCTTCACCCTGTGACCCACCCACCCACCACCCTGTCCTGGACCCATGCATCCACCACCTTCACTACCCTGTCCTCCTGGACCCATGCATCCACTGCCTTTACTACCCTGTCCTGGACCCATGCATCCACTGCCTTTACTACCCTGTCCTGGACCCATGCATCCACTGCCTTTACTACCCTGTCCTGGACCCATGCATCCACTGCCTTTACTACCCTGTCCTGGACCCATGCATCCACTGCCTTTACTACCCTGTCCTCCTGGACCCATGCATCCACTACCTTTACTACCCTGTCCTGGACCCATGCATCCACTGCCTTTACTACCCTGTCCTCCTGGACCCATGCATCCACTGCCTTTACTACCCTGTCCTGGACCCATGCATCCACTGCCTTTACTACCCTGTCCTCCTGGACCCATGCATCCACCACCTTCACCACAGGACCATCACAGGGCGGAGTATGAGTTCAGGGTCATGCAGAAGTTGCAGAAGAAAGAACACAAAGACCAGCTGAAGGTAGGACTACTTTGTCTACTTGGTATAAGTGTGAGTTCTAGAGTTGTCTAGGGCAGTGGTTTTCAACCTTTTTGATCCCAGGGCCCACTATTTATTCAGCATTTGAGCCACGGACCACCATTTGAGGACATTTTAGCCCCACAGACCCCAAAACTAAAGATTTCTCTTGCTTTTGTCTACAATTCCAGGCTGGATTTCTGAGAAAACAAAACAGTCAAACATGCAGACCAAAATGAGCATGAATCTTCTACAATCTCTGGGTGTGTAGACTTGGGGCTAATTCAGATGGTGAATATTTTAACTCTTGAGAGCGTAAACATGAAACATGACCCAAGGGTCCATTTGGTTTCATGTTTATGCTCTCGAATAGTTACATCTGGTTAACCAACTTTCCATCATTTAGCCTGAGGACCACCTGGAATCCTCTCAGGGACCACTGGTGGTCCCCGGACCACTTGTTGAAAACCCCTAGTCAAGGGGCCTTTCTTCCTTAAGTCTTCCAGAGTGATACCTATCAACTGCTTCTCCAGCAGTCCCCCAGTATACAAATAATGTATACTGGGGGATAATGTATACTGTGCATCCCCCAGTATACAAATAATGTGCAAAGTATAGCTTTTTGTTTTCATTTGAGCCAATACCACTGCTGCATCGCAGTGTGTGTTTAATTGTAGTGTAAGATGGACCGATGTTTTACGATCGCAAATACATACATACATACACGATACATAGAATGCTGCTGTAGGTTTACATAAAATGCCATCTACACTTGCTCCTTGTGTTTCTATCTGTCTAGTGTCTACACAGTATATATACTGTACATTTACCAGTATATACATGTATGTTTTCTTGTTGGTGGTTGTGTGTGCATGTGTGTGCATGCGTGCTTGTGTGCTGTGTGTGTGCTGTGTGTGTGTGTGTGCTGTGTGTGTGTGTGTGTGTGTGTGTGTGTGTGTGTGTGTGTGTGTGTGTGTGTGTGTGTGTGTGTGTGTGTGTGTGTGTGTGTGTGTGTGTGTGTGTGTGTGTGTGAATACCACTGTGTGATCTGGTCTTTCTCTGTCTGTATGATGTCCTTTTTGGTGCTAGAAGTCCAAAGATCAGGTTGAGGAACTTCCTAACAAATGGCAGCAGACAATGCAGAGTGCCAAGGCGGGGTTCCGACTGGTAGACTGAGCTTCATCTATCCTTTTTTCACCGTTCAAGAGCTTCCATCATAACTAACTCCTTTTCGCCTATTCACCACAAAATGTATTTATACTCCATCACATGACGGTGTTGCTTGCCATCAAAAATGGACACTCCATATTAACAATGTGTCATTACGACAGTCAGATCTTTTTTATCGATAATAATATTCATTAATATTCAGCTCTTAGTAGCTTATTCTTATTAGCTTTTTAGTGTCAGTGCTTATGGTCCACTTATAGAGTCAGTTATTATTACAGTAGCTTTAAGAGTCTTTTTTATTTTGTTTATTTGTTTATTTTGCTCGTTTATTACCCTGAGGAGTAAGTTCTTGATGCTAGCAATAGTCAGTATTAGTTAGTATTAGGAGTATGAAGGGTCAGTTGTTGTGAAGAGTTGAAGAGCCATTTATTGTTAGTTGTGATTGCGAACAGAGTGAGCATGCCTGTGTCACACACTACATTACTTATTACAAGTGAGACGCCCAGCGTCTGACTGGTTGTTGTAGGAGTCTCTGTTACCTTGAAGAATACATTATTGTTATTATAAGAGTCGGTTACCTTGAAGAGCCAGTTCACCGGCAAGTAACACCACCATCGTATGGACCATACATTTTGCGTTATTTTCATTGTCATCTTTCTCATCCTTCTCTTGCATCTGATGCTATTCTTGCTCTCTTCATTCTGTTGCCCAGATAATTATCCTCTTTTCTCTCACTTCTTCTGCTCCTCCTTATACCATTTGTGCCATGCTCATAGGGTTTCATTCATCAATATTTACATAAACAAACGTGTAGGTCACAACTGAGAGATACATAGAACTGCTTCCTTCCAAGTCCTGTTGCACATCGATCCATGCAACTCATTTGTGTGGATTAGGCTATAGAATTCGAACCTACTGTAGCACTGTGAGCAGGAGCAGCAGGGGTAAAGTCAGCAGTTCAGTACTTTACTACGGTATATGATCTGGCAAAAATCTTGTCAACAACAATGATCTATTAGATCACACAACATTTGATCTGTATAGTAGTGCACACTTTGTGAAAACTGATTATCAACATCACCAGGTTCAGACGGTGACATGGAGACACACCACGGTAATGGGAGCTCATTAGCGGTCGCTTCAGAAGAATTCCAGTTCTCTGACAGATTGCCCACAAGCGGTGGAAAAAGCCCTCACATTTTTTACTTAAGTAGAAGTACACTATAGTATATACTCTGTTATAAGTACAAGTCCGGAATTCAATATGTACTTATTTACTTCCCACCACTGCTGTCCACGCTGCACCGATAGAATCTCTGTTTTCGCCACCTTGCAGGAACAAGATTAGTTTTCTGTGTAGTCAGGTGCCAACATTTTATTTTTATCTCTTGTTGTACTGTTGTATGCCACACACATCAGATATGGTCAAGTGTACAAAGCCATTGGACAGCTGGCATTTATAAGCAATCACTTTCTCATGTGTGTCTTTCTTTTTAAGAGCCAACACTAGAGTCTTTCATGCATTGTAACTGGGTTTGTTTTCTAGTCTACTTTGAGCAGCTCCTCCAGGGGCGGATGTAGCACTTTCCAAAGTGCTACAAAATTATTTTAGGTGTACAGTATTTAGATATGCAAAAGAATAATACTGTAGTAAATTCTGCCCGATCTAAATAGAGATGCCCTCAATGAGCCTCAATGCACAGTTCATACACACAATACAACTATGTGCTTAAAACATGAATAGAGATAATATCTCTATTCATGTTTTAAGCACATAGTTTACCAACATATTATGTTGTGCAAACGTTTGGGGTGTTGTTTTTGGTAGAATTGTTAGAATAGTAGTAGAAATGGTAAATGGATAAATAAATACAGCAATTACAAAGAATGTATAACTATACATGTAATAATTATAACATTAATTTCTACATAGTTACCGGTAATAGCTAATGGAATCTGTTTCTAATTATAGGCTAATATATCTTTAAATGTGTAAAGTATTGCTAGTATTTGAGAATATTTATGAAGATATATTTAATGAACAATTGTAAAACATTCAAATGCGTAAAAGTGAAACCTAACAAACACAGATATCACTTGATGAATGAAACCCATTCAATGACTGTGTTAAAAAGCTTGCATTTGGGTCTGGTTGCGATCTGTGGGCTGTGGTGGTAGTGGTGGAGTAGATGCATGGGGCATGTTGCACTCAGTAGATGTATAGTCAGTCAGGTAATGGATAATGGATCTCATTAATAATGTTTGATTGATATTCCAGATAACCAGATGATAGCTTCTTTCAGTTTCATGTGTATTTACTGTTTGTATTTTTTTGCAACATAACACATAACGTAAACGTAAAATGATAAGGCTAATGGAGAGAGAGAGAGAGATGCCAATGAATGCATGGTGTTGTGTTATCCACTGGAGGGAGTATTCTTCATGTCTTATCTACGTTTGGAGTATTATCTTGCAGGCCGAAGCATTTGGGCATGCGTGCGTGCATGCATGTGGGTGTTCGTGTGGGTCAGGGGCGGATGTAACATTTCCCAATTGGGGGGGCAGGAGAAAAGGTTGTGGGGGCAGCTTCATCGCCCGTGGCACGAAGCGCCACGGGCGATGAAGCCGCACCCATACAATTTTCAGTTTCAGTTAGGACTTTTATTAGGCAGGTATAAGCATCAATAATAACATCAGTTCTTGTTGAATTTGCAACAGGCACGCAGCATGCATACAGCTAAAGGTCTGACTCAGAGAGTTTTCTGTTTTCAATGATGAAATGCTGTTGGTTTAGTGGTGCCACTGTAGTTAGTTAGTAGCAGTAGTAGTGTTTCATATAATTATTATTCAATATAGGCACTTTAATTTGAAATATTTTGTTTTGCATGCCATCATGTTTGATGGGCATTACCCCCCATGCCCAAGCCTAGATCCGCCCCTGCTGTGGGTGTGAGTGGGTGTGTGTGTGCATGCGTGTGTGTATGTGTGTGTTATTTACATGCATGTCCATAACCTTTTGAAATACTACAGTAGAACGCAGACCATTGTCATTTTCTCATGTGCACGCTGCCGGCACGCCAAGGAACTCAATTCCCAAATCTTTTTTATTTTTTTCTCGAATCGTTCAACGATAATAATGTTGTTTTTGTGAATTCATAATCTCAGACTCACCGTCCCTCCAGGCTACGGGATACGTGTCCACAAGGCTAAGGAGTGCAAATAGCCGATCGGGCACAAGCTGTCTGTCCGGGCTACGGAATCCAGTACTAGTGAGACAGAATGTGCGTAATCAGACTCCACGTGATTTACATTGCATCAGAGAGAGAAACGGGGAGTGGGCGCATAGAATGGAATAGAAGACACACAGAGAGTCTGCGACGCATGTACAGTACATCACACACAGGCAGGGTATATCCAGACATACGCATCTAGAGGTTTCAAGAAAACAACTAGTCTAGGCATCCTTGCTGGGTTTTTAAATGGATAGTTGATAGAAATGACCCTGGTGATTGCCTTCAAGTTGTAGCGTGGACAAAAAAAAAACACTGTAGTGCTTTGTCCAGACTACGAGCTGAAACTGTGCTCTAGTGTCATTTCCATCAACCAGCTGATTAAAAACGGAAAGATAGGTATTATGTGTACTATACTGTATAGTTTGTCGCGGAATAATTAACTTATTATGGCAAGTTTTATTGTGATGCCATCATAAATGCAACAAGGAATTCCAAATCATGTAATCATTCCCTGTGCCGAAATAACAGGATGATTTCAACTTCCGCTATTGGGCAAATACCAGTATGCAACTGTTGTGTTGGCAGTCAAAGTAATTAGTAAATTAATAAAAAAACAGTTTCTGACATTATATGTTTATATCGGCCAATGACATTGGCCGAGGCTGATATTAACACAGATCTCTACTATCCAGTGAACCACATTCTGATAATGTGGGGGATAGTGATTCATGATATGCCATGTGAATATTTAAAATGATGGTACATAATGCAGAGGCTAGTTATAGAACCCACGCATCCATATTGATATTTTGGGGGCAACAATATGCCCTTTGCGTTGTGTGAACAAATATCTTTGGCAACATTCAAATAGACTGTACTTTACTAAAACAACCTAAAAACCATGCTATTAATGTTTTCATTTTGTTTATTAATGTGGAGAAATCCCACAAAATGTGTTTAAAATAAGGCGACAAAGTCA
Organism: Benthosema pterotum; assembly: GCA_039105355.1. Lineage (NCBI taxonomy): Eukaryota > Metazoa > Chordata > Actinopteri > Myctophiformes > Myctophidae > Benthosema > Benthosema pterotum. The sequence goes on along the minus strand of CM076969.1, from coordinate 16,931,736 downwards.
AATCCGGCTGAGCTGACACCGGGAATTCATGGCTGCCCTTCATTGCCCTAATTACTCACATATTGTGTCACGGTCTGACAGAGCTTGCAGAAAACAGCAAGCCTGATATCAATCACTGCAGCTTTTTAATATAATGGCTTAAGAGCTACAATCGATGCAATCTGCTACAATGTTAATTTAAACAGCCTGTATGGTTGAGTATATCAATAAACCGAATTAAAGCAGACAATGCATCAGATTGGATATTGAATGTGCCATCAGCTTTATAGCATTTTGCTGTAAATATCCTTTTGTTGGTAGAGTTTTAGCTTGCCAGCCACAATCAAGTATTCGCTGCGCCCAGTAGCATGGAATAAGATGCATAAAATTAGTGCTAGAATTTACTGTGCGGTAAGTCAGAAAACCCAACCAAATGGTGTGCTGTTTCATTGAAGGATTTGTTCACCAAAACAAAATGACTTCTGTATCAATTTCACACTACTAGGTAAGGGATAATAACCGAAAAAACTGTGATTTGTTTCTTATTAACTAACCGAGGCACAGCCGAGTTAGGTCAGAAGCAAATCACCTGTTTGACGGGTGTTATCCTACTTATTACATGGCTTAATACAATAAAGAACTACTGTAATCATTGACAGAAATAGTACATAACAAAGCTGCTTTTAGTCATCTGCAGTTGTGTAGGCTACGTTCGTCCACGCAAGGAGGTCTGTTGTTTAGCGGAGTGGTCGGTTGTTGTGACATATGTGACCGCTCACGTGACCAGAATGCTGGCTTCTGATTGGAGCATTCAAGCCATGTAATAAAATCCTTTATTGACTGCTGATGATCCGGTTGTGCAATTATTGGCTTAGGAATGTAACCAAAATGCAAAACTCATGTGTAGATAGATCCTTTGTTTGATGAACTACCCCTTTAATATTTCTTCTTTATTTTCTTTATTTTTTTCTTTATTTTTTTTATTTTTTTGAGGTGTGGTTTGATTTGATTATTTTTTGTTCTTTTATATTGTTTTAAGATGTTAGCCTTAGGCATGGTTTTGGTGTGGTATCTATCTCTAAACATGGTAAATGTAATATCCAGATGTTGCTTAACAGCATGCACAGACATTCTTGATTCATCTCAAATGTGCAGAATCCTGTTTTTCTTGTTTCCTCACAGCACCAACTATTATCATATCACAAGAGATTCCAATTTTAATAGAAGGAACACTGCTGTCAATACCCAGTGATTATATGCAGAATCTGAAGCCAAAGCAAATAATTTGTTAATACCAGTAATTTGTTTCAATTCCGATGGCCTTCCAATGGGCTGGTATTAGTACAGCGTAAGTTTAATTCATCAATATTTTTAATTAGTTATAATACCGTTATGATGCAGATATGTCATTCAGTCAGTCATTCAGTGGCTACAAGTCGACGTCTATGAGTCACTGCACAGCATATATAGCTGAACTAAACGAGGAACATTTCTCTGACAGTGCTATGCACGTTGCATGTTGTTTTGTTTGAGTGTGTTTTATAGCCATACGCCTATTACATATTATAGGGTCTAAGACAGTGTTGGAATCTGTCTTTTAGGCGCACAAAGAGAAGCTGACATGTCGAGACCGTCTCCCTGCCTACATGACCAATGTTGTCATGATGCTGTTAATGGTGAGAACACACACTACACTCACAACATTTCTATGGCACTTATTCATTCTGCATAAGCCTTTGCAAATGTGTTTATATTACGTGTGTGTGTGCGTGTGCGTGTGCGTGCGAGCCGAGCGAGCAAACGTGCAAAATACAGATATGGTGTGAGGTGAAGATTGGATGTTGACACATCTGTCTGTCTCTCTGTCTCTCCGTCTGTCAGATTGGTGTGACATTTGCCCTTGTGTTTGGGGTGATTCTTTATCGAATCTCCACCAAGGCAGCTCTCCATATGAGCTCCAACCCCATCACACGCAGCCACGTCCGGCTGACGGTCAAAACCACAGCGGCCATCATCAACCTGGTGGTGATCCTCATCCTGGACGAGGTGTATGGAGCAGTGGCACGCTGGCTGACCGTGTTAGGTGAGTGGTGGTGGACACACTACTGTCATAGAGTAGTAGTAAATGGGTGCAATTCTCAGTCGCTGTGGTGTAGCCAGCTATGGCTTAAGTCTTCTCATTGGCTGCATGGCATCAAATCAGGTGTGGGTCCGTTCTCATTGGCTGCATGGCAGCAAATCAGGTCATAATAATTAAAACCAGTCATCAAGAGAACTCATGATAAACAAAGCGAGGAGTACAGGGAGTACAGTAACCTTTTTAATTGGGGGGTCAGGTGATTTCTGGACCTTTTGAATTGCAGGTTTAAATTATTCTGGGTAATTATTTGGTAAGCCCAGGCCCAGGGTTGGTGGTATAGGCTTTCGGCTCATCACCACCACAAGGCCCCAGACCTGATTTGCTGCCATGCAGCCAATGAGAAGACTCAAGCCATAGTTAGCTACACCACAGCGATTGAGAATTGCACCCAATGTCTGTTTCGCATGGGCCAATGTGCCCGTTTTTTATTTTATTCATTTATTTATTTTCAGAGGTCCCAAAGACAGACAAGAGTTTTGAGGAACGTCTTATTTTTAAGACCTTCATCCTGAAATTCGTGAACGCCTTCGCACCCATTATCTACATCGCTTTCTTCAGAGGAAGGTTAGTAGTACTTACGCCTGAGACCCGTCATTATTACGGCTATCTTGTTAGCCAGAGAGTGCATCCATAAATGGTAAAGCGTGCATTAATATAGCGCCTATATCCAAGGTGCTTTACATAGATTGTGCATCACATTTACCCATTCACACACACATTCATACACCTATGTTGGCGGAAACCATGCAAGGCATAAGCAGCACATCAGCATCAGGAGCAAATAGGGGTTCAGTGCCTTGCTCAAGGACACTTAAACTGTAACACTGGGTGTTGGGACCAGCAACCGGTTACCAAGGTGGTGATCCATAACGTGACATTATTTCATGTTTATATTTGGCGGGTGGGGTGATCATGGTGTTTGGGGGGATCATTCATTGGCACTCCACTCCCTAACCTTTATGTTTATTCTCCCTATAAGGCTGGTGGGCAGACCAGGCAGCTACTTATATGTGTTTGAGTCGTACAGGATGGAAGAGGTAAGACATTCATCATGCGTAAGCCATTTATTATGCCGTGTCCAATGGCAGTAAATAAGCCAATCCACAAGCTCAAGCTCTCAGTTTGATTTGTGGGTTTTTTATGATGCATTAAAATGTGATGGACTGTACTAGAAATGTTTCCAAGTGTAACTGCGCTGCTGTGCGTTCCTTCCCAGTGTGCTCATGGGGGCTGCCTGATGGAGCTGTGCATCCAGCTGAGCATCACTATGCTGGGCAAACAGCTCATCCAGAACAACCTGTTCGAGATCGGAATCCCGTAAATATTGTCTTCCTCAGCATATCCTCTTACATAATCACTGTACACAGGGGCAGATGTAACTTTTCCCAATTGTGGGGGCAGGTGAAAATGAAGCCGCACCCATACTTACTTGAACTTACTTGAATGGGGGAAAAAAGAAGAGCAGCTTCAACTAAAACAAAGTCACTCACTCAAAAAACAAAAAAATAACGCTAGATCTTTTAGGAACGTTTTAGAATCATTGAGGCCACATTAGTATATGCTCTGTAAAACATTCTTATCCATCTATAAATCATAATCAAGTGCCCTAATGTAAAGTGAAGACTATTCATTGTCAGTCATCAATAGATCTTTTAGGAATGTTTTACAAGCATATGTACAAGCATATGTAAAACATGAACAAACATAAAAGACTCATGAACAGCCAGTCAAATAATTCAAATAATTCCGACCCATTAAATGATTTTCCTAATGATAGGTAATGTCTATAAATAAATGTTATAAATAGGCTATAAATGCTTCTATAATGATGTATAAATGTTTACAAATGGCTTATCCATTAGTAGTTAACTACTTACTAATATACAATGTGTAGCCTTAGTTACAAATGTTTTCGCTAGGATGTTATTATATATTTATTAATAATTTACCAAGGTATACGAATAGTTTATAAACTATTGTTTCTTTGTCTACTAATAGGTTATGAATGTTGTATAACTTAGTTACAAATGATTTATTAACATTTGCACATCTCTATAAATGGCTTATTCATCAATAGTTTACTACTTGTTAATAATTTACTAATAATTTATAAATGAGCTTTAAATATAGATATAGATTTAGTTTGAATTATCTTTGAAATCTGGGTTGTTTTGCATGCCATCATGTTTGGTGGAGCAGTGTGGGCATGTAGGGGGGCATTGCCCCGTGCCTAGATTCGCCCCTGACTGTACAATGTCATGAATGGGGTGAAACGTTTGGGCTCACTGCCTTCCTTGGACAAGTGTCTAGGATAGAGGTTACGAGTTATGATGTGACGTCAGTACTGTATAATGTGTGTGTGTGTGCGTGTGCGTGTGCGTGTGTGTGTGTGTGTGTGTGTGTGTGTGTGCGTGTGTGCGTGCGTGTGTGTTCCTCAGAAAGCTAAAGAAGCTGATCCGCTACATCCGGTCAAAGCGCATGCCGTTTCAGGAGGAGGAGAGAGAGAGGAAACTGCAGAGATATGAGATAGACCACTTCTTAGAGCCGTTCGCTGGCCTAACACCAGAGTACATGGAAATGAGTCAGTAAACACACACTGTACACACACACACACACACACACACACACACACACACACACACACACACACACACACACACACACACACACACACACACACACACCTATGTTCCTCTAACACAGGGGTTTTCAACCTTTTTGATACCAGGGCCCACCATTTATTCAGCATTTGAGCCACAGACCACCATTTTAGCCCCACAGACCCCAAAACTAAAGATTTCTTTTTCCAGGCTGGATTTGGGAAACAAAGCAGGCAACCATTAATCTTCTACATTCTCTAGTTGTGTAGACTTGGGCTAATTAAGATGATGAATATTTTAACTCTTGAGAGTGTAAAAATGAAACCAAATGGACCTGCAAGGGTACATTTGGTTTCATTTTTACGTTACATCTGGTTAACCAACTTAGCTGGGGACCACCTGGAGACCACTGGTTGAAAACCTCTGCTCTAACGCATATAAACATGTGTCGGGAGAAAGTAATTGGCATAATAATGACTACATTGGGGAGAAATGGGGTAAAAAACAAAACAAAAAAACAAGTATCCTTTTTTAGTACTGTAACTATTATTCTAGGTGCAGAGGTGGTTTCTACCGGTATAAACACTGCTTTGTTGTGGCCTGTTTATTATGCCCATTTGTCTGGTGGATGGATTTTATTCTAGGAGCCCACCCGAAATGTTTAAACTATCCATCCAGACTACCAATTTTGGTAGTAATCTGGTCATATTGTGATGCTTAGAGACATGAAAATAACAAGCTTCCCCCCAGACACAATTGTGTTCATAGTGATAGTCCTGCAAAATGAGGTTGCACACAGAATTTTGAAGGGGCTCATGGAAGTCCTATGAATGGAATGAAAGTATTGTTGTGTGCTTGTTGTGTGCTTTTGTTGTTCAGGATATGACTATAGATTCATTTAAGAAAATCCATTCATTATCAGAAGATGCTTTGGCCTTCACTGACACCGCAGTAAAGGCTTCTATAATAAATGATACCTAAGCATAGGTAACATTTATTATAGCATAATAGAAACTACCATCCAAGCCCAAACCTAGATAGAGACTGTGTACAGAACTTTGTGTACAACGGAATACAGCTGTGATTATATTACTGTACATTTATGTGAAATTCCTATGATTATGTTCAATTCAATCCATAGTATAAAACTTCAAACTCTCCATTTCTTCTATCTCTCTCTAGTCATTCAGTTTGGTTTTGTGACATTGTTTGTGGCATCGTTCCCTCTGGCACCTCTCTTTGCTCTACTGAACAACATCATTGAGATCCGACTTGATGCCAAGAAGTTTGTTGCTGAGCTCCGAAGGCCTGTGGCAGCCAGAGCTAAAGATATTGGTAGGTTGACTATACAGTATACCCCATAATAACAACTGTAAACAGGGGAATTTAAGGACCTTTCTGAAAAGTAACACTTTTTTTTATTTCAAATGCCTATAACTATAGTTATGGTAGATTAATGAACTAAATCCAAATACATCGGACATAAAAAGACACTAGCCACGTTTCCATAAAACCTTTGCGAAAATAGGAAGAGTATGTTAATTAAGTCAAAAAAAGAAAAACAAATTGTGCGCTGTTTCCATTAACTGATGAAATGCGACTCATGGGAGTCTAGGGGAAAATAAAATAGATTCATGAAACAAGCAATAGGTGGCACAGTTTTGCCAGTAACATGAGACATATGGTTATTTTACATATATTTTTACTTTTGAAGTTATTTTAGGCTTTACACACGGACTGCCTGCTTTATTCCTATTGAACTATGGTCGGTAGTTCTGTGCAGAGGCTGTTCTGGCTCTGCTGTAGCAAAAACAATTAATACAGCCTAAAATCCTAATACATAATCTACACAACTCACTGTTTTCCTGACCTCGGTAGCCTCCTGATTTGGTCTACTTTGCGATATTGTAAACTACATCATGTTATCTGCAGCGCGACACGTGCGCGACGGTGCGAAGAAAAAAAAGATTTGAACTTTATTAAAGAAATAATATTTAAGGGCAGAGACCGGTCATGTAAAACAGCTGTTTATGTCTGATATCACTTGCGTATCTTAGCCATCATGCATGATGATACAGATACTATAAATATAGGACCTGTAGCTGCCCTGCGACTTTCATGAACAAACGCGATGGGAGTCTGTACATTTTGGCCATGTGCGTCCTCTTGGCCTGGATGTCTGTGCACACGGCCCTCGTCCAGTTTTGTAGAAATATAACTTACATTAACAATGCGGTTATTGGCAGACCAGAACTCTTCAAATGCGCTATAATGCGTGTCCAGTGCTTTCCAATTCGAGAGTCTTTTCGCAAGCTGTTTCCCTACCTCGTTTGCGTATTAGACTCTTTCGATACAGCACCTTTCAGTGAAATTTTTGCGCAAAATGGAAACTTATTCGCATTTTGTGTTTCCATTAAACATTCTCTTCGCAAGAGCCGTTTTTGCGCAAAAATGGGGCTTATGGAAACGTGGCTACTGACATTTCAATACTCATTTAATAATCAACTGCCAATTTAGACTGATTGGTAATTAAACCGGGTCATGTTTGCATATTATGTTTGCATATTATGTTTGCATATTATTTGGAATTATAACAGCTAGCTGAAATCAATAATATCAGTATGTCAATACTAACTTGAGTTGAAGGTGGGGCCACATGGGCTTCGGGGTTCCAGTTGCGCATGTCTGACCTACGTATCATTGCGGCTATCCTTGCATGGCATAAATAGATACAGTGTAATTCCATGGGTAGTTGACATAAGTACAAACACTTCCCTGCCACTAGGTGCACAAAATATGCACAGACAACACACTGTATGTCTCCCCATAAGCCTAATTCTGTAATAAACAATTTGAAAGCCTTATAAAATCACCTTTCCTTGTGTTCTCAGGTATATGGTACAACTTACTCAGAGCGGTGGCAAAAGTGGCAGTTATAATTAATGTAAGTAGAGCTTCATCTTATACACTTCAAGACACACATCTATCAGCTCCGTGCTGCAATCAGTCTGTATTGATCACTAATCTGGTGCAGGACTTGGCTAACTGCTCCCCGGCTAACTACAATCATACATACATACATCATACATACAAGTGCCAATACAATGGGGCTATAGGGCTCTGCAGTGATGTCCGAGTGCCCCTTCCGGAAGGCACTTTGACATCACTGCGGAGCTGTCGAAGAAACAGGTGTTGTCAGTATGTAATGCCTGAAATGACTACAGTATACAGACCATGTTGTCCACTTTAAAATAGTCCTGGATTGTGTTCCGTGCAGTTGCGTGCTGTGTCATTCATTATCTAGATCGACCAATCAGGCTTTTGGACAATGTTTCCAATCAACAATTTGTGGAAAATCAAAAAGAGAGATAGCTGATATAAGTTGTTACAATTATTTATTTATTTATTTGTTCATTTATAGTAGAGTAACATAAATTTCATTGGGAAACATTTTTGCTGATCAAATGGAAGTGCAAGAAGCACAATTGTTTCAGTAACACTTTTCCCCTCCATCAAATGCAGCTTATTTTAGTGCAGCATGTAGGATATTTTGCTGTATGAAGTGCAGGCACAGGCTTCCATCTATATGCCTGAGGTGAAAGGTGAGGTGAGAGAGTCAGCGTCAGTGACACAGCTATACATTTCCTTATGGCCATAATTTACCAGATTTTCAATGAAAGTGGTTGTTTGGGCTCACAGGGCCAACACAACTAACGTTCGTGCACAGTAGATGCAATCTCCATTAACATTTCTCATTTCTGTTCCACTTTGACCTTGCATGTCTCTCCCCTCTTGCTCTTACTCTCCACTGTGTTCATACTGTTTTTGTTCACTTTGCTCTCTCTCTGAGGGATCCTTCCTTCTATGCGTCTCTCTCTCTCTGTCTCTCTGTCTCTCTCTCTCTCCCCCACCCTGCCATACATATCTGTCTCTCTTTTTTTCACCACGCATTATTTCAACCCTCCTGACTCCAGGCGTTTGTCATATCCTTCACGTCGGACTTCATCCCTCGGTTGGTGTATCAGTACATGTACAGTCCTGATGGATCCATGCATGGCTTCGTCAACCACACCCTGTCTTATTTTAATGTCAGCCACTTCCAGAACGGCACGGCGCCCATGGACCCCATGCACCTGGGCTACCCCGTTGAGATATGCAGGTAAGAGGGTACAGAGCCTGGTAAACTACCTGAATAATGTTCAGCGTTTGGGTCTGATATAGTTCCTCATTTTGGAGAGTCCTAGAACATAGATTATTATGTTATTACTTCCTAGTGTGCTCCTATTTGGTATTACAAAACACACACCAGCAGATGGAGAAGAAGGAGAAAAATGCTTTGGTTATGTAAACACTTGAGAAAAAGGAATACCATGTAAGCAGTTGGGTGTGAATCTCTGTTCGGTATGAAGCCATTCATTCGGAATGCATTTTGTTCATGTGAACTGCAGGTACAAAGACTACAGAGAACCGCCTTGGTCGGCCACTCCCTATGAGATCTCTAAGGAGTTCTATGCTATCCTGGCTGTGCGTCTGGCCTTCGTCATAGTCTTTCAGGTAAAGACATTCCCTCAACTCGCAGTTTGATTTCATGATTAGATTTTCTGGGGAAAAAAAGTATAGAGTATAGATTGTGTGATGATGATGAAGATGATGATGGGAAGCGAGTGTCCAATTTTATTGATACATAATAAATTCAAAGATAATTCATAATGTTTTGTAAATGTTGCATTATAGCGCTTTAAACACAATACATAGATGTGCATTACACTCACCCATTCATAAACACAGTCATACACCATCACCTAACACCAATGACGGAGGAGGCCGCGCAAGGCACCAACCGAACCTGCACATCAGCAGAGGGAAGCTTGACCAGGAAAGCTTGACCTGCATAGCAACACTTGCTAAACTCTTTGGATTGGCATTGGACAGTGACTAAACCCTGCCCGAAAAGGTGGGATTCAGAGTCAAAGTCAAAGTCGCATGATTTGTCACTACGTTACCGCAGAGAAATTGGTTCTCCGCTTTTGACCCATCACTTAGAGCGGTGAGCTCCAAGGAGCGGTGAGCTGCGGCTTGCCGCGCTCTGGAATCATTAGCTGATTTTGACCCCCAATCCATCCCTTTGATGCTGAGTGCCAAGCAGGGAGGCATTGGGTCAAACCCCAGCCTCCCAGTTCCAGGGCGGACACTCTAACCACAAGGCCACTGGTCTGGTCTTAGAGAAGGGCTACAGGATTGAACTGGGAACCGGCCACTCTCCCTATGCAGTTAATATAGTGCAATAATTATATTTTTTATTGTATTTCTCCCCTCTATGACACACACACAAACACATCACAGAACGTGGTCCTACTGATGAGCGACATCGTGGACTGGCTGATTCCTGACATTCCCAAGGACATCAGTCTCCAGATCCACGAAGAAAAGATCCTGCTGGTGGAGCTCTTTATGAGAGAGGAACAAGGCAAGTTGAACGTTCTGGAGTGCATGCAGGTGCCAGCGCCGCAGCCCCCCAAAGTCCCAACTTGGGGCCCACAGTCAGCCAGCAAAGTCCAAAAGCCAGGCCCACAGCCCCCCAGCAAAGTCCAAACATCGGGCCCACAGTCCTCCAGCAAAGCAGACAGCCCAGTGCTCCGCCCGCGATCCACAGTCCACAGTAACAACACCAACAACTTGAATGTAGTGGGTTAGTACTTGTAGAGTAATGAAACACCAATGGTACTTTTTTGTTTGTGATTAATTCACCCCAAAATATATATATATTTTTAGAAACAAAGTGATTTTCCCTGCAAATAAATGTATCAACCTGTATGAATGATAGACAAACTACAAACATATATGAATTGCTTGAAACCATATATTTGCAGATACATTTTTGTAAAAATATTAAGTCCTTTCACTTTTTTCCTACATGCAAACTGGCCTCATAGTGTTTCATTACTCTTTAACAAGGAGATTAATTACTCCACTAACAAGCTACCCCCAGCCAAATCAGAATATCAGGGTTGCTACTGTAGCTGCGTAAAGTTAACTCGACAGCTGAGGTGTAACCAAGTATGTACCCTTATTCTTGTCCAGAACATTCCAACAAATGGGAGAATAGCTCTGTGATGATTGACTAGGGGATGGACTTATGGAATAGGAGCTTTCTGAGAACTTGTAGTCTGACTACAGTACTTGTTCCAGGCTATAAAACAGAGAGAGTTCACACTGCCATTTTCTATCACTGAAACACAAAGCAATGTCTTAACCCAGTGGTCTTCAACAGGGGTCCAGGACCCCTGGGGGGCGTGTCCTCGAGAGATACTGACTCAAAGTGCCTGCGTTGTGGGCAGACTGCAAAGAGACTTGGTGTGCAGGGACAAAATATTAGACCAAGTACCGATGCCAAAAATCAAATTCACAAAGAATTGAGGGTTTATAGTTAGCTTATAACTAACTTTCCCTTAGTATTAAAAGGTTAAATGTCTGAAAACAGTAACACACTTTTAACATGATGTCTGAAAACACGCATTTAACAACCCAATGTGTAATGGGGGATCCCTGCTTCGTCTCTTTCACGGCAAAGGGGTCCTTGGTTTGAAAATGTTGAAGAACCCTAGATCTGGAGATTAGAGCTCTCGGTTGTAACTATATGTTTATGTTTATGTCATAATAATGATGAAACCTACTGTCTTTAAAAAAAGAAGAAAACAAAATCACTGCCTTTGTAATCTTACAACTGTATGATTTGGAATAAGTAAGAATAGTATTGGCGATGTATACATTTTATGGCACCAAAAGTTCAATAGAGGTGAAGCTTTGGTGGCTAAAATATTGTTGTTGTTTTTTTCTTCTTTTTTGTGTGTGTCATTGAAAATATGTGCAATAAGATCTGTGCAATAACAATAACATCAAATAACATTTGCGGTGTGGTCAGCTTTACCCAGACAGCCCTGCTAGTGTTATGGGGAACATTGTTCTTAGCTAATAGATCTTTGCTTAACTGAAAGGTTAAAAAGTATGTTCAAATTCACAATAAACAATCAAACCAGAAAACATGAAAAGTTGAAATATGGAGATTGGAATGCGTGAACCTGGAAGCAACAATCCTGCCACAAAATCATGTTGGCCATGCTTTGATGAACATAGAGGAAAGACAGACATGGTTTCACAAGACAGTTAACCTGCATAGTTTTAGAATGGATGTACAGAAGTTATTGCTTGCAATAATGGAACATTAGTCTGCACCATTATAGTAACATTACAAATGACTTGAAACAACTATCCTGTTAGAGAACACAGTCACCTCCAGAATTGATGGCACACTGATGTATTACTGAGGTATTACTTTAAAGGCATTTTTTATCTATATCGCATATACAGTACAACGTAGTAGCCAGGCCCATGTGTTACGATTGGAACCACTGGCTATTAGAAGTCTATCTCTTGTTTCTGATGCATGAGGCAGCTTGATGAACATGTACATCCCCCAGCCATGTACTGTACAACAGTGTACATGCTGGACAGAATGCTAGCATGTCACAGGGATTACCCCCAGTCCTACCTGTGGTGTTGAGTGCCAAAGCAGGGATGCATTGGGTAGCATTTTTATAGTCTTTGGTATGACTCGGACCAGGGATTGAACCCCCGACCTCCCAGTTTTAGGATGGGTGCTCCATGTGGACACTAAGGATGTGTCAATTCAAAACTGTATACAGATAATTCCCACCCTATCCGTATGCAACTTGGACATCACTGATGGACAGTGTCTGTGCCAATGCACCACTTGGCATAATGAACTCCCTCTGGGGTGCCTCTCTGGCACATGGCCGCCGGTTCTGGTGGCACAACATTGTTTTCAGTGTCAGTGTTCAGTGTCGATATAAGGCTTCTGTTGGTGCAACCTCGTTTTTAGTGTCTACATTATCATCACTTTGATTTGATGTAAAGCCACTTCAGTAGTCCAACCTTGTTTTTTAGTGTCTGCTTTTGTCTACACAGTCGATATGGTCTGCATTCCTTTGGCCTTAACATGGTACAGAAAAGCCTGTCCAAGCAGAAACTGACAAGTAGGGATGATGGAAAGACTTCAACGGTCAACCCATCCACACACTTTCATCTGAATCAAGCTATCTCCAAAGCAGTATTGGCTGGAGTGGCATGGAATTTGTTGGCCACCTTTATCATGGATGAAGCCTAAACCATTTGAGTTAACCCCATGAACTGTTGCACTCTTGCACCACCTTCAGGACAACTTGTTTCACGTTTAAGCCCCACTGGTTCACATGGGCATCTAATGATACCAATGTCAGTTAGTCCAAACCCAGTTGGTCCTGTAAGGCGCAGTACAGCCTTTAAGGGCTGCTAGTCTCTCAGTCTTCTCCGGGAAATAAACTATTGTTGAGTCACTAACCATAGTTGTTTGTTTCCCTTAATGTTGCTTTTCCTCTGGACACAAGGCCGTGAGATTTAGAGAGCTAAGATTTTCAGGCAGCCTCCATATTTCCATTGGGTGAGGGGAGAGCCAAACATTCATCATGAGTATTTCATTGTATTTATAAAGGGCTTTTGATTATATACGCTTTAGCAGGACAATGTCAAATACGCCAAAAGGCATAACTTGTACTACTTCTTAGACATAAGGCAAAACATCATTGTGAATCTTTTGTTGTTTACTTGTTGCTGTTTTTGTTTTTAATACTTGTAATTTCTATTAATTGATTGCTTTTTATCAATAAAGGCTGCCAGTAATGCCAATAATTCTACAGGTTACTGTATTTCATATGTTATATAGCGAACACAGTTGAGGGATTCTTCATCATATTCCTTCTTACATTACTTGGGCACAAATTGTTGATAACAATGTATTTAAGTTGCGTTCAACATCAGACATGCTATTATGTCTACTGTCAGTCATTGGAGAAAAAAAGTTTAACCAGATAGGTGTCATACTATACAGGATAACTTCCCCACGGACAAATTATTTTGCTTGTTTCTAGTACTTTTACACTTTTTACTTTTTTATATATATATTTTTTTCTTATATGTAGGACTGCATTTTTTCAGTGTAATTGTGACAACTTGCACTGTTGTTTAATATATCAAACACATGGAAATACTAGTAGAACACTAGTACTAATTAGGGCAAATGATTTGTTTTTGTGGATGTATTTAAAATATATAATATATATTTTACTGCTCATTATGTATCATCTATTACACCTGCTGGCAGCGGCAATGACCTTTAAAACTCACTTTTATAATCCTAATGATCATGAACTTTGTATTTATTATTGATTATCGTTTATGGTTATTTAACTACATTCTTGTTAGTATGTCCAACTGATCTCCATCTGATATCAGGGGTAACTCAAAATTCCACTTTTGGAAAAAAAAAAGGTATTTGCATTCATGAAATGACTTGACTTTGTCACATACAGTGTACTATATATACATCATCTGGCATATCCAAAAACAGAATACACAAAAAACTGCAGGGTATATTCCCTGGCCTCAGCATTAAGCCAACAACAAATCTGCTATTTTGGGATGAATCGAAACCCAACTCCAACCCCCCAAAAACAACCCTTATTCCAACAAATATTATCAACTTAATCCTTGCCTCAACAATTGCATTTAGTATGCAGTCAGTGAACACCTGACAGAAAATAGCAGGTCCACAAGCTCACAACATCTTGCACAGCAACATGTTGTGAACCTTATTCACACAGTGGCCATCATCTAACCCATGGCAAGGTGATAACAAGGCGCAACTTCCCATTACAGGTTATTCATTTAAATAGAAAAGTTCTATCCGGCAGGGCCAGATCTAGGCATTGGCATGGGGGGGCAATACCCCCCAAATGCCCAGACTGCCTCACCAAACATGATGGCAAGCAGAACCCACATTTCAAAGATATTTCTAATTAAAGTGCTTATATTTAAAATGATTTGAAACAATCAAGCTACTAACTAATTAAAAACTAATTGTCGCTCCACTAAACCAACACCATTTCATCATTCATAACAGAAAAGATCTTTAGCTTAATGCATGCTGTGTGACTGTTGCAACTTCAAAAACTGATATTATGATGGATGCTTAATTGCCTCATTTGCCTGTAACCGAAAATGGTATGGGTGTAGCTTTCTCATCCGTGGCGCAAGCGACACAAGCGAGGAAGCCGCCCCCATACGATTTCTGCTTGCCCCCCATTTGGGAAATTTTACATCTGGGCTTGCTATCCGATTGTATTACACAACGTCAAACTCAACAAAACTGCAGTTGGACGGAATACTTCATTTTTTTTTTTGTTTCAGAAAAATCCACTGCAGACAAGTGAGTGAGTTACAGTATATGAGTTATTTTCTGTCGTTTTAGTTGATTCAATTGCAGTATAAGTGGATGTTTCTAGGGCCTTTGTGTGGTGCTTTTGAGTGCTACTGTTTTTAAAAAACATGTAACTACTCTTGAATGGTGATGGTTTAAAGAAATTACTTTAGTATATTATAAAGTTACAGTATATGACCAGCCGTATACTTTTACTAACTACTTTGGCCACCAGCTGTGTCAAACATTGCGCCCATGTGTCACCAAATCAAGTGGACTTGTTAGTATACATTTCTACTTCATACAACTAAATATAAATCCGGCTTTAAGATGATTTATGTAAATTAAAATGTAATTAAACAAATAATAGTAATACAATATAAAGGTGTTATTCCTTCTAAGATATGAAATACATACTGTGGGTAAGTGGAGTGGTTTAACTGTACTGTTTAGGCAAACTGTAATTATAATAGCCTAATTATTTTTAAATATTTTGGCAATTTGGTTAGCCATCATGCAGAACCTAGGACAACAATGGAAATGATGAAAAACCACAAGATGTGTGTGTTATACTTAAGGTTTTTACTGTAATGCACTGTTTACATTTCTGACTAAAGTGTTTCAGTGGATATTGTTTGAAGGAAATCTGATATCAATCAGCAAAGTAGACCTACTGTCCCCTCTTTCCCAAGTACAGAGACTCCAAAGGGTCCTGTGCTGCCATTTTTCACTGTCTTGAATCCTATTACCCTTCTTCATAGCGAGCTTAGAAGATTATTTTCATGTCTTCTGAACATTTGTGAAATTATGAGATACACCTCAACCGATTAAACTCCTTGTGTTGGTTTTGTGTCTACTGTCTAACGATGTCTACGGAGTGATAGGCTGTTATCTCTGTTATAAAAGTGTTGACAGAATTAGCTCCTCTAATGGGCATTGGTCCCTACCATCTCCAACTCCCAGCAGACATTGCCAATCTGGCCCACATGGACAAACATTATTTGTGTAGGGTAGGCACACTACTAATTATGCCTCTCAGCCAAATAGACATCAGTAGAGCGAATCTGTGTTCCTGCTTCTGGGAATTCTGATCTTCTCAATGTTCTTCATGATCGTGTCGTGTAACGTTACATAATAGTTTCTGAGATCTGAGACAATGATCTTCAGACTGATGTATATGTTCTCGTCGATCTCCGTTATTGTACGCCAGTAGTCCTCCACCTGTGGATGCTTTACTATCTTAGACATCTGGTGTGCCCGTGTAATGTAGTACTTTGATATGTGGTCCAGGTAGGAGAAGGCCACGAGTGCCACCACTCTGAGCTCGGCTATCGTCTCCTCCTGGACTGATACGCCAAAGTTGTTGCCATCCTCTATCTTGGGAACGAGCAGTTGGACCCACATTTGAACCGTGTTACATTTCTCTATGAGCGTCTTGATCTCCGGTTTGACCTTTTCAATCAGGTTGACAAGCTTAGTGTTGCTCTTCATCGTCACCTCACTGGGCACATCCAAGACCTCGGTGCCTGTAGCCCTATCCTCCCACCCGCCATCATTCTGTGCTTCCATCCCCTTGTGTAGATTTGCGATCAGAACAGGGTCGGGTCTGTTCAAACTCATCTCCGAGTGAATCTCCTTCAGCTCTGAGACATTTATACAGGGATCGGTGAGGAAGTGATCCAGTTCCAATAACTTCTTTGGGAAAAAATTGGCAACGAGGCTCTCTGCTTCTCTAGTGATTCGTTCCCTGAAAGCATCCACCTTGGCTTTTATTTCACTATCCACTTTAATGAGTGGAGACATCCTGAATCAAATGATATGTCCCTTGCAATACACCAGATGCGTGCCCTCCTAAACTAAGCCATTGAGTGCTGAAGATGCCTTCATGCCTTATACAGACAGAACAGGGCTCTGTTTTCTTGTCACACACAACACACACCGTAGCCAAGCACAGCTAACGACGGCACTTTGTGCAGGCACTGTTGAAAGCGCAAATAACATAAATCCCTAAAATTGTTTTTAATACTTAATATCATATTGTATATTGTCCCTCAAATTTATTTCTAATGGTTTGAGACTCAATCACCACTGATATAACCAGTCCTTGTCATTGTCTCCGCCGTAAGGTGGTGACTATGTTTCGTCCCCTGTCCGTCCGTCCCATCTGTTACGTCACCCGCAGGTTGACGTAACAGTTCCCTCCAGGGGTGAAACATAGTCACCGCAGGTGACATAACAGTTGCCGACTGTTGTGTGTATGGTGGCGACTGTGAGGGTGACATAACAGTCACCCTGTGGGGGTGACTGTTTGTTGCCCTCACAGGGTGATGTGAAGCTGAGCCGGTGGAGACCTGTGATTACCTGGATTACTAGTGAATTCAGGGTCTGGAGGCAGGCTACCAACCTGACCCTTCAACTTAATCCTCAAATGTTTTAGTGGCATATCAAAGTAGAAACCAAATAAGAGACAAACATTGGTGTACTATATACAAGTAAGTTGTACTGAGTTTGATCTGGTCTAGCACACTTGCAATGATTGTTAACATGTCATAATAATGCCCGTCATTGCATCTACATATGCGCATATCTAAATATGGACATCTCCATATTTTAGTCCAAAGATGGACATATACATCATGGCAATAGCGCGTATAAAAGTTTCGTAGCCGAGGTTATTGGCGGTCTCCGGTCATTCACGGAATAATACAGCAGCTCAACCAGAGTTGGCCCTCCGGCACACAGCAATCATACATATAGCGAATTTCTAACAAATCTAACAATGTTCCACAACCGGTATGACAATGATGTCACAGTCTGGAGTCCCCAGGGACGCATTCATCAGATCGAGTATGCGATGGAAGCCGTAAAGCAAGGATCGGCCACTGTGGGTCTCAAATCTGACACCCACGCTGTCCTTGTTGCACTGAAGAGAGCCCAGTCAGAGCTGGCTGCTCACCAGAAGAAGATTCTGCACGTAGACAACCATGTGGGTATCTCCATCGCTGGTCTCACTGCTGACGCCAGGCTTCTCTGCAACTTCATGCGCCAGGAGTGCCTGAACTCCAGGTATGTGTTCGACCAGCCCCTTCACGTGTCTCGCCTGGTCTCGGCCGTCGGAAGCAAGACCCAAATACCAACACAGCGATATGGAAGAAGGCCTTATGGCGTGGGGCTGCTCATTGCCGGATATGACGATATGGGTCCGCACATTTTTCAAACCTGCCCCTCTGCCAACTTCTTTGATTGCAAGGCCATGTCCATAGGTGCACGCTCCCAGTCTGCACGGACCTACCTGGAGAGACACATGGACGAATTCCCCAACTGCAATGTGAATGACCTTGTGCGACATGGCATCCGCGCTCTAAGAGAAACCCTGCCCACTCAGCTAGATCTCACCACAAAAAATGTGTCCATAGGGATTGTTGGCAAAGATATGGAGTTCACCATATACGACGATGACAATGTTGCCCCTTTCCTTGTCGGACTCGAGGAGGGACCACAGAGACAGGACGCACAGGCGGAGGAGGATCCTGCTACAGAGAGACCTGATGAGCCAATGGAAGGCTGAGGTTGTGCCTGGTGAACCGGTGGAAGGCTGAGGTTGTGCCTGGTGAACCGATGGAAGGCTGAGGTTGTAAATGTCACAGCCATTATCACCAGTAAAAAAGGTATGTGCACACTCCAAGGTTATACAGCGTAACCCTTTTCACAAAAGCGAAATGTGTTTTTTTATTCCATGAGATCTAGAGTAGCCAAGTAGAGTGCAAACGTGTGCGTTGCGCACAAGTAGGGCTTGGCCTACTCACGTGTGAGTGGAGCGAGCTAATACTCATGACATCATAAAGCTCTTTTACTTACATCACCATTACATCATCACATAAACCAGCAAATCGGATTCCCACAGGGACCACCGGTCGTTGACCGCTGAACAAAGAAAAAACACACACCGAACGCTTAACTTGCGCCCCCTCCATGCCAATTAAGACCTTTGTGTTGCCACTGTTATGGCCCCAGCCTGTAGTCTACGCAAGGCTGACGAAGACCACCCTCATCGACTGCCTGGCCTGTTTTTTTAAACACGGGCCAATTGTTTGGTAAAGACACTCAGCCAATATGCACCATGGCAGTCACCAAGTACTTTACCCCATGCCACCATTTTTTATATTTCACTGCTTTACAATAATAACCATTACACCTAAATATACATGTACCACTGGGTATCTACTGTAGATACCCAGATAAGTAGAGGATCTTATCACTTATCACTCTTATCATCAGCTGGCAATGTCTGGGGACCTTTGAGCTAACTCTTTTCATTGTCAATGGCAAATAGGGGGATAAATAGGCCGACAGTATACGTTGTAGTAGGGGCTACTATAGTATTAAAAAAAAATCACCCCTGTGTGAATTAAGCGATGCATGTTTTTATCATCGTCGATTTGTTAAGACACGTGTCCTACATTCTCCATGCGTTGTAGATGGGAGATAAGGGCTCTACCGGTATTTACATCTGTGTTTTAGAACCCTTATCCTTCTTTGCCTTATTTATACATTATCACCCTTTGCTAACACAGACATGTTGTAATTGTAATATATGTAATATGTTGTAAGATGATAAGAGCATCCCTCAACCGCCTCCACCCCCCATTTAAGGATAGGGTGACCATATTCTCAAAGGAGAAAACCAGGACACCTTAGCGGGGGGGGGGGGGGGGGCGGGGGGGATTTTACGAAATATTCAGATATCGAACAGGCGCTACTATCGCCTCGAACAGCTTTTTTGTGTTTTTCTGTGTCAATGTGGGATTTTAGGTCCCTTGCACCACCATTGCAGAGCGAGACATACGTGCCTGCTTTGCAAACAGTGCACAGTGCTTCACTTTTGTCTCGCCCCGGTCTGAATACAGGGAATTTTTTCTGTAACTCGTCTGTAAACGTGCACTGGCGCTTGGGCATGGTGGTGGAGACTGACAACCACGCTGTCTAGTGTCTACTAGTACTAACTGATTGACCAAGGCTGCCTGCACTGACTCTGCTCAGGGCTGAGGTCCTTGTGCGCAGTGTCCTAGTGCCTGTCGATTTACTGGTCCGATGTAAGCAAAGACGTGTCGGAAAGGAACTGAATGAAAGTAATTTTACAAAAACCGGGACATTTCCTCATTTTCTAAAAATAAACCAGGACACCCAGGACAGGACGTGAAATACGGACATGTCCTGGGAAATACGGACGTCCCTCAATGGTCCGCCTCCCATTTAAGGATAAAGGGTTTAGCATTGATGAAATAGAGCCTTCATCTGTAGGTAGCCTATACTAGAGAAAAATATGTATTTACCCCTAAAAAAGCAGAGACTATTAGCCAGGCTCAGCCTTGAACAGCACCTTAAAAATACTATCCTATTTTTTATCTTTGATTCAAGGACTTGTTCCCTGCCTTTGGGGTTGTTGGTGCCGGTTGAAAACCCAAGCACTGCACCTGATTGGCCAACAGCCCTCACTTTGTTTCACTTCATTATTCTTTAAAGAAGCATCAGGTTTTAGGTTTTTATATACATGATCATCATCCATCATATTTTACCACTTTTGTACAGATGCTAGTAACACTCATCTGCCGTGTTTGTTTAGCAACCAGGCTAACACATTAGCCATAATAATCCCAATATTCTTATGGGTTGAATGACTGTCACTTGATAACACCCATTCCAGAAACTGCTGTGGTAGGGATAGACTTCTGTCTGAATAGAATAAAAGACTATAGAAAATAGAAATTGCGAAATGTGAATACATATCCAATTTTTGTTTTATTTTATATAGCCAATTTAAAGGTTAGGTGATGTGAGATTGTAGATCTGCTATTTTTACAATATGTGTGAAAATATTTTAACTTGCCAGCCAAATGGAGATATCAACAGATTAAATACATCATATTACACAGTGTATATTTGTATATCTGTGTAGCCTATACAGTATGTGTTCTTGAGCTAAATGTTTATAATATCCAATTACAGTTTATGCATTTGGCAGATGTTGATCAAGCTGTGACTTACACAGTAAGCAACAAACATGGTAATATGTCAAATACATAAAAATAGACATCAATAATTATATGTAAGCTAAGAACCTACAGTGGAATATCTATACTTATATCCCAAAATCTATCCACTTCATCCCCACAGGCGATTGAGTCACACCCATTCCATTTTCGGTTACAGGACTTTAATTAGACAAGTAAACATCAATACTATCATCAGTTGTTGAAGTTGCAACAGACACGCAGCATGCATAAAGCTAAACGTCTGACTCTGAGAGTTTTCTGTGTTGAATGATGAAATGGTGTTGGTTTAGTGGTGCCACAATTGTAGTTAGTTAGTAGCATAGTGTTTCAAATCATTTTAATTATAAGCACTTTAATTTGAAATATCTTTGAAATGTGCCATGTTTGGTGGGGCAGTCAGGGCCCCACCAAACATAGCACATGGCACATGGCACATGCCCATGCCTAGATCCGGGCCTGACGAGCTGTACCATAAACAATGGCTATCAGATCTAAATGGAGCCGTCTTGGCTCTTGTGACCTCATGCGAAATACACGGTACCAACTTTCCCCCGCCAGGTTCTATGGAGCATACAGTCTGGCTGTGGGAAGATGGACCCGAGCAGGTGGTCCATCAGCACTGCAGCCTTGGCTCCCTGGAGGTGCTGGGCATCTTCCCCTCTCCCCTCTGAGGGGGGTAGAACCATGACAAATCCAGGGTTACTGCAGTAATGTATCATGGCACAGAGATGAATAACATATGATAAAAAAAAACATAATTCCCTGGCAGTGAGGCATAATCAATCATAATAACATAATATGATTTCAGGACACAAAAAGTTGGTCTTGTGATGATGGATGACAAAAAAAACAGAATGTATTACCCATAACACTATTGGAGAATCAATCCTTTTACAATATGAGGCAATGAACTGAATACCAGTGAAGTGACACTGCCCCATTAATTTTTAAAGAAACATGTCATGAAGCATAACAGGTTATATTAAATGAGGCGAATATAGTGGTTAAAATGTGTTTTATTTAACCCTGAAATCTAGTGTACAGAAAATATATTTTGCTTTGTGTATGTCATTCATTTGCAATTTGAAGGCTTGTTCACAGGGAAAAGACATGTTAGAAATAGTTCCAGGAAGTGAGGTACATATAGGCTACCAGGAACTGTAGCTACAGACTGCACAAGTGCACATTCCAACTTTCGGCCAGAAGTGTGACGTCACGTCCTCCTTTTCTGAATGGGTTTAATAATAATAATAATAATAATGGATTGCATTTTTATAACGCTTTTCCAAGTGCTCAAAGCGCTTTACAATGGTCCATTCATTCATACATTGGGAAGTAGAGTGGCGAACAGTCAAACCAGCGTTTGACTGTCAAACCCACTTCCCACATTCACACACCAATGGTGGCCAGCTCACACCGACCAACTCATTGGAGGCAGGTTCAGTGTCTTGCCCAAGGACACTTCGACATGTAGACAGGAGGAGTCGGGATTCGAACCACCGACCCACGGGTCATTGGACGACCTGCTCTACCTCCCGAGCCACAGCCGCCCAAAATGTTTCAATGGGAACTTCCGGCTAGTTCCTGTCTGAATTTCGGCCGCGGGCGGGTCTTTCCTGCTGCCTGGCCACTGTCCGAAATTCAGACAGGAAGTAGCAGGAAACCCATTCAAAAAAGGAGGAAGTGACATCACACCCCGGTCCGAGACTTGGACTGTGCAAAAACCCGTGTAGAGGCACCCGAAGGAACATCTATAAAACAGCACATGGGGCTAACAGGGCTTCCAGTAGTTTTGTCAAAGTGACTCTTTTAAGGTCAATACTTAACCATAAACAGATGATGAGTATTGGGGGAGAGACGGCAAGATCATTTTGTGACCTTAACCTAGGTTAATTGTGACACACTAGGCTAGCCCTAGAATGCTGTGATCCAACATATTTGATATATTGTAGTACTGGTATTCACAGCCATAGCTCAGTGCCAGTATTATAGTGGGACGTTTAGAAGTGGGGGGGCGCCTCTTAAAGGGGAATTCCACCCATTTTCATTTTTTTTTCTGAGAGTGTACAAATGGAACCAAATGGACCCGCTAGGGTCCATCCAGAATGGGGGAACTTTTTATCATGTCCACACAACATCTCTAAGGTATATTAATGACAGTAATGACAGTAAAATATTGAAAATGAGTGGAATTCCCCTTTAAGACTCGTACATGCACTCTTGCATTTGCATGCGCATTTGGGTGCACCTGTGCAACACACACAGACACGCTATTAAAACAAGTATAGCATATTGAGAAAGATTGTTTAAAGTAAATGACAAGACAAAAAACATACGGTAGGCCTACTTTTGCCCCAAAAATATTTTAGATGTGTGAAGTGGGGGCACATCTCCACTACACCCCTGCTCAGTGACCTCTCTCGTGGTTAGAAGACTGACATGTGTAAATGTAGTACACATAGGCTACTGTATATGGGCCACACAATTGGCAGCTGTATAGGTGCAGGGTAACCAATCAATACACCTAATTGTGTGTTCCGGAATGAATGTCGTCTGTGTGATGAGCTTATGGAAAAGTGGATATATTTGACTTAAACACTGTTTCTGCTAGAACTTTCACATGGGTATGAAAACTAGAGCAGAGTACCTGACTCCAAGTCTTATATTTTTTATTGGCTGAGTACACATGGAGCATATGGTATCTTTATACTCAAGTAAAACATTTTATAGAGGACTTTTACTTGTACAAGTGTATAGGTCTATTTTTATATTTTGTTGCTTTACTTTTGCTTGAGTCAAACCAGTTTCTTTGTAACAACTTGGCTTGCATGTCCAAGGATATGGGATGCAGCTGCAAATGTTCATAGTGTGTGACTTGCATATCTGGCCTATATTGTATCTATCTTTGTATTTCATAAACTTCAGAACTTATCTGATTCTTGGTGTCATCTTGTCCTCCAAGCTCACTGATAGTGGCAGGGCAAATTGTTTTTAAATGCTGGATAAAACTGAACCTGACTGTCCAAATACTTCTGCATGTACTGTAAATACAGTAAGACACCACTGATGTTTTAGTTATCTGGCCTCACAAATTGTCAATCTGAATATAGCCTACATCTCAAATAGACACGTTTTGTCTCCCACGTCCCACTGATTGAATTATTCACAGCAATGTTTTCATGTTTACCCTTTACAGAGAGATGAGATTCTCCATATCTTTATTTGGGCTATAGGCCTACTTGGATAAGCCATTTGTTACAGTTAATTCTTGATTTATGCTGTTTCTAAACGTCTCACAATATTAAATTGTCCTAGCAGACCTTAACAGACCTTAATACGACAGTTCAGACACAAATGCCTGCCAGCTTGTGTAGTTCTATCACGTATGTCCAAATACGGAGTCTACCAGCTTGTAATTTTTTTGTCAGGTATATGACCAAATATTGAGCCTGCAGCTTGCAGCTTGTCACACACAGAGTATGTGTAAGGGCTCCGTTTTGCAGTCCGCCTCCATATACGCAGATCCAGATGATGATAGTCAGCTCCACATATGGAGATCCATGTGGTGTACCAACTTGTTTAATTTGCAGGTTTTTAAAGATATTTTTGGAGGGATTTTGACTTTTTCACAAATTGGTAGCTTGACAGGAAACAGGGAAAGGGTAGACATGATCGAGACATGGGATCAAGGCAAAGGCCTTTGGGATTGGGGATCGAACACACGGTATGTCATCAGTCCGGCTCAGCAGCCTAGGTGCCCTGACGGTTGAGCCCTGGGCCCATTTGCAAGTCTGTGTCACGGCAACCACAGTGGTTGGACTGACAACCATATACAGTAGGGGTTTTCAACAGGTGGTCCGGGGACCACCAGTGGTCCTTGAGAGGGTTCCAGGTGGTCCCCAGGCTAAATGATGGAAAGTTGGTTAACCAGATGTAACTCTTGAAAATGTAAAAATGAAACCAAATGGACCCTTGCGGGTCCATTTGGTTTCATTTTTACACTCTCAAGAGTTAAAATATTCATCATCTGAATTAGCACCACTTAATTAAGAAAGTTTACACTGGAATTGTGGACAAAACCAAAAGAATTCTTTAGTTTTAGTTGTTTGGTGTAAAAATATCATCAAAGGGTGGTCCGTGGCTCAAATACTGAATAAATGGTGGTCCCTGGAGTCAAAAAGGTTGAAACCCCCTGATATACAGTAATATGGAGATCTAAGGCTCTCCATGATATCACAAGGCATGAACATATATGGGGGCAAGGGTGATGCAACTAATTAGCAAAGATTATTTTCAAATGGGGCCAAATGTGGCATGCCACATAGAAATCTTGTGGGTCCTTGAGATAAAAATGTCTAAGGACCACTTCTATTGTTCAACAGTTAGGTCATGTATCCTTGAGTGACCATGGCCTCATTAATGCTTATCTCACATGTTTGATATAGTTTTTGCTGAGCATTTATACAGCAGGTCCAGCTTCTCATTTTGTTCACATCCTGCCAAGAAGCTACCGTCCAGGACTAACACAGGTTTGAACAAGTGAGTGCATTTCGTCTTTTCCTTCTTTTTTTAAGGCAAACTTTGGCTGATTGTACTTACGCATATTTGATGGTAAAACATGAATATAGGCAATAACCACCAAAACTTCTAAAACTCATCTAATTTCTGTAGCAGTTTGATAAAAAAAAGTTTTAATGTTTTCCTCATTTTCATTCTGAACTGTAGATGCAGATCCATTGGCTGGTCTCCGTGGTCATCCTGGTCCTTCTGGTCCAGTGCCACAGTGTCACATCAGGTACAGTATATGCAGAGACATAATAAAATCAATAGATTTAGTAGATAGATACAGTAAAATTCTACATTTAATTTTAGGGCTACATTTCACATCATTTCATCATACATTGAATGTATACAGGTCCTTCTCAAAAAATTAGCATATTGTGTAAAAGCTCATTTTCTTCCATAATATAATACTAAACATGAAACTTTCATATATTCTCCATCGATTGTGCATCAAGTGAAGTATTTAAAAACTTTTTTGTTTTAATCCTGATGATCATGGTGTACAGCTCACGAAAACCCCAAAATCCTATCTCAATGAATTAGCATATTTTTACAAAACCACTAAAAAATATGTTTTAAACAAGAAATGTTGACTGATCTGAAAAGTGTATTAATGTATGCAGTTAATACTTGGTCTGGACTAATTTTGAGCAAATTATTTCATTAATGGGGCAGGGCATGGAGGTGATCAACCTGTGGCACTGTTGAGGAGCTATGGAAGCCCAGTTTTGCTTTGATAGTGGCCATAAATTAATTTGTATTGTTCCGTCTTATGTCTCACACCTTCCTCTTGACAAAACAACCCAGATTCTCTGTTGGGTTAAAGTCAGGACAGTTGGCAGGTCAGTTAAGCGCAGTAATACCATGGTCAGGAAAGCGGTTAGTAGTAGTTTTGGCTCTGTGGGCAGGTGCCAAATCGAGCTGGAAAGGAAAATTAGCAGCTCCATGAAGCTTGTCAACATACCGAAGCACAAGGTACTAAAAGGATGGCTGAGTTTTCAGTTTTCAGCCGATAACATGGCCTAAATCATGTGTTTTGCCATGTCCAGGCTCCAGTCAATGTTATCGGCTGGTGTTGATCCACTGACAGTGAAAACTTAACAGTGGTCTCAACACAGCCATCTTTTTAGAGTACCTTATGCTTCAGAATATTAACAAGCTTCATGGAGATGCTAATTTTCCTTTCCAGCTCGATTTGGCACCTGCCCACAAGGTCAAAACTACTAGTAACTGCTTTACTGACCATGGTATTACTGTGCTTAACTGACTAGCCAACTGTCCTGACTTTAACCCAACAGTGAATCTGGGTTGTATTGTCAAGAGGAAGGTGTGAGACATAAGACGGAACAATACAATTTAATTTACGGCTGTTATCAAAGCAAAACTGGGCTTCCATAACGCTTCAACAGTGCCACAGGTTGATCACCTCCATGCCCCGCCCCATTGATGAAATAATTTGTTAAAAAATAGTCCAGACCAAGTGTTAAGTGCACACATTAATATACTTTTCAGATAGTCAACATTTCTTGTTTAAAACATATTTTTTTAGTGGCCTCGTAAAAATATGCTAATTCATTGAGATAAGATTTTGGGGTTTTCATGAGCTGTACACCATAATCATCAGGATTAAAACAAAAAATGTTTTTAAATACTTCACTTAAAGCGCAATCGATGGAGAATATATGAAAGTTTCACATTTTGTATTATATTATGGGAGAAAATGAACTTTTACACAATATGCTAATTTTTTGAGAAGGACCTGTAATACCCTTGCATTTCTTGCTCTGCTTCTGCACATTAAAAAATACTATTGTGTTTTCTTTGTTTTCTGTTTTCTATTTTTCCTTTGCTAAGCTTCTTCTCCCATTATTCTCTGTATGAAAACGCAGTGCCCACACCCGAACGCCTAAAGGTGCCTGATGCAGCTCCCCGTCCTGAGCCGTATTTGGCAGTTATGGAGTCGGCTGCTGAGGCTGCTACTGACTCCAGTGACATTCTGTACTGGCGACTGATGCTGCAACTAATTAAACAACAAATACAACAGCAACAGGTAATGAAAACCATAGTTTGTTGTAACACCATAATGTAGAAGTAAAGACAACATAGAGAAACTGTATCGTCATTATCAGTCCAAGTCAAAATACAACGCTAAAAATACGCCTGCCCTAAACTCTTTTTAGTTTTTTTAATCTATGACAAGCCTTGAATTCAAGGAGATTTTTTTCCACATTCCTGCTACTCTGTGTGTCACCAAAAACTAAAACATCTCCATTAATTCAAGGCTTCATTAGGGTGTGTAAATGGTTAAGTCAGTTTGGGGAGGGTAAAGAAGCTACGCCTAAGCTTGAGATGTGGCACATATTTTTATATTCATTCATTCCAACATGGCAATGCAATATGCTTTATACAAAACATCAACCAAAGGAAACACTAACATCAAATGGCATTAGGATGGCATTTGATGTATCTACCAAAAAGAGATACAGATGGAATTCTATCAGTAAACAGGAGGAATGTCAAATAATCATCATTTAAAACAAAAGGAAAGAGGCTGTTTCTTTTTATTATTAAAGAGTTTCTTTTATTATTTAACCAATATTTCAGCAAACAGGATGCATTCTTCATGGCAAGACAATTAGTACATCAAATATGCATGAATTCTCACAACTGCCTACATACATCAGAGACCTTAGCCATGATCGCCTGTTACTGCTGAAACGTGGATTGTGGTCAGACTGACAGATTAGACTACTTAGTATTATCAGATTCAGTCTTTTCCCTATTTTCCAGCAAAATCTTACTTGCAGTTGTTTCAGAATGTGAGAATGATGCATGAATTATCCTTTGCATATGATACACCCCCAGGTACTGTGAACAAAATAAAAAGAACAGCATAGTGTGAGTCGCCACACATTAGCTCTTGAACAATCTGTTCTTGAGAAATGAGCTCTTGAATAACAACTTGTACTGTATGTGTACACTTTGTACTGATAAGGTCACATATTTGCTGGTCTCTGCTGATCCTTTTTTTTTTTATAATCGTTCAACTTTATTGTGTTGTCAGCTTCTGGACCAGAATCTTTTTCACATCTATCACTATGCTGCTCAAGCCTTGACTCTGAGAGAGGCCCAAGAGCAGCCCCAGGGAGTGGAGCAGAGTGAGTGAGACAGTGGCCTAAATTACAGGTATGTCTTACTTAAAGTGTGTGTGTGTGTGTGTGTGTGTGTGTGTGTGTGTGTGTGTGTGTGTGTGTGTGTGTGTGTGTGTGTGCGTGTGCGCGTGTGCGTGTGTGTGTTGTGTGTGTGTGTGTGTGTGTGTGTGTGTGTGTGTGCGTGTGTGCGTGTGTGTGTGTGTGTGTGTGTGTCTGTGTGTGTGTGTGTGTGTGTGTGTGTGTGTGTGTGTGTGTGTGTGTGTGCGTGTGTGCGCGTGTGTGCATGCGTGCGTGCGTGTGTGAACGTGCAACATGTGTGTGCGTGCGCATGTTTTCTGTGAAGTGAAAGGCATAGTTCACTTATTTTTAACTTAATGTTGTATGAAATACAACTTACTGCAAATGAATATAGTGGTAGCAACTGTATCAAATCATAAAAACCTTGTTCTATTTATGTGATAGAAATTAGATTGCACTATATACTATAGAAATATGTTAACAATACAAATGCCGCTATTTTGTGAATTAATTTACATTTAATGAGTACTATGAGAAAATATTATTATCATTACCAGAGCAGAACTCCCACTGCGGAACTCAGACAGTCAACAATTACAATTGTAACCAATAAATTAATAGCAAGTATTTCAAACAGCTTAAGTAAAAAAACATCTGACTATCATATTAAGCACTGCAGCCCTATATTCCCACAGCATAGCCATCACTGCTATACTGTGTGTTTGTTCAGTAACAAGTCTTCTTGATTGGTTGAATACTTTATTAAGTTCTTGCAAATTGTATAATTTTACAATGCCCTTTGGCATTAATGAGTAGGCTACTTTTGCTTTTTGGTACTTTAATCCAGTGGTTTTCAACCTCTTTCATACCAGGACCCACTATTTATTCAGAATTTGAGCCACGGACCACCATTTGAGGACATTTTAGCCCGACAGACCCTAAAACTAAAGATTTCTTTTGCTTTTGTCCACAATACCACGCTGGATTTCGGAGAAAACAAAACAGGCAAAACAATATATCAAAATGACCATTAATCTTCTACATTCTCTAGTTGTGTAGACTAGGGCTAATTCAGACGGTGAATATTTTAACTCTTGAGAGTGTAAACATGAAACAAAATGTACCTGCAAAGGTCCATTTGGTTTCATTTTGTGTTTATAAACATATTTAAACTAAACTCTTTGCATTGTGCTTGTGCCCAAATATACAGTACTTACAAATGTTCCATCACCATGGAGACTCCAAAGACTAAACAGAGACAAGACAAGGATGAAGATTGAAGAGGATGATTACTTGGAGGACGGTTGATTACTTCGAGGATGTTTAATGATTTCAAGAATTTCCAAGTATCTTGAAACAAGTCATGTTTTATATATTTATATTGGTACTGTGTGGGAACATTGCATACATTTCATGGTACAAAATAAAATATGTATCAATATAATGTAACATTTCTTGGAAAAATAAATCTAAATCATCCATTTCATTTTCACTTAATTATCCTGTACCAAACTAGATGGACAATGTGGGTATCCTGACCTTAAATTGTATTTTTGTTTATTAAAACAAATACAAGATAGGGTCTACAATGGTGGAATTCTGTCAGTTTACATGACATGTTTTATGCGTCGTGTAATAGTGTGGAGTTTTGCTACCACCTGGTGGTGACTGTGTCCATTGTGGGATCTCGGTCCTGAAGTCTCCAGTATTGACGTCATGCCTGGTTTGATTGTTGAGAACCCAAATGGCCCCAGTATAGACATTTGGATGTCTATATTGAATTAATCGAAAAGTTTTCACAATCAAATTAAATTGAAGTTGACAATGGTGAGTTCCTGTGTGAATCATAAAACAACACTCCACACTATTACTATTAAAACAAATTCACTTTGATTTTTATCAGGTTGGTCATATAGGTCATTATACCTTCTCATCATTCATAGCACTCATACACACTTATGATTCTCTGCCCATAAGAATGTCCAATGGTGTACAAGGATGGTGAGAGTTCTTGACTTATAAGCATTTAGAAAATAATAGCTAAACCTGACAAAAATGAACATTTCATCATTTTACTGATCATTTAATTTACAGCAGTTGCTGCTTGTATATTTCAATTCATGAAATATTTGACATAATAAAGCCTTGCATGTACTACAGGTCTTTTGAAAAGATTGTGGAAATACTTTCAAAAGACTACGTTCTAATTCTAATTTATAGCCTTGTCAAATCTCGTCAAAACTCTTGTATGGGAGGCCTAGGACAGCTATCCTTCTTAATCAAAAAACACTATGATGTCACAGATCTTAATGACCAGCTGGTAGTTCTAAGGGAGTCATTATCTATCAATAATTTATTTGAAAAGGTTCTTCGACTATTCATGCACCTCTTGGTACCACAGCACCTCAAAGCCCCCTAAACCAATGTTCCACAAGATTTAAAAATATAGACCATATAGAAAACATATAGACCCTATAGAAAACAAGTATAATGTTACATGGTGTCGTCACAGTTAACAACAGCTTTTTGTTGATTTGTCCTTGAAATTCTGCACATACAGTACACTGCACTGAGAACTGATTGTAAATACTTCAATCGACCGATTTGATCCTTATTCTCAGTGGTGTGAATCTATAGACAATATCCCATCTCTTTCAGTGAGGTCATACTTTTCTAATTGGTGTGTAGTGTGTACTGATATATTAATAACTTGAACTAGCATATCCAACAAAATCCAGCCTACCAAGACTTAAGCTTAGTTTTTTTTAAGTAGCCTAATGTATACAGTTTATTTTAATACAGAGGAAAAGGGAACAGGTAAGTAAAAGGAAAGCAAGACTATGGAAAAGATACTTAAGTGGCAGCAAGATCTACTTGCCAGCCACTTGGGCATGTTGAGTACACTGAGGTTTTATATTAGAAATGTTGAAAAGGGGTCCCCCAGCATATAGAAACCGCCGGATGCTAACTTGCATATGTTGAGCAATTTTCATAATTGGCATTATATGTGACTATACCATTAACAACCTATATGGCAAACAAGTCAAAATATCCTCATGCTTTATGTACAGGTAACCTGTGATATGCCTAACTAGGTGTCTATCCATGTCTATTCATGATGCTGAATCAATTTTCAAGCATTATGCCAATTGAAAATTGCTCAACATAATAAGTTAGCATCCGGCATTGTTGAGTAGGGGACCTCTACTCAACATTTCTAATATAAAACCTTGGTGTGCTCAACATCCCTGGGTTCACATTCTGGCAAGTGGACTGAGATGTGAATTAACACTCAGGAAAGGCACAGTACAGCCCCATGTGCATAGCAGTTCTTATAGTGATGTGTATGCACACTTGCACATCACTACTTTGTCTGGGTCCCTTGTATGCCCACATAACAATCTGGTCTATCTGTCCATATGTCTTCATCCATTTTTGAGGGCAACTAACCCCTGCTAGGTTTAATGTTTGTTTTTAGTTAAATGTTTTTCTTTTAAAAGTTTCATTAACAATAAAGATTTGTTTTGTCTCTGACAAAAACATTGTTTTAATCAATGTTGTAAGATGGTAAAAGTGGCCCTCACTTTACACAGGTGTGATTTTTATGGCCATATACTATACGAGTCCCAAGTCAGGCATGCAAGAATAGCCAATGGCATCCTTCATATACATAACATGGTGACATTAGTATACCGTATTTTCCGCACTATAAGGCGCACCGGATTATAAGGCGCACCGGATTATAAGGCGCACCTTTTAAAACTGATTTCATATATAAGGCGCACTGGATTATAAGGCGCAGTGAATAGAAGCTACTACAGTTAACATAGAATAGAAGCTACTGCACTCAACCAATCCATATATAAGGCGCACTGGATTATAAGGCTCACTGTGGATTTTTGAGAAAATTAAAGGCTTTTAAGTGCGCCTTATAGTCCGGAAAATACGGTACTCTTGTATTTTATCAATATTCGAAGTCTGTTGATCTGAGCAACTTCACCGTATAGATGAGCATGCCCCTGACAGTTGGGTCAGTAGTCCGAGGTAAACAGATCCATAATGCACCTGTATACTGTATGGCCATACCGATCGGGGCTGTCACTCATGACGTATTGTCATGAGTATTATCTCCTGCTTGCGCACAAGTAGGCCATGGCCTACTTGTGTGCAATGTGCAAGTTGGCACAGTTCTAGTTCTGCTTTAGCAACCATGCGTTATCATCAAAGGTCTTTCCAATAAAGAGTTTTGACGTACGTCAGCATTGTTAAGGCAACAGTTTATGTTGACTGTGATGTCAGGCTCTGGCCTGATGCCTCATGTTCAACATACTGTATAAGATGTTGAAGATTCCTTTAGCAGCCCACACAGTTATAGTGACAGATGAGCACTTCTATCGGACGCATGGCTGCTCCCAGGCCTGTAGTCATTAGTGGACCCTCAGGCGCCGGGAAAAGTGTGCTCCTCGATAAGCTCATGAAGGAATACAAAGATGTTTTGGGATTCAGCGTGTCCCACACAACAAGAAGTCCTCGCCCTGGTGAAGAGAATGGCAAAGATTACCATTATGTTACCGTGGACACGATGAAGTCTGCAATCGACAATGGGGAGTTCCTTGAGCATGCTGAGTTTTCGGGGAATATGTACGGGACCAGTAAAGCTGCTATACAGGACATCCTAGCCAAGAAGCGCATCTGCATACTGGACATCGACATGCAGGGCGTGAGAAACATGAAAGGGACGGACCTCAACCCCATCTATGTGTCCATCCAGCCTCCGTCCATAAGTGTCCTGGAAAAGCGCTTAAGAGACAGAAGAACAGAGTCAGAGGAGAGTCTCCAGCAGCGTTTGGACGCAGCTCAGAAGTACTTGGAGATCAGTAAAGAGCCAGGTTTATTTGATGTCATCATTGTCAATGATAATTTGGAGGGTGCCTACGGGCAATTAAAAGATGCTCTTTGTGAGGAAATTACCAAAGCCAAGAAAGGCGTGTGCCCTGAACTCTTTGCGGATACTACAACTTTCAAAACTCATATCCGGGTTTGAGTGATCCATTAGTGCAGGTGCCTGTAACATCTAAAACTATAGTCACTACAAAGTGGAAACAATGTATCCCTATACTTTATATATGTATTATAAATTGGTTGTTTTTTGTTTTAGAAACAGTTATTTTTTACCTGTCAGACCTGCATGTGTTCTAATGTCAGTGAAGTACCTCCAGGCAAGGTGGGGCAGTATAGTTGGGAGATGTTTGTGGTAAACTCCACCAATGGTTGTGGATATCAGAGATCCACATGGGATGCAGTCTTATTATTTGTACTTGCTAGTGTTTGGCACTGTGGATGGCTAGTATATAAATGTGCATGTGTGTTGCATAAAACACTGAACCAATTAACACCACATTTCTGACATACACCTGCCAGCAGGCTTATTTAGTAATTAGTACCTTTCTTTTTTCACATTTAAACAATTAAATACTTCTGAAATATTTAACATTCATTTTAAAATGGAAGTCAATGCGGCTCAGATCAGCCCGAAAGAAACTGTCTAATTTCGGATTACTGGCATCATCAATATGTTTGTGATAAGATATAAAGAATAAATGGATATTCCTTGTTTGGGTGGCAGTAGCATGGGAGTGACTGCTTGGGAACCGCTAAACCCCTTATGCCTAAACATTTTCACCTTTAAATATTTTGAAAAACGTTTTTGAATAGTTATAATAATGGCCAGCATACAAGCTCACAACATGTCAATGATGATTGGCTAGTTGAATTATTCATTAATGTTTTTCAAAATAGTAAAGAAGGCAAAGAAGTGAGGGATAAGGGGTTTATCATGTGATGAAAAGTGTTCTTGAGCAGGACACTTTTGAACCCTTAATTTCTACTAATAGCTTTAGTATAGTGTCAAACCATTGTTGGGCTGAAATGTTTTGATTTGTCTATGAAATTTTTAGTGAAAAGTTAGGTCTAAAAATAGTTTTTTTATTTTTGTAAATGATACACAAGCCGGTTAGAGGAAATGCTATAAATGTAGGTTATTGTTTGATATGTTATTATTATAGATATTATTATAGATGTGGTATATGCATGTATTTCACCCCCAGGCATCTGAAACTCTGTTGTGCAAGGCAAGATTTTGGCGAAAACATGTATGAATGGTATTCAACATTCTTTTCCAAACAAGTGATGCTATTTTAAATAGCACTTGATTAAATGGCTAAAGTGTTTAAAATTATTGTGATGTGTTATGTACTTGGCTACCCTTGGAATCTCCTCAAGGAGTCGGGACCCCTGGGGGTCTCTGGACTGCACTTTGCTAACCAATGCTACAATGTACAGTAGATGCTAAACATCCAAACCCACATCTAATTTAAAGTTATATGAATTTATCACTCTACTGGCCTGGGTGGCGGCCACCTTGGATTGATGGTGTCAAAATTATGTCATTACATCAGACTTAATAGAGTCTGAATCCGCATGTTAGATCCTTAATGATTCATACACAATTCTAGGTGTTTTGGTTTTAGAAATGAAATGTTCAAGATGATACCAGGGGTCCTCGCGGATCTGAGGATCTTTAATAAAAGTCAAATGAATTGTTAAAACACGGAATTGATGTTTTGGACCTTAACTACAAACAACAGTATGGGGTATGGGCTTCTACACACTTCATGTCACAGCACACTGCAATATGCTGCTTTTGTGTCTACAGAATATCTGTGCAAATCGGTCGTCATCATACTTTGTACACGACAACTGTTTGTGTTGTTTGTGTTGTGTGTTTGAGGCCAAAGTTCTGCTCAGTCTTTATAAAGTGATTGATACTGTATGTTAACTGTCACACTACAAAGTTAAATGAAGGCAAAAGTGTGAGTGGAAGGGGGAAAGAAAATGTTGGCTAAGATTTCTCAAGCACTTCTGCGATCTTCAGTGAGCAGGATGCACCGTCAATTCTCTACCGCTGCAGCCCATGGCGAGAATGTCTCTCCAAAGACATGGAAGACTCTCTCCCTTCTGGTTGCACTGCCCGGTGTTGCAATTTGCCAGCTGAACATGTATTTGAGAAGGCAAGAGCATCATGAGCACTATGAGCAGCCAGAGTTCATAGCTTACTCCCACCTCTATATCCGCAACAAGGCTTTTCCATGGGGAGATGGCAAAAAAACGCTGCTCCACAACCCACGTGTCAATGCACTTCCTGATGGCTATGAAGATATTGACAACTAAAGACTCCCAGGGCCAGCTGGGAGCTTTTTCAGACATGGCTCCTAGGATAGTATCCCTGAATATGGCATGTCATGCTGTTTCCTAGGCTAGCTTCACAAACCACATTTCTTGTGCATTTGTGAGACATTAGTTTTATCCTACTGATTTGTTGATGCGATAATCTCTTGGTATGGCCCAGTCTGAAGGACTGGGCCATACACCTATTTCATACCACGGCATGTGTCTGGCTGTTGTGTTTTGCTCATTCAGTGATGCCAAAGTTTCCTTATTCTAAATTACTTTGGGCTGGTTATGATGTAAATCTGCATGCAAATTCTCTACAGTTCCAAGTTTCAAAAATATTTCTCCTTTCCTTTTATTTTTTTTTGTAAAAGTAGATCTACAATCTCACAACGTGACACCTGAGCTTGTAGATCGGCTATGCTTTTAGGAATGGTTCCAAGAACCGGTTTCTGGTTTCTCTCACAAAACACTGCTGGTGTTGTGTGACATCATAATCACAGCTCTATATATTTTCTAGATGCCTTCCAGCCAAATAATGCAAAAACATAAAGATAGAGACCTTTACACAGCAGACACACATGGCTTCTCCCAGGCCAGTGGTGATTAGTGGGCCATCAGGGGTAGGGAAGAGCACACTCATTAAGAAGCTCCTGAAGGAATATCAAGGGGTTTTCGGCTTCAGCGTGTCACATACAACTCGAAACCCTCGACCTGGTGAAGAGAATGGCAAAGATTACCATTACGTTTCAAGGGAGATCATGCAGGCTGGGATCGACAACGGGGAGTTCCTTGAGCATGTTGAGTTTTCAGGAAACATGTATGGGACCAGCAAGGCTGCTGTGCAAGACATCCAATCCAAGAACCTGATCTGCATACTGGACATTGACATACAGGGTGTAAAAAACATCAAAAGGACAGAACTCAACCCCATCTACGTGTCCATCCAGCCTCCGTCCATAAGCATGCTGGAAAAGTGCTTACGGAACAGAAACACAGAGTCAGAGGAGAGTCTCCAGACACGTTTACGAGCAGCTCAACTGTACATGGAAATCAGTAAAGAAACTGGTTTATTTGATGTTATCATTGTTTGTGATGATAACTCAGAGGGTGCTTATGGAAAGTTGAAAGATGCTCTTCACGAGGACATTATAAAGGTTAAGAAGGCCAACATGTCTTAAGGGCACTGTACAAGCTACAGATGGAGGTCAGTGGTGAAGTTCAGATTTCAGACAGTCTTTTTTTGTTTACGGACCTGTAGACATTATGTTTCAAGTTCAGTAGAATATGGTTCTTAATCATTATGTGTTGGACTGTAGTGAGTGGCTTATCCTAATTTACCCTAGTCATTTCGGTTCTGTTATCCCTATAAAACCAGGAAAGCATGTGTGTCATTTTAGATTTTAGATTAGAATCACTGAGGCATAGCCTACCAATATACTCAAACACACCTCAGCATTGATTAGCTGATTAGACTAACACCAGGCCTACAAAATAAGACACTAGTAGCTCCATGGCTGTGTCTAGGCTTCATAGCCTACTATAACGTAATAGAGTATATATAGACACATAGCCCATTATGGAAAAAAAATAGCCTATGCGAACTCTTGAAAGTGGCACCTTTCATATAAGAGAATAAAGTTAATATTTCTTAGATATATGTAAACATATATAATTTTGTAATTTATAAGAATAATATATGACATGCAAAACAGATAAGATGCATCGCCCACTTTCAAGAGTTTCAAGTATACTTTCAAGTATTTTTCCATATGGGTCAAAGATATGTAAAATATATTAAATGGAACTTTGGAATGCAATTTTTACTAGTATGTTATTAAAGGGGAACTCCACCCATTTTCAACATTTTAATATGTCCTTAATATACGTTGTGTGGACATGATTAAAAAAAAGTTCCCCCAATTCTGTATTTCTTAAAAATGGAGGTCTGACAAAATCATTAACATGGTGAAATACATCTGATGACATCATCAAGATGTATTTCACCATGTTAATGAATTTTCTTTCAGACAAAAATTTTGAAAATGGGTGGAATTCTCCTTCAAGGGAATTATCCTGGCGGCCATGGCCTCAATAAAAAGTCTAAGAGCATATTTAAAGGGTTATGAGGAAACTACATGATTTTACTCGCCCCTTTAAAACTAAAATCAAACACATCAATCACAGCCTGTAGATTTGGTACTTATGAACATTTTGGGAAAGTATTGGAATTGTTAGAAGATTTTGCATTATTTAACTCAAATCCGGGGTGTCCCTGCATGGCACAAAAATGTTCAACTCATTCCACCAACCAGCCAGCCAGTCAGCCAGCCAGCCAGCCAGCCAGCCAGCCAGCCAGCCAGCCAGCCAGCCAGCCAGCCAGCCAGCCAGCCAGCCAGCCAGCCAGCCAGCCAGTCAGTCAGCCAGCCAGCCAGCCAGCCAGCCAGCCAGCCAGCCAGCCAGCAAGCCAGTTATCAAAATGGGTGACTGGGTTACGTTACATTACCTTTAAAATGTGCATACATCGCCTTATTTGAATCCTGGCCGTTGTCAACGAGTTGTCAAGGAGATAAGGCATCCAGATCCAGTCCTGCCGGAAACCTACAAGAAGAATGAATGCATGCGGAACCAAGTTGCCCAGCTTGTGTGTGTCACACTGTTATTGGTCCCCCATCTGCACGCTGCAGAGAGAGAACTGGTAGGGATCGTCAACTCTTTTTACATTTTCACGGCCAGGAAATACACATTTCAATACCATTTTTAAACAATACACTTTTTAGGTTATTGTAACCCTCTTAATATATTTAAAATATTATCGTTTAGTCACCGAGTGTTCCCTGTTGGCACAACTTACCATGCAGTGCGTTCCAGCTGTGTTTCTCATTGCATTACCCTACGTCAGTGAATTTCAAGCTTTTTGATACCAGGGCCCACTATTTATTCCCCATTTGTGCCACGAACCCCCACTTGAGGACTTTTAGCCCCACAGACCACAAAACTAAAGATTTATGTTGCTTTTGTCCACAATACCAGGCTGGATTTTGGTAACAAAACAGTCAAACACACAGATCAAAATGACCATAAATTTAATACATTCTCTAGTTGTCTACACTTCGGCTGATTCAGATGAATATATTTTAACTCTTGAGAGTGGAAAATGAAACCAAATGGACCCGCAAGGTTCTCAAGAGTTACACCTGGTTAACAAACATTCCTCATCATTTAGCCTGGAGACCACCTGTTCCCCAGCTAAAATAATTATGAACCAAATTGACCACTTATTGACCTGTACTCCTGTAACTGTAACTCAGAGAATGAAGAAATGTCACCCTATCTATTTGGTTCCATTTGTACACAAGAGTTACAAGATACATTGGGGTCCCAGAGATAAAGTCTGTCATTAAATCGACGTCTGTAGCCTAATTCAGTTCAAAACTGGGGTTTACTACCTTTTTATGGGGGTCACTGGCATATAATTTCTAATAGGGGTCCGTGGGCTAATGAGTGTCATTTTGGGCATCCTTGACATGACAAAGTTTGGGGACCACTGCCCTAATTTATCTTCTTGTGAACATACTCCATGATATTCTCTGCAGCCATCATTCATCATGCATGTGACCCAGGAGCTGGAGCTCTATCCGGAGCACAGTGTCACTCAGCTGCTGTTCAAAGATGTGAAAAACATTGCTGAGCTGAGACAGAGCGCTGTGGACGGTAAACTCAACTGTGCCCTAATCACCCCCACTATGGTGAGTGAGAGCAAATGTATGCACTGCCCACTATTGTTTTTAGAACAATAAATTGGGGATATTTGTTGCAAAGGTTATTATCAACTGAATCAAGATCTGTAACTTGTTCTGTCAGAAGATGATATTTTTTATATTGTTTTTTTTTTTCTTTGATTTTTGTTTGGAATGTTTCACAAGTTTTCTCATTCCATTGAAGCTAATTTGAACTGAATTGTGGAACAGTCTGAGAGAATGAGTTCTATTATAGGGGAGATGGTGAACACATGGTTTATAATTATAATGATTTGGAATGGAATCTAATGTGTGTACTGTAAGTACACACATTAGATTCCATTCCAAACCATTATAATTAATAATCATATATACTGTATATGTGTGTATATTGTATATTAACAGCTGGTGCATCCTCTCCAAGTGCTGGTAGCTGCGAACAAGGCTGTGCATTTACAGAAAAGTGGCAAGATGAAGACCAGAGGTTTATATTCAGAGATTATCTTCAACCTGTCTCCCACTAACAATGTGAGTATAAATTTACACACACACGCACACACACCACACACACACACACACACACACACACACACACACACACACACACACACACACACACACCACTCTTAAAGGTAATCTGTGTTTGTAAACAGATTTGAATCTAAGACCCCGGCTACACGAGGAAAATATCCGTTCTTTTCCTCCTCCGTTGAAAAAGAAAATCCTGTCCACATGACAAAGATATCCGTGTCCACACATGCAACCCAAAACGGACATTTTGGACTCCCAACACGTATGCCAGTGAATTGAATATTGGAGGTATATGGAGGAAATGTGAACTGCACAAAAAAATCATCACCCTCCCTATGAATTAAAAAACAATAAAAGTCCCCTCCACAACAGTGTTGTTTTTATTTAAATATGCTATTCAATAACATTTTGCCTTTTAGTCCCATTTAGTCTTTTTTTTATATTCCTTTTTGTTGTTCTACTCTTAGTCGACTAAATGTCTTTTGTTATAGTTGACAAAAACAACTAAACAAACATGAATTGACCTCCCCACGGCACGCGCGGCGATGGCGATGACGTCATCGTTTTGGTTTCACGCGTCTACACGGCTCCGCTGCTCCGGATATTTTCGAATATCTTCTTTTATCCGTTTGCAGAAAACTCCGTTTGAGTGTAGTAGAAAGGCCCAAACACAGGAATATTTCTGCGTTTGACAAAAGATCCGGAGTCGTGTTGCCGGGGCCTAAATCCACCTCAACTCTACTGACTCATTATGAAACTGCTGGATGTTCTGCGATTGGCTAAAATCTAAAACTCTAAAACTCTTCAAGAATCTTTTGCAGGTGTTTAGAGTTGATTTGTTGATTCAGGTGATTAGGTTAATAGCTCGTTTAGAGTACCTTTTTTCGATATGCACATTTTTTGAGATAGGAATTAAAACAATAAAAGACCTGAAATATTTCAGTTGGTGTGCAATTGTGTAATACTTGCGTCACACAGGGATTATATCTGTCTTCCTACAGATCTCAGAAGCCTTCAAGAGGTTTGGGATCAGTGACAGTGATGACTCTGTACATGTTACTGTGGTTCACTCCAAAGATGAGTTGCAACTCGTGTCAGACATCACCAGCAGAGTGGATGGACAGCAGATTCCTCTGGAACACATGTCAATGTTGACAGATGCTGCCAAGGTCAAAAAGGTGAAGTCTTAACACTTATACACTTATAACAGTATCACCACGTAACCCATGTAGCTTGTCTTTTTGCGCAATGGTGAAGGCTGCTTAACCGTGATTGGTTTATATAATGTTTAATTCGCTGAAAATCCATCATCATCACCGACATAGGGATGAGAGAGGCCGGTTGTGATGGCGGAAATGGAAATCAAGCCGATCACGTGCGCACAAGGGCATCTGGGAAACTGAGTTCAATGCAAAGTGCATGGGGCAAAGTGAATGGGGCTTGTTATACAGCGTGGTAAGGGCGTGTTGTAATGTTATGAAGGAAGGCCTGGCTTCCACGTGGACATAGTGACGAGGATGATGTGAACGGAACAGATCTCCAGTACCAGCCCGTAGGGGCTGTAGTAGTACGGATCGCTGTGGCTCAGTGCATTCTCAATGAGGGTGCAACAGTATTCCTCCACAGTATTACTCTGCTGTTTCAGATACATCCTTGATTCGATACTTTCGGTTCGATTATTGCTCCGCTTCAAAGGTAATCATTGTTTAAAGCATATGAACAGCATGCTTATTAATCCATAAAGTGGCTGAAGTGTAAATGAATCTTAGTCGACTTGTGTTATTTTTCACAAACCTTTGAAGACTCACCATTAGTGTATTTTGCACCATTTCCCCCACAGGCGCCTCTTAAAATAGAGTGATTGAAGGTCCTAATGTTGTAAAATAATCCATGATTGCAGAAAGAAAATAATAGAAGTAAGAACACAGTCAATGCAAACAAATAAAACATAACTTGGTCTACTCAGGTTCGGCAGGCAAACACAAATTAGGCATCCTAAACTCTGGAAAATTGGGTTAAAGCAGTTCATGTGTCGAAAATGACCCTGTAAAATTAAGACCTGATTCATTCAAAGTCAAGCACTTTTTATCGGATTGATTCCATCTTCTTCCAACAATTTATTT
Organism: Benthosema pterotum; assembly: GCA_039105355.1. Classification (NCBI taxonomy): domain Eukaryota; kingdom Metazoa; phylum Chordata; class Actinopteri; order Myctophiformes; family Myctophidae; genus Benthosema; species Benthosema pterotum. The sequence continues at coordinate 16,889,295 of CM076969.1, read as the reverse complement.
TACAAATGAATGCAACAATTTTGTATTTATTTAGAAAATATCTCACATTTTCAGCCTTGGTGAAATGCCCGAAATAGAGACTCTAAGTTCAGAGTGAATAAAAGGTTGTGTTCTGTCTTGGTTTCAGCTGTACAAAGTCAGTCCACAAGAGGAAAAGTGTGGGCCTCTATTGGATGCTCTAATATGCAGGATGGCTACCAAAGATGTTCTGTAGCTTCACAAACTCAACTCTGCTCAACACTATGGTTACTTTATTTATTTTTTTACTGATACTATTGCTGCAAAAGGACCTAGCAATACAAAATATTGAACTTGCTATTTAATCTCATCAAACTCTTTAACAGATATTTTGATATTCATGGAGGCCATTCATTAAATACATGTTTGTATGTAATGATTTTCTTATTTGGATTTTCTTTCCTCTGATAATTTTTGATAAATGGATTAATTCGTTAAGTTACAGTAGGTCCTCGTTGAAAGCTTTGGCGGTCCTGCAAATCTTTTGACAGTAGTGTGAATCAAGAAGTGTGTTGAGGGATTACCCAATGATGACAGAAAAGATGAAAGGTATATGGTCTGCTTATTGATTTAGAAGAAGCAAACATCGATGGACTGCAGGGATCTGGTCTGCATAGCAGATCCCCCTCATTTGACAGATCAAGAAGAACATGTTATTAGAATTTCATGAGTTATTGTACAGTTTTGTCAGAGCTTGGTCAGGCTGATGCTGGAATCTTGTCAATACATGGGCTTCCAAAATGTCCAAAACTTGACTACAGTATATTGTTTAGTGTTATACGAGAGGCCTTGTTCTGTGGTTATAGTTAGACGCAGCCTCTCCACTGTCTCCAGTGTTTTTCCTGCTCCCGTTTTACTGTTACAAGGTCATGGATTCACAATAGACCTATTAGCTGGCAGTTGCACAGGTTTAGAGAAACAAACATTATAACACATTATAACATAAATATATGTAGGCCTATAATAGCTCCAGCAGGACACATTTATCGGTAACGACCATGAGCAATTCATGTATTGATAATGTTGGTGAGAAAATACCTTAAACAATCCTGTTTAAAAATCGTTGGGTAGCTATTTTATTTTAAAGCCTAGGTTGTCATTGTTAACTGTTTAACCTTTTTAGATGGTATTGATGCAAAAGTTTTTTTTTTTCCAAATATAAAGTACAAGTTAAATACCATATTCATTGCATTGTATAATTTAGAAACGCTACTAGCCTTGGAATAACTAGGTTTCTTTAACTTGCTGCTGTAATTGGAAGAAGAAAAACACTGTAAATTATTAAAATTGATTTCATAACAATTTACTATTGCATGACTATGAAGTTTTCATTTAGTCTAGTAATCATTTCGGGCCCCTTCGAAAAGACAGTTTTTTGGCACAAAAAGGTGTTAAACACATGACGAATAGGACTGAATATAGATCCTTAAACCATGCTCATCAGTTTCTATAAGTCTGTTATTTAGAGTAATTTAAAATTGCAGTATGTCTATCAGTTCACTTATTTATTTTTTCAACTGCTGCATGCTTCACCATATATGAATAACAATGAATAATTAATAATGCACTACAATAATGAATACATTTCAGTCCCATCTTGGCACCAAGTTTAAAGTTCTTACTTTTTGAACATTGGAATTTATGATTTAGGAATTTACATTCAGAATGAAACAAGGCAATACATCAAATGCATATATATATATATAGTCATCCAGTTGCCTAACAGCAGATGCCAGATCAACTAGATTAGCATTCGGTAGAGTGCAAACTTGCTTACTAATGACATTGGCTCTAAAGGTCTTTTACTTACATTACGCCATCTAAACCAGCCACAAGTAATAATGGCCTGGCATCTGTCTACATGACATGCTTTGAAATCTTTGGACAGCATTTCTGAATGAATCAAGCATAATTAAACAATTACCTTCTGACAATTAATTGGCAGAAGATATGCAAAGATCATGTTACCTGATATTATTTTGGTGAAAAATACCTGAATATACATTAGCGATTCAGTTTATGCTGGAAAAGTGTTGGACAACATCAGAAAATTGGGCATCGGCAGCAAAAAGCCAATATCAGACATCCCTAGTAATAATGGTCAATGTCACCGAACTTAAACCTGTTTACCACTGGCATCTTCCCGTCGGCTTTCATAACCTCCTCTAGGATAACACATAAAACCTCTGCCTCTGTAACTTCACTGCTGTCCAAGAATTCTGTCAGATTCCCATTTTCATTAGGAATCCTGACTGAGATCATGCGCCGCTTGATCTGTGTCTCTGCGAGTACGGCATTGTTGCATTCATATACGCTAATGGTAGAGTTCTTGTTTATTATGCCTTTATAATAGTGTTGGTAAAGTCTGGTTTTAATATCCTTTATTGACATGCCTACTTTGAATGCTCCATTTTGGTAAGGAATAGGTGTTCTATCTAGGCACTGGAAGAAATATATGTACTCTTCATCATCATCCTCAGATGCCGTTGAATCTGATGGTGGTGAATCATATTCTTCATTGGGGTCGAATTTTCGTACTCTTCCATTTTTTAATACAGATGATTTGACAGATTGAACCACTTGGTTTTTTGCAGCCTGCTTGCAAACTGCTCCTCCTATTATCTTAACTTCTTCTGCAATGATTTGTTTTTGGGTTGATTTCAACACTTGGTCTCTTACAGCCTTCTTTCCAACCTCTTTTGTTATCTGCTTTGTAGATTGCTTAATGGCTCCCTCTCCTCCTTCCCTCATTACTGAATAAAAATCAATTTTTGTGGCAGATTTCACAAATTCATTTGGGGCCAACGGGGCAGATTTCAGGATTTGATTCGGGGCAGATTTCACAAATTGATTTGGCGTTGATTTCATGATTTGTTCTGTCGGCAGTTGTGCAGCCGAGTCAATTGCTCCCCCAATTGAAGCTCCAGCTGCAGCATCCATCCCTATTTCCAGACTCATTTTCCCCACACCAACAAGTACATCTGTCACATCCTTTGCTTCAGCTATCGTCTCTATATTTTTAATGAATCCAACTGGTTTCTTGGTTGCACAAGACACCACCGTGTCTGTTAAAGCCCCCGTGTAAGCAGCTAATGCTGCTGCTCCCCCGGGACCGGCTAGGCTTCCCACTGCCCCGCCACCCAAAACTAGTGTGCTTCTGGTGGCGGCCATATAGGCTTCTTTTGCCTTTTCCTCCTCTCCTTTGATGAGATGAACAACACTTTTGGCGTGCCCAACGACCGGGATTGTGTTCAAGCTGTTGTTGGCGCTCTGGTAGGCTTTTTGGGCCCCTTCTTCGTCTCCACACACATCATGAACTATTCCCTTGACGTGCCCGACGACTGGGATGCTGTTCAGGATACCCGATGTGCAGCTGTTGGCGGCCTCGTAGGCTTCTCTTGCCTCTTCATGATCGCCAGCAATATCATGAACAAAACCTTTGATGTGTCCGATGCCTGGAATGTTGTTGAACCAGCTCATCTCTCCACCTCTGGTCTAGTCCTGTCAACGTGCCAACCCTTTAAGCTTTAGTGCAACCAAAGATGATGATGAAGATCACCTAGGTGGAATAGATAAGAAATACATATAATGTACTAATAATATATAATACAATATAACATACAGTGGGGTCAAAATGCACTGATCAACCAGAAGCCCTTGGACCTGATGCAACTCAAAACAACGGAAATGTTGCAACATTGAAGGGTCAGAAAACTGAGCACTCGAGTGGCAGTTCATGCAGCTTGAAAGCGGAACAAACTGGACTTTGAAATACGTTGTTTTCAACAAGGGCAGCGCAACAAGAGCTATTTATGTGTGCATGTGAACATGCCATTTGTTTTAAGGTATTGCACAATGACTGCCTACTATTACTACAACATGATCTAAAATAAAGGGTGAAAAATATTCTAAGAGGGGGTTGCTGTTTAGATACCAAGTTTGTGCTACGGCGCCAGCACACCGGTCAGAGTGTGGTAAGGTGGAATAATAGGCAGGGTAGGGTGTTTTATTTCAGGCTGGATGAGCTATGGCATTAGGGTGAACAGATGATTGTGTGATTGATGGAAAGAGAAATACATATGTAAAACTTTAAATCAGAAAATGCAAATAAATGAACTAAAATATATCAACCAAATGAAATCAACTAAATTGAAACACAGCATAAACAACAAATGGGATATTCAAAAAGACATAAACCTGACAAACTTAGAATAATGCTTCTGTCTGGCTTGTGTGCACAACACCTCCTAAGAGTCAAATGTTTGTCTGTTCTTTGGTTTGCCTATATAGCTGCCAGGTGCTGCTGATGAGTGAGCCCTGCCTACCAGAATAGGCCATTGTCCAATAGAACTACCACTCAACCACAAGAGTGGGTGTTTTTTTTTTTTTTTTTTTTTTTTTTTTTTTTTTTTTTAACAAAGTGATTGATAGTTAATCATTAAAGCTGTTTATGCTATACTATTACTACCAAGCAATGTGAAAAAAAGATAAAGAAGTCTATGCAGAAGAGCTGGCATTGGACTGACCCCATGAAGTGAACAGAGTTTTCAGTGGTGTGACTTTGTCTATACTCAGGGTCCCAGTTGGATCGGGAAGAGTCTACCTGTTACCATTTTTCTACTGTCTCTGTGCTGTGCCTTTTCTGTGCATTTTCACATAGACTGGTCCAGTTATTGGTAAAAAAAAAAAAAAAAAAAAAAAAAAAAAAAAAGATTTGTAATTTTCACTGCAATCACACACTGCATTCATGATTTGAGATGTTTGGATAAAAACAGACCACACCTGCAAACTTTGGCCGATGTGAATAAGTTGGGTAACTCTGGCCTCCAGGGAGTGTGTACACAGATGGACAAACAGACGACCACACGGACACCGATGGATGAGGTCACACCTTCAGCCTAATCTGAGACAACAAGACTAGAACACTGTAGTACAGGCACAAGGCAAGTCAGTATAAAATACAACACAAATCACATGAAACCAGTGAACAACACTAACATTAAACCAAATAAGAGTATATGCAAGTAAAAATCCAAAGTCTGACAAAATGAGAGAAAATGAGAAAAGCAACATGTTCAGGCATACAGAATGGCCATAGGGCACACAATGACACAAAGCATAATAATAAGTAACTTACTGTGTTATGTGGCTGCTCCGGAGTATACATGTAGCAAGAGGAGAGAGATAAGTAGATATACTGTACTTTCCTCTGCAGGCTTTTTATAGCCAGGAAAATGAAAGACACTCCCCTCCTGTTTGAGTGTGTGTGTGTGTGCATGTGTACATGTGTTACTAACTTACTATACTTGTGAGGGTGTATTGTTTCCATAGATATAGTAGTTTGACAAGTAGACATTGGTGTGACATGTGTCACAGTGAAACAGTTGTTTTATGGTTATGGGGTTTACAGGTTGGCGTCAGAGATATGTCTGATTTATTGATACATGCTGGTGTCATCATGCACAGACAATATAATTTTGACTGCACTTGCTTGTAGAACCACTATGCTACACAATGCCCACAGGATCAGTTACAAAAAGCATAGAAATGCAATCCATTGGACAAGAGGCAGTAAATTAGCTGTGTTTAGACAAATCCATACCAAAGGTCATTGGACCTTGACCTGCTTACTAAGTTTTTTAGAATATATAACAAGTGGATACGCTGCAGCTGCACCCTGAAAGGAGAAATCGAACATATGCTGTATAATTCCATGCCAGTGTCATGCACTGAAGACTGATCTGCAGGCTCACAGCACATTGCAGCGCAACAGTGTTAACACTGTCCTCACAAGCATAGCAGTAGCATGTGTGTGTGAGTGTGTGGGGGGGGGGGGGGGGGGTAACCAGCGACTGGCTGCTTGCCTGACATTCCTGTGCGCGCGTGAGTAATGCTCGTGCATTACAGTATGTCAGGCCATTTACAAGAAATGAGCCCACCCCACACACAGCAGAGATGGAAGTACATTTACTCAAGTACTTAAAAGGATATTTTATAGATGGTGTGCACACGCCCTTCCTTCTGCAAACACATTGTGTATTTCTACTTTTGCTGTAGTAAAACTTACATCGCTTATTATTTGACAGTAACTTAACTTAAACCCTGTTGCCCTTTGGGGAGCATTTAGGACCTGTTGCTTCCGCCATGCATTAGTCCAACATGGGTTGCGTCATGCTTGTGGGTAGGGTTAGGTACTCTGCGTGCACGATTATGAAATTATGACCGATATCTCCGATAGATCTCCTGTAGTGCAGGGTCATACTGTAGCCGATTTTTACCGATTCTGATATTATTACAGTATACAATGGAAACAGGTCTAGGCCCTATACGAGCTTATATTGGCCCAAGTGTCTGTTTTCATAACTTGACTATGACTACTGAATGGCCGATATGGCCTATTCCATGCATCACTGTTAGGTACTGTTAGGTGTTTGGAGTAGCGCATCTGACTACCGGTAATGACTGTTGGATGTTGGAACTTAGTCTGTCATTCATAAACTTCTTCTAACTGGTTTGGTTGTGTGACCTCCTCTGCTTCCAACAGACCTTTTCCCTCAGTTGCTTTTGGGATACTTTTAAGCAAAACTGTATTTAGTATTAAGATAAATAAGTTCTCCAGAAAGTTGAACCTTATGAAACTGCCTATATGAGCAGCAGTGGCAGTGACTTGTCTGATGTGTCATTATGCACGCTTTAGTTTGACTGATATTTTCTTGTTTAGTGTTTCAACTTTTTTGTAGCCCTAAAGTTGATGAGGAGATGGAGAGAATGTAATCTAGTGTAGCACCCAGCCATGAGCCAGTCACAACAGCCCCGCCAATCGGGCTCAGCCTTATTGGCGCGACTTGTTGTGCGTTGGACTGGCGAGTGGGAGTCCCGGGTTCGATCCCCGCTTCCGCGTAATACTACAATCTGGCGTAGTCGGCAGGATTTGGAGTGCGGGTGTTATCCCCAATATACCCGTATACGTCCTTGCGGGTCCACATGAGGGACATCACGTACGGGGGTCCGTGGTGTGAAGTGTGAAGCGCGAGGACGCGCTCCAAAAGATCAAGGGGGTGAATGTAGCACCCAGCCATGAGCCAGCCACAACAGCCCCGCCAATCGGGCTCAGCCCTATTGGCGCGACTTGTTGTGCGTTGGACTGGCGAGTGGGAGTCCCGGGTTCGATCCCCGCTTCTGCATAATACTAATCTAGCATGTAACCCTATTACAATAGCCCTGTTACTGTAATCCAGATGATACATTTTAAAATGTGTAATTTGTGTAAAGACGTTACCTTTTTTCTGATTGTAGTCCAATTGCATGTAATCTGTTACTTTCCAAGCGGTTTGTTTGATGTTGCGCTTTGTGGTTCTCTATGTTTCTGCACCACGCCATGTGTTTGTTTACATGCGCTCCAAGAGGAGAGTCTGAGTCCTTTTTGCATCGCTGCTTTCTGCAGAGTAAAGGAAACCACATTTCCTGTATATAAAACATGAGTGTTCATATGAGATAAGCGCTTGGATTGTAGGAGTTGAATCATTCATTCCGACTTTGTTTGACTCGGTTGCACAGATAGGTATTGTGACAATATCAAGGTCAGCTTTTGTAGATCGTTTTTCCCCTCATATTATTTGACAATTTGGCCAGCCTAGTATAGCTTGTTTCTTGAGGCAGTATGACCCGTTTTTCATATATTTATTTTTTTGCCTTTTATATTAAGCCTTGTCAATTGACTAATGTTGTCAATGTTCCCAAAATGTAGTAGTTTATTTAATATAATATTATGTGACGTGACCTGACGACATTCAGCTTTTATTATAAACCTTGTTTGGGTAGTTTGGTTAAGGATTAATAGCAATGCCGAGGTTGACGGTGAGGGCCGGACTGGGCATGCTTTATTGGAATAAATATTTATATATATAACACGTTTATACTTCTGTGCCTTGCGATCAGTGTGGGCTCTGTGGACAATGGAAAGAATACGTCTGGATAAGGCTGCCCTACAAGCCGTGGATGACTACTTGGAATACAGAAGGATCGTGGGTGATGATGACGGCGGCACGCTGTTCACTCCCGAGGAATACGAGAAGTACAAGGAGAGGGTCATTCCCCAGCGAATGATGAACAGACTGTATGTAAGCTATGGGGTGCCAGGAGGAATGGACTGTAAACTTATTGGCCCAGAGACGGAGTGCTTCTGTAGACACAGATACAAGGAGCACAAGACAGACTTTGCGGTAGTTCCGGCTGAGCGACCCCTGGCCCTGCCATGCCGGGTCGGGGGGTGCCGCTGTGTGGCCTATGAGTATCTGCCCCTCATCGGGTCGCAACCTGCCCGCTGTAGTTGCAAGCATGCGGCTGACGATCACAGCGAGGGCGCAGGCCACACCTGCACCAAGTGCTCGTCTTGTGCCGGGTTCCAGAGCCCATACACCTGTGGCTGCGGCCAGCCCAGCTTCAGCCACCAGACTCTGGTCGAGACTAGACGGGAACGTGAGGAACGAGGTCGGCCGGTGGGCCAGGACGTCCCGTACGTTGCCATGGGCGGGCTGACCGGGTTCAGCTCCCTGGCAGATGGTTACCTCAGGCTGGACTCCAGCGGCGTGGGTCCCCCTCCAGACTCGGTGCTGTATCCCGAGCAGAGTGGCCCATTCCAGCCACACGTGTTTGAGGAGGCGTACGGAAACACGGTATCATCTGGCCCCGTGGACGAGGCATCATTAGACCCACGGACGAGGGAGGAGAGGGACATGGCGTACTTTGAGAGACGCTACCAGGAGAGGCTGAAGGCAGAGAGGATGCAGAAGATCTCTGCTCCGCGGGGCAGGCCTTCCTCCAAGCCAGGCAAGCCTCGTGACATAGAGTGACCTGCGGTATCTACACATATGAATCAATTATTGTCTCCACCGTAAGGTGGTGACTAAATCAGCAGTGACCATCCTCTGGAAAGCATGAACTGCTCAATCAAGAGCTTCCCATTAGATTTTGAGACCACATAATTATGGCCCTCTTATGTGCAATTCACAAGTTGGCACTCAGTTGGCACAGAGTGCAGTTCTAGGGCACTTTGTTGGGACTTAAAACAACAATAAATTGCACTTGCTTGTGGACACCCAGGCCAATCATGGCCTAGGTGTGTGCTACCTACTTTCCACCTAACACCAAATGGAATTTCAATTACATCACTGTTACATCATCAACTGACCAAACCAGCCAATTGCCCAAAACCGATTACAGTACCTGCGCTCACTCTGCTCATGCAAGTAATAAACAGAGAAGGATAATTCATAGAAAGGAAGAATCGGGCCAAATGTACAAAAACATGAAACTTCATACCAGATTTTTGTCCACCTTTTAGTGTGTGTGTGTGTGTGTGTGTGTGTGTGTGTGTGTGTGTGTGTGTGTGTGTGTGTGTGTGTGTGTGTGTGTGTGTGTGTGTGTGTGTGTGTGTGTGTGTGTGTGTGTGTGTGTGTGTGTGTGTGTGTGTGTGTGTGTGTGTGTGTGTGTGTGTGCGCACAAACTTTGTCCTACACAAACATTAAAACAATATTGACAATGAATCTATAATAAGGGTGTGCTTTTTCTCAAGCCTTGAACAGAGCGCTTTGTCTATAGAAGAGGAAAATGGCCCTGTCTTCTGTTATATCGAGTTAACAGATTTTCATTAAAAAATAAAACCTTTTGGTATTAATTCAAATGAAGTGCAAACATACATACAAACCCAAACTTGGACTTTTCTAAGTTTTATTTGAGAAAATATATTTTACATTTGTATACATACACCCAAACTTGAACTTTTCTAAGTTTTATTTGAGAAAATATATTTTACATTTGTGTAGAGATCACAAAATATTGTGTATTATAAAATGTTATATAAACATTTTAAACTACAAAAATATTTAATCTAGATGAAAATGTCAGTTCAGTTCAGTGCTTGGTATAAAACATTTATTTAAATGGCACATAAACACACAGTATGGCACTGAGAGGAAAGCTGAGAAAATACAGCTAATGTTAGATAGAATATAAAGGCACTGAAATATTTCTCTAAACTCGTGCATATATCCGGTGCAAAACAAATAATAAAACTAAAAAATATTAAGGCTACGTACTAATTGTGAACCACTTTAAACCTGAGCCTTCATATTTTGGATATGTCAAATCTTCCAAAAATATAAAAACTGATATAAATTAAAAAAGTGAAAATAACGTATTTAATGTACAGGTATTTACAAACACCACGTAACAGTGCTACATGTGGTGTGCTTGATTCTCAATTTTAGCAATAGAAACAATCACAGGCAGACACAACGTATCTGTGTTTAACACAACCATAGATTTCCTTTGAAGAGATGAGAAATGCTGGATGACTATTAATTGCCATATTCCTGTATCATTGTCACGTTTCAATGTTTAATTAAATCGTTTGTCTTCTACACAAGGGAGATACAGTATCAACTTCACTAATGAACCAAACTGCACAGAGCCTCCCATTGAGACACTGTTGCCTATTCAGAATATTTAACATAAATAAACAAATGTCTTATCATCACTAGTCCTTTCAGTGCACCTTAGGAGACTGTAATTTCTTCATCCTCTGATTCTGAGAAGTCAGACTGCTTGCTGGACTCTGATAGGGAGGACAGATCGTGATGATGACGATCAGGATGGGACTCCTGGCCATCCAGTAGACCTTGACCACCATTGTTCTGTGTCATTAGATTGAGGTGTGGCTTCCCCCCCTCACCTACTGTTCCTTGGCAGTATGTGCCGCCTACGTCGGTGAGGTCGGGGTGGGGGTTGGCTTTGGTGGGCAGTGTCTGCTGGCGACAGCCCCCCGTTGACAGGAGCTCACGCTCCTTAGAGTTCCTCCACTTCATCCGTCTGTTCTGGAACCAGATCTTCACCTTGACAGGAAGACATGCAGAAGACAATATTTTTTGTGGTTTGTTATAATAAACACAGCTGTGACTGTGTTATGTCAAAAGGGACATTGACTCGCTTATTAAAATGAGCATGTGTGATTCTGATTTTGGCTAATTCTCTCCATCTCTCTGGATCTACACATTTCAGCTGTGCAAACATTTGTTTTTGAACAAGTGACCATCTCTACCTGGGAGTCTTTGAGTCCCAGCTTGCTGGCCAATTTCTTCCTGTCTGGCTTGCTGATGTATTTCTGCTTCTGGAAGGTCCTCTCCAGGGCTTTCCGCTGGAGGTCTGAGAAGACGGCTCTCCGCAGCATGCCCCTCCTGGGCTTCCCTCTGGGGAGCAGGGGCCACGAAAATGTCCCTGGGACTGGAACGGCCGAGGACGAGGCAGGGGCTGCTGGGGCACAAGACAGCAACGACCACAGTGTTAGGTTAGGGTTTTCATCATCTTTTTAAGGGTCACTAGCCCTTCTGGTTTTCAATATGACGTCATGTGGCAGCCAAGTCTTTCGACTTTTATAGGTTGTCTATTCTGCAGGCCCCAAAATCAGCATGACCCCGCAAAAAAACTGCATGCCTTGTTCAAAATAATTTGGCAGCTATATATGGACTTTTTCTGTCTGGTTTGAGCTATCCTCTACAAAAGAAACCAGGGGGGGGGCAGGCGGTCCCCTGAGGTTGAGTGTCTGTGTGATCGCTAAGAGGCTCAAGCTCAGGGCCCTCCAGAAAAGGGGTAATAGTGGATAACAGTGGCACACACAGTGCTTATTCATTTTGTTTCAATAAAATAACCCCAAAAGTCCTAAACCATCATGATATGGTACATTACTGCAAGTGTTTGCATTTATTTGGCTTAGTTATTTTGGCTATTTACAGCAATCCCTTGCTGTAAATCCTGTTGAAATAATCGCACACCCTTGTCATATTGATGCGTATGTGCAGACACTATGTGCCGTGTCGGGAAGAAAAATCTTCCGGTGTAGGGGGGCCTTTTGGCTGGTGGCGGCCCAGGGGCCCATAATTTCTAAGTCTGACGCCAGGCCAAAATGTCTGTGTGTCACACACTCCATATGCGAACTGTGCCTGCACGCAAGTACGACATGCAGTGTCTTACTTGTAGATATTTGTTTGTTAGTTTACTTTATGCATTTGTTTATTTTTTACAAACATAGACAAGTGAGGATGGCAAAGGTGATTGGGCAGATGTATTCATTGTATTAACTGTATTAATTGATGTCCAGAGTGCCGTGGTGGGAGTTTTGCTCTGGTTATGGTGAAATATGAAGTAGTTCTGGTCATGTTGTGGAGGTCACTGGGCCATGCAGTAAAAGTAAATGATTCCACAAAACTAACTTAATTTGTGTGGTTGATCCATTTCTAAAATATTAGCACATCCTTTGTTCATTTTTGACCCCTCTAACACAGTTTTTGTGTCCCTATCACTATGCCGAAAAGGTAGTTCCCTGTTATATTGGGGGTCTATATGAATCTGACAATGATGATCTAATATTTAAGAAGTAATTCAACAATACAAATTATGTTAGTTTTGTGGATTAATTTACTTTTAACATTAATTTACTTTTTTTTTAGGAGACCGGAACTACTTAATATTCACCAAAAACAGAGCTGGACAGCAATTAATACAGTTGACACCACTATAGTATTTTATACAACTTAATTTCCAAAAATCACGAACTATCCCTTTCATTGTGAAGTTACTGCTCTGGATTATCTGCTAAATGCCTACATTTTTATATATAGGCTGTATTTTATATATATATATTTTTTTATAACAAATATAGCTTTAACACTGTATTGATCACTGATTGGAGGGCTTCTAGCTCCAACATTTTTTCCTTTCCTTTATTTCTATCTGGAGCTGAATGTGAAAAGCTTAGTCTGTCCATTGGTGGAAACAGAGCTTTATGGTAATGAGAGAGGCTCTCCTTTCCAAAACGCAGTCACACAGCCTCTAATGAAGCATGAAGGGGAATTGTATGGCTGGTAATTGTATGGAAAACGTAACTGTGTAGTAATGAAGTGAGTGGAAAAGGTCTCCGACAGGCCATTATATTGTGGGTCTATTAAAGGCTTGCCACTATATTATAGTCCTATCACTGCCATTGAAAACGTCTCTTGCTTTGAGATTAAACACACTTGGCGAGGTAGCATTCAGAGATGCCAGCCAGTTGGATGTTTTAATCTTAAAATATTAGCGAGAAAGCAATGGATATTGCTTTTACATGTGTGTCCATCTATAAAAATAAATATCAACCATAGCACTTCACGATTTTACCTCAAAATAAAACCTTGATTTTTTTTCTGTGAAATCCTCAATTTCGATTTTTGAGGTTTCTCTGCTTGTCTTGTCTTGGACTACCTTTTCTTACCGTCCTATAGTAGTTTGTAAACCAGTAGTGCAAAATGCCTGAGCTTGTAGTAGATCTGCTATTTTTGCAATTATTTATTAATTAATTTATGCATTCATTTGACAGTTTCCGCCTGTCAAAAACGGTTGTTGAAAGTGGTTAATATGAATTGCTGGAACACCTATTTTGCCTGCAAAGTCATGTCAGATGCCTGTCCCTGTATCACTTACAGTGATTGCAGGCAATGTCACTGACAAGAGAAGGGGTCCCTTGTCTATTTGTCTATAAGCATGCATAACAGACCTGAACCATAAACATGCTGGCCTCTCTCTGTGCCCTTGTGAAAATATTCAAAGAGGTGAATGGAGCCTAATAGGGAATTAGTGCATGACTGGTAAAGACCTGTGAGTATCAGGGGCTAAGTCAGACTGTGTGTGTGTGTGTGTGTGTGTGTGTGTGTGTGTGTGTGTGTGTGTGTGTGTGTGTGTGTGTGTGTGTGTGTGTGTGTGTGTGTGTGTGTGTGTGTGTGTGTGTGTGTGTGTGTGTGTGTGTGCGTGCGTGCGTGCGTGCGTGCGTGCGTGCGTGCGTGCGTGCGTGCGTGCGTGCGTGCGTGCGTGCGTGCGTGCGTGCGTGCGTGCGTGCGTGCGTGCGTGCGTGCGTGCGTGCGTGCGTGCGTGCGCGCGAGAGAGAGAGAGAGAGAGAGAGAGAGAGATAGAGAGTATGCACGTGCAAGCAAAGTAAGATAGATGTGCGTGTGTGGGGTGCAGTGAAAGGAAGATAGATTGTGAGTATTGAGAGAGAGCGTGCATGTGCGCGTGCATGTGTGTGTGTGTGTCATTTCAGCCCCTATTGGTCACGGTGCTGAAAGCTTTGTGGGTGCATGGAGGGCTTGGTGGGAAAAAGACAACGCGTGAAGAGGCACCGGGGCCTCGCGCTGGGAAGGAACCCACCTCACATTTAAACCATGACAAACGGGGCTAATACATTTAGAGCGTGACAAACCGGGCTAATTTGTAGATTAGGACAACCAGCGCTAATGTCAGCAGTCAGTAGGTCTACTAAATAGAGCTTCAAATTGGCGAAACTGATTCTGAGCTTCCCCCGAGCTCTCCTGGGCATTCCATGACTGAAAGACCTGCGATGTGCTCAGCTAAACCAGGGGTTTTCAACCTTTTTCATACCTGCATTTTAGCCACGGACCACCATTTGATGTTGACTTTAGTCTCTTGGACCCCAAAATAAGGATTTTCAAGTTTGTGCCCACAATTTAGGAGAGATAACTGGCAAAATTTTGTTCAAAATAACAATTCCACATGTGTACACTCTTGGAAATTAAGTATTTCAGATGTAATACGATCGGTGCGCGGTGGTCGGTGGTTAGTCCCTCATGTGATGACGTAATGGTGACAAAAGTAAAAGACCTTTTACAGTATAGCTAATGTCATGAGTATTAGCCGTACTTGTGCGCAACATGCAAGTTTGGTATACCGGTATTCTCTATCAAATTTGTGCCTTAGGATTGCCAGTATAGAGAACACCATATTTCAATTGTGAGGATCTCAGTTCGATCCCGGGTTCAATAGAGTTGATTTGAAGTGTCCTTGAGCAAGACAACCCCTGATTAGCGACACATGGAATAGTGGAATGTGCATATGTGTGAATCTCTGAGTGCAATGCACAACGTCAAGTGCTTTAGATAAAAGCACTAAAATACACCATTTACCATTCATCAAACAGACTTGTTGGATGCTGAACTGGGGACTTTCTTCCCAGTTTGCCTGTCTACATATTCAGCTGCAGTGCAGGCATGAATTGAGCTTAAAGGCTAGCCGGATTCTCTTATATTTCATAAAATCCAAATCTAAACCTAGTTTTATCAAATCTAATTGTGTATGAATTTCCACATAAACGGCTCCAGCTCAGTTCCTCTGTTTTCTCAATATTATTTAAACTAGAACTGCACTCTGACGAGTATCAGCTTGGCCATGGCCTACTTGTGCGTTGTGCATGAGCAGAGTGAGCTTGCCAATAGAAGTTTCTAAATATCAGTCACCAACTGCTCGCTCTGCTCACTCAGATGATAATTTAAGGTATTTGAACTGAAAACATTTGGTGTCATGTTCTGAGGGTTACAGGTTAAATTAAAGAGCAATTTGCATTGGAAGAAATGTTCTTAATACTTAATATCACTGTGAATATTAAGCTTATTTCTAATGGTTTGAGCCTCCACCACTCTGATAAGCAGTTTTTGGACATTTCTTTCTGGTCTTTGAAAGCAGTTTAGCTGCAATACCACAATGTCCTGAGGTGGTGGGGGCGCTGATATGCAGATTATTTTATAGTTTAGTCATTCTATACTGAGTCATTATAATAAAACCAGGCTTGTTTAAGTTCCATGTCAACTTGGAAAGAAACGCGCATGGCACCACCAAAAACACAAGTTGAGTTGAATTTCCTTTCCTCTTTAAGAGTGTACTGTATATATAATGCAGCTGGATCAGTGGTTTTCAACAAGTGGTCCAGGGACCTCCAGTCGTCCCTGAGAGGATTCCAAGTGGTCCCCAGCTAAATGATGGACAGTTGGTAACCCATTGGGCCCTTGTAGATCTGTAACTCTTTGGATTTGGTATATCTTTTTACGCTCTCAAGAGTTAAATTACATTTAAACATCTGAATTACGTAATTTTCTATATTTTTTCTGTACACATTTAGAAAATGTAGAAGAACTGTTGTTGTTTTTTTGTTTTTTTTACCAACGTTTTACCAGTTTATCTCTCTTAAATTGTGGAGACAATCGTGAACATCCTTTTCATTTTGGGTGCGGATAGACTAAACTTCACATCAAATGGTGGTACACGGCTGAAATGCAGAATAGAAATTGTCTGCCCTGGTATGAAAAAGGTTGAAAACACGCCCTGACCTGGATGAAACAGAGATGTGGAGGCCCCTACCTGTGAAACAGGACGCCCTGATGAAAGGATGGAAGGTGCTGTCAAAGAAAGGCAGAGTGAAGGACTTGCTCTGCAGGCTGCACACTGGAGGAGAGGATGAGGAGGCTGGAACACATACACACTGATCAGACCCTCAGATCACACCATGCAATATACAGTATATAGAAATATAGATAGCTTGTGTGATGGCTATTTTTTTTGGGCTGTTCCCCAATACGCATACGCATGCGTGCGCACGCATGCACACACTTTACAGTACCTGATACCAACATTTTCAGAAACGAAATTTGAATTGAGCTCTCATCAAACATTTTGTTCGCATGTTTTGTTGTCATAAATAGTCTACAGATCAGTAATAATAATAATAAGGAAAGTCAGAATATTAATAAAACCATAGATAATAATAATAATCAGTAATAATAATAATAAGGAAAGTCAGAATATTAATAAAACCATAGGTAATCATAATGATAGTCATAATGACTAATGTATAATATTAGGCTATTAAGATTATTATAATAGGCTAATAGTAGGGTATTGTTAATAATAATTACTAAAGGGGAATTCCACCCATGTTTTCTGAGAGTGTACAAATGTAACCAAATGAACCCTAACGAGTTCATTTGGTTCCATTTGCTCTCAGAAAAACAAAGCGTCTAAAGAAATCCATTAACATGGTGAAATACATCTTGGTGATGTCATCAGATGTATTTCACCATCTTAATGATTTTTTCAGACCTCCATTTTTAGGAAATACAGAATTGGGGGAACTTTTTTTTAGCATGTCCACAACATCTCTAAGGTAGCCTATTTTCAACATTTTAATATGTCATATAGGCCCTATATGACATATTAAAATGTTGAAAATGGGTGGAGTTCCCCTTTAAGATTATAATAGGCTATGGCTATTGTTAATAATAATAATAGTTATTATTATTATTGATATGGGTAATAATAGAGGTAGATTTTCGTGTAGGCCTACTTACCATTTCTAGTGGAAGGCGCTAATATTGCGCTGACGCCGAACTTCAGGTAGTTGGAGTCGGGCCGCTGTGCTGTGCTGCTGGGAGAGGAGGAGGGGCTGCAGGGGGGCAGCGGGCTGTGAGCCGAGAGGAGCCCGGGCCCGGGGCTCCTGGGGACGGGGCCAGGCACAGGGACAGTCCGCTGATGATGATGCTGCAGGTAGCTGCTGACAGCCGCCGGGCGGCCGATGCGGAGCAGGTCATCGACGAGGAAGCTGGATGGGAAAGAGCGGGAAGAGGGCGACGACAGAGCCGCCGGGGGACGCAGTAGCCCCGGGTAGAGAGGAGGCGGCAGGGCGCTGCAGGGAAACATCATGATGGCTGTCTGGGATGTCCGTCAAAATGGGCAAAAAAAAAAGAAGGAAAAACGATTCCTTCCAACGCCACTTTTCCCCCCGTGAGCTAAATGTCTATTTTGCGGAAGCAACGTTTTTGTATAAGACCACTATCAAGCCTGTACAAAAACATAACTTGTATTGATGATGTGCTATCTCTCTGACACATGCAGTCTTCATACACTCTGATCTTTCTCACCCCGTGTCTTCTGTTTTATAGCAGCATGCAATGCTGAGAAATCACAAGCGTAAACTGTCACAGTCAAAGCTTCCCACTATACGCACACACAGGCACATGCACATGCACACACATCAGACACATGAAGTTCAACATTGAGCCGCTCCTGGCGCGATGGAGAGGATTCCCCTGCACGCGGATTGGTCAGCGACAAATGAATGGATGGGGCTGGATTAGAGTCAGAAGCACTGCGGGGACATCATGCACCCTCCCGCCCGCTCCACGCCGGACGGTCGACTCGGTACGGCTATTATCAATTCAGTGGGTTTTCAACCAGTGGTCCGGCGGACCACAAGTAGGCCTAGTCCTTGAGGCGGTCCCCAGGTGACCGATGGCTCACGGAGTTGGTAACGACGAACCATTATGATTTTATAACGTGCGTTTAGGCCTACTTGCTATCAATGCTGGTAAACATCTCCAGCAGAATGTAGAATAACTTTTTATAGTTTGCCAAAAAGAATGGAATTGTAGACAAAATCTTATCCAACAACAAAATATTCTTCATCTTTGTTTTGAGAGAAATGGTGGGCCGTGTAGCCTAGGCCTACTAAATAGTGAAGTGAAGCTGGTTGAAAACCACTGGTTATCTGGTCAAATACGCACAATAAAACGAGGCATTTTAATAGCCTGTGGCTGCGGGCTAACCTTTGATTGAACTTCTGCTAAGAGGATTTAGAGAATTAATTATTATTGTTACCCACAATAATAACAAGGGTAATAATAATAAAGAATATAACTTTTACATTTCGTTCTCATGTGGAATCCAGGAACTCACATGAGGTCATGAAAACTCATTATTTTTCATATGGTTGTTGATGATTCTAATTGTGTTTTTGTAGCCTATATCTAAAATCTTAAATACAACGTGTCAGCCCTATGCTAAAATGAAATGAAGTAGTGCAAGTTTAATCTTAATTCACATTATAGACATTGTTCTAAAAGCTCCACCATTAATTGCTTTGCTTGCAATTTGCATGCAGTCTGACTGTAAACCCAGGCCATACGTTTTTATGCAAAAAAAAAAAAAAAATACTATTGCTGCATAACCTACTGCAAATTATTGTTGATTAAATCAAATGCTTAAAAGGTGAATAATTTAATTCACCAAATATAAGCTTATTCACATTATTTGGGCTTATTATTATTATTGTTATTATTACCCGTAGTAGTAGTAGTAGTAGTAGTAATAGTACTAGGCTACAAATGTAGTAGGCCTAGTAGCTTGTGGTGGTGGTGGTGTTGGTGGTGGAGTAATAGTAGCCTATAGGCTAATAATTATTGTAGCCTAATAATTATTGTATCATTTCGTGTATGCCTGCATATGTTCTCCAGAACACATCACTTGCCATTTTATTAAAAGTTTAAACGAATATTCTCATGGTCACAGGCTATAAATAGTTTATGGATGGCCTTTAAAGGGATAGTACAGATGTTTTTTAATAAGCTGAAGTACTTGCCATTGCTAAGGTGGTTGCAACTGTATTCATTTATTGCCAGCGCCCATGGTGGGAGTTCTGCTCTGGTTTTGATGAAATGTTAAGTACTTCCGGTCATTTTGTTTGGGTTACTGGGGGGGGGGGGGGGGGGGGGGGGGGGGGGGGGGGGCACATATTAAAAGTAAATTAATCCAAAAAATGTACATTACTAGTATTTTTGACCTATTTTTAAAATATTAGCCCCAGTGTTCATTCATTTTTAGGGTTATGGTCTTTGTGTGTGTGATAGCGGATCAAAAATTAACGGAAAGGAGTTAATATTTTAGAAAAAAGTCAACATACAAATGATGTTAGTTTCTTGGGTTAATTTCAGCAGCTTTGTGGTTGTCTGTGTGCGGTGCGTGTGACACTGTTGATGGATATAAGTCATGGAAAAGAAGAAAGAAAAAAAGATAGAAAATGTCAGCTATGCACTGCATTTGATTCATTTTAAGTGTCAAAGTTAGGAAGCACTTGTTATCAGTAAAACAACCTCCTGCATTATATAGATATTCAAAGCAGGTGGTATGCATGGGCTCAACAGGCACTTCCAAACTCATCTGCAAGGATTTTTTTAAACAAAGTAGATAACTGGTCTATACAGTTGTCAACGTTTCAACAAAAACGTTGCAGATAGAGGATAATTCAAGCTTTCTGTACAGCTGCGATGTTGGCGAGTTTGACATTTTCAATACAATTAGAGAACATTCAAACAGAACATTTCTGTTAATTTGAATGCATGGACTGTTTATGGGAAATTGCACCTTTCTGGCAAGATGGCACTTGTGTGAATATACACTGAGCTATAATAAATTATAACTGAAGGCAGCCATGCAGTCAGTTGAGAAGCCTGCACCTCAGGGTGTTTTTTTATTTGTTGACATCATTCATTACTTGATTTTTGAGGGGAAAAAAACAAGATCTATTTTAGGAGATTTGGCCTGATTAATTTTGAGGTTACTTTTTGATACTTGACTCTTTGGAGAGACTGAAATTAACTTTTTGTATCTGGAGCAAAGAGATTGGACTCAGAAATTGAGCATTTTGGTTGTTCACGGTTATAGACATATTTACAGTTTGGTTACGGTATAAAGAATTCCTGTAGTTACAGGACCTTTGTTTCTTATAGTTCTTTGATAGAACTCAGACATAATTGTATGGTTCTACTTGTTATCTATGCTATATTATGTGGTGAGGGTTTATGAATTCACAACAGATGCAGTTTTGATTTATCCTTCTTGAAAGTGTCATCAGTCAAGCTCAAGAGATAAACCTTAGCATTCCTCCTCCAACTTGGAGGGATGGTTAAAATCAGCTTTGCTTTTGGCATAATCACGTCTGATCGATGGTCCCTCTTGTAAGGGTCCCATATGAGACCCAAATGAGTTAAAGTTCAGAAACACAGAAAGTGAAAGTCATTGTCCCGGTGGCTGCAGGTCCCCCCTGGCTGTGCTACGCGTGGTGTTTCACTTCATTGTGTGATTTTTAAAGCCAAAAAGGCTTTGGGTTTGGCTTCCAAACCACAGGGGGACAACGGCCACTGCCCATTGATGGACTCAGAAGATAGAAGGACAAAAATGGGAACAAAAGAGCGTCTTTGAGGAAGATTCTGTTTGGGACTGAAGAGTCTTTTTCTGCTTTTCTCAAGGGTCTGGAGAGGTGAATCCTTTAGGGCGCGCGTTAAGACCTGTGACTAATGGTGTTTGACTGCACCAACTCCCCATCCCACTCTCTCTCTGACCACAGTCCCTCCTTTTTATCTGTTGTTATCCTTTCCTGACTCCATCCAGAGGTGGTGTGGTCCTGTACCTTCATAAACTCTGGCTGCTATGGGTGTGAATGAATTGTACTGCTATGCAATTGAAGAGAGTGCTACCGTGTGTCATCTTCTATTAGCCCATGCAGGCATGTAGGCAGTAACATTGAGAAATCATTATACCATTCATATAAACATGTCACACATTTTGTCTTGTGAAGAGCAGGGTCATATTGAAGTTGAACTGAAGTCTCAAGTTTTATCATTTTCTTTTTAAGTTTTGTAATTTCCTCACCACCGATAATGATGCTTTCCCATAATGGTATGGAACTGATATTGGTAGACTGAAAAAGCGTCACCAAAATCTCAAGGCCAATAACATAGTATTGGTAATTGTAGTCAGTTGAACAAACGATTGATTACAATTGCTTGCATTCATATCTTTGTGAATGTGGCAAATTAAGTGGCAAGATCATTTGCAAGTTAGTCATTTGAACATATTTTGCTCTCTTCCCCAAAAGAAGGAATTGATCGAGTAAAATCCTCAGTGTCAGGCTCATTTGTGTCCATTACTGCGCTCTCAGGGTTAAATTAGCTTCAAAGCTTTTGTTGTGTGGGACATGGAACACCTTAACCAAAACCTGCCCAGACAAGAAGGAGAAAAAAAAACATTTTATTCCTTCAGAAAATCCCTCTATTGTATTGAAGTGGAGCAGATGGCTCTCTGTGAGGAAATATGGGCGCCAGCAGAACTAATTTCTCCTCCGGGTCCGACAGACAGACAGGCTTGCTGCTTGATTCTTAACCAACACAACAGCTGCCGGTGACTTAAAAACCAGTTAAGACTAATTTTAATGCTATTAGCCTCTACAAGTCTTATGTACGACCTTCTCCACCCTAACCTGTTGAATCAATACATGTCAATGGTAAATAATAAACAACCACATCTATGAGGCATTAACCTATCATGACCTGAGGACAATTCTACAAATGCCTCCTAAATCATTGATTCAAATTTTGAAACTTTTCAATGTTAAAAAAAAAAATAGCAGATGCATAAGCTTGCAGTGAGGTAGGTGATGTGCATGTGAACTTGTGGGTCTATGTCTGCTTTTCTGGTATTTTTGTAATTTTGGAACTTGGAAGTGAGAAGGAAGGAAGGGAGGGAGGGAGGGAGGGAGGGAGAGAGAGAAAGAAAGAAAGAAAGAAAGAAAGAAAAAGAAAGAAAGAAAGAAAGAAAGAAAGAAAAAAGAAAGAAAGAAAGAAAGAAAAGAAAGAAAGAAAAAAAGAAAAGAAAGAAAGAAAGAAAGAAAGAAAGAAAGAAAGAAAGAACTAAAACTAAAAGGAGACTTTTAATAGCAGGGGGGAAGATGATCCATGTTTTTTTATCCTATAAATAGTAAATAGTTTGGTTAGTTAGAGACAGATTGGAGCTACAAGCTGCAACTGGAATGCAGCTTGCATGACATCAAAATGTATAAAAATTGAAGCTTGTAAAGAGCAGAACAGTTCTATGCCTATTTATATTGATACATTTTTAGATTCTACATCAAGGTCGGTGCAATTTCCAAAAAATGAAATAAAACAATAAAACCTTTGCACCCGATAATCTCTCTCTCTCCGTCAAAGAGCATCTGTTTCCAGACCATGTGGAACAGAGTGGATTAGCAGGGCCCTGGGTGTCGAGGCGCGGCGACAAGCATTAAAACCATATTAACTTTCCATTAAACATCACCTCCTTCTGCAGTGGGAGACAGCTATACAAGCGCTTTCATGAAGCCCCTCAGAGAGAGAGAGAGAGAGAGAGAGAAAAGAGCTGCGTGTGCGTGCGTGTGTTTGCGTGCGCGTGCTTTTGCACCTGTTCCCTCAGTCTGAAAAGGTTCAGTTTTTCCTCAGATCTTTCTCACGGTGAGTTCAACTCCAGACTGGGTCTTCTGCTAACACACTTGATGTTCAACACCACATTAAATGTGGTTTTGAACATCAAGTGTGTTATACTGCAAACCACAAAACAAATCATACTTTGTTTTCACTACTAGAGCAGACATTTATTTAGAAACAAAAAAAAAAGCTCTATAAAATAGCTACAAGGACACTTTACCCACATTAGCAGCATAAACAAACCATTTACAGCCAATATAATTGCAATCATACAGCTATGGCGTGCATTAATAAGAATTCATTTGTTAAATTATTCGATAATGAACCAAGAAAATAACCAACAAATTTATTAGTGACCTTTCATTCATTTATTAGCCGCATAGATCAGGGACAGATGCACACGTTTTGACATAGCCAGCCTTGTGATGAGGAAGACTGCAGAGGTCAAAAGCTTGAATATGAGAGGCACAAAATCAAGATGCCTTAGCCAATCCCAGGAATGGGGGTGTAAGGTGCTGGGAGTGTGCAGTGTGCATGCATGCATACATATAGAAGTATAGGGACTTGGGAGCACCCTGCATGTGAGAAAGTAGAGAAGGTCTCCAACATTTGTGAGACAAGTGAAGCTTGACTGACACAATTAGCATGTGCAGCTAACAACTAAGAGCTGTACCATCCTCAATGTGGTCTTTGTAAAGTGCCACCCTCCCACCCCCATCAAACAAACTATCTCAATTGATTCCCCACTTCATTCTGCTGGGTTGGCTCGCTGGCCGGTTGTTAGCATAGCCACAGAACACTGCTGACACAGTGCGCCATCATAGAATGCTCATTAGTTCTAGATTGGTCATGGGAGCTCAGAGAAACACATGAGTGTGCTTATACTCTCCATTTCCAAATGCTTCCATTCTTTCATTCATCTGCCATTCTACTTTAATCGTATTGGAGGCAAATAATGTTCTGTCGGCCTTCAGCGGGAGCCTTAAAGCACCTGGCAGGTTGTTTAGAGGAGAGCTTGTAAATGCCTGTGGTTAAAATAGGCTTCCAGGCCCAAACACAAGCCAAGCGCTGGTCGGGTAAAGGGAGAAGGGGGGTTTGATGTGGTTGTCAAGTCAGGTTTATTTGGTCTGTTGGGGAATGGATAGAGAAACTGACCCAACGCGCACTCTGCTATGTGCTATGTGCTATTTCTTTCTTAGGGCAGTCATTCTTTTTAAGGATAGTTCTTGTTTTTGTGAGGCAAAATTGGTTCTTTGCCCAGTGAGTAGACCAGGTACTGGTATAAGTGGAACTGGCACATTTACGCTGTATTGGTATCAATAGGCTACATAGAGACTGGCCACCCCTGTGCTAAATGAAGTTTATTTGGTGTCAACAACTAGTACGTTTAAATAGCAACCATCCTCATTTAGTGTCAGGGGGTCCTATTTTACATATTCCGTTTGGCCAGAAATTATAAAAGCCTACATGTGAAGCTTTGCGATAAAAGCTCTTGTTTTGTTTTCAAAATCGAAATCAAATTTACATCAAAGCTCGGTGAACAAAACTTAGAAAAACTTTGATTCAGTAACACACAAGTCATTCACAATCTATCATATCATGTCACATCACTTAAGCCAATGACACTCATCTGTTTCTATACTTCCCCTATTTAAAAGGGCGAAAGAGCACCTGGCTGACATTTCACAGTGGATGTCTTCTAACCACGTCAAGCTGAACGAAGACAAGGCTCGGCTTCCCTTCTTCCCAGCTTTCACTCTCTGGTGCTTTTGGTGTTCCTTGCAGCAGTTACATCGACACTGTAAAGCACTAAGTTACCGGTAAGTGTGGGTGTGTGTGTGTGTGTGTGTGTGTGTGTGTGTGTGTGTGTGTGTGTGTGTGTGTGTGTGTGTGTGTGTGTGTGTGTGTGTGTGTGTGTGTGTGTGTGTGTGTGTGTACCGGTATACAGTGCATGCACAAGCATGAATTATTATGACAGCGGCCAGTGTTATTCAATGTAAAGTCCAAAATGTTTCGTTTATCCCTGAGTGTCTTGGTTCCATTTGTACACACTTTCTCGATTCAACACTGAAGCCTTAAATGTTTAGCTGTCCAGGGCCCTTTTTGGAGACAGCTCTAAGGTGTCTTTGTTTTAGCCAGTGATCGTAGAGGGTCCTCGGGAAGCACCTTGTCCAAAGACATGTATTGAGCTCGGCTGATGGGTTGAGCGTGGGGTTGAGGGTTGAGTGCTGAGCCATGGAGACCAGGGCCAGGGTGAGGCGTGGTTCTCAATACAGCCAGTCTTATTTCTAGGACTGACTGAATGCAAGGACGCCAGCACAGCGCCACTGGGCTAGCAGGTATTGAGACGGGCCACGCCACGTAATCGGATTGAGAGCCGGCCACGGTATTTATGTCACTTCTCGTCTTGTCATTCCAATAACAAGCATGGCAACAGCGTGGGGATCTCCCATGGTGATGGGGCTTTGCCCCATTCACGTTGAATGGAGAGAAAAGCGGCCAAGCCTCATTTAATTCACATTTAATTCTCACTCAAACCGTTTTAACGATTGATGTTATTTGCATAACAGGGGAAAAGGGACTCTGCCTTTTCAGTGACCGTGTGTGTGTGTGTGTGTGTGTGTGTGTGTGTGTGTGTGTGTGTGTGTGTGTGTGTGTGTGTGTGTGTGTGTGTGTGTGTGTGTGTGTGTGTGTGTGTGTGTGTGTAGAGAGAGAGAGAGAGAGTGAGCGAGAGAGAGAGGAACAGTGTTGTATTTCAAAGTGTATAGTAGGCTTATATATGCATACGCTCAGGGACAAGCGTTCTCACACAGCTCAACAGACAGAGAGGGGGACTGAAAGACAGAGATTCCGTTGCATTATGCTGCACGTTATTGTTTGTCGATGGGTTTTAACAACTCTTTGAATGATACGGCATGGCAATATTGAGTGATGTATTTAAACCCAAGACCCAAGACAACATTTCGTTTGTATCGCCGCAATTGCATCACCATTAAAATGAACCTCTCTGGAATAGAGTGGACGTTGGCTTGATGAATGAATGAAGTTAATGTCTTCTGACTTTTGTGTTGCAAATAGTTTTCTTCACATTTGAGCAAATCACAAAGCACACATGAGCTCACATTGCAGAGCAGTGCACAATACTGTGGGAAGCATGGCCTATAGCTTGCACACCTGCAGATGAGGGAAAACCTCTGTTATGTGTGCCATGGTACACATTCACCACACAATGGATTCGAAACATAATGTCCAGTCTATAAATTAGGAATAATACATAGGGGATATAGCATGCATTATGCATTACAGGGGCAAACGACTTCGGGGTTGTATAACAAAGACGGCATAATTCAGCTTTTTCAGGAATCATTATTATTTAAATCATATTTAACTTATTCAAATATGTCAAAATGATACAATAAGAATGCTACTTGTGCTGATGTATGTTATTATGTGTAGTACAGATGTTGACAGACCACAGTAGGCACAGACGCAGATTCTATGAGAAAGATACAAAATAAGTATATGGTAAAAAAAAAAATAGTGTGTTAGTGGTAAATTAAAGACTATATATACATTTGTGAGTAAAATTAATAAATAAGTTACTGCCTGTCATGTACCCCAAGAATGCTACTAAGAATGCTACTTGTGCTGATGTATGTTATTATGTGTAGTACAGATGTTGACAGACAACAGTAAGACGCAGATTCTATGAGAAAGATACAAAATAAGTATATGGTAAAAAAAAATAGTGTGTTAGTGGTAAATTAAAGACTATATATACATTTGTGAGTAAAATTAATAAATAAGTTACTGCCTGTCATGTACCCCAAACACCAGTAGGAAGGCCAAAGAAAATACAACGTTTTTATACTATAAGAATTTGGGACAGAATTTTATTGAAAGGATAGCCACAGGAGAATGCAGCATAATAGTGCACAATAGACAATAAGATACAGTCTAATACAGTGATTTTAACAGCGGTCCAAATTAAATAAATAAAGGTAAACAGCATTACAGGCTGTGTTATGAACAGATTGCTTTGAGGTGTGAATACCGGGAGGTCCTGAAGGAGAGGTAACAGATAGGAGAGCAACTGGACGATTGTTCCCAGTTGAAAGGGGCTTTATAGTAGCCTGGTGAGCCAGACTCATAGCATGGACTCACTCAGCCTGCATGGAGGAAGGCTAGCTTCATAGTGGAATGACCTGCGTCCTGATTCAGAAGATATTTTTCTGGGCAAAGTAGGGATGTTGAGTATTTCTAGTGAATATGGTGATGTATATAATACCAGTGACTGATTCAGGTATGGTTTGTGGTTACGGTGTACATATTTGAAGAGGAATTGGTACCAATGAAATTGGTAGGCTGTAGCCACTCAAGTGAACTGTATAAAGAACAGTGGTGTGTTCTGTATCAAGACAAATCTGCATAATGAGTTATAATACAATACATTGAGAGTTCTGAGAATAGTTTCTGTAGTGTTCTGAGAAACAATATTGGCATGATCTAGGGTGGGATAGTAGTACTTGGTTTCTTCTTTTTTTGTACTTCAAATGAAAAAGATGGATCGAGGTTTATACAGTGAGCGCAAAACCACCAGCTTTGTTGGTTTGTGAGTGCTGGCCAATCACAGTGGCCAAAGACACATTGCTGTCTGCCTTTGTTCAAAATGTTTTCCATCATCACCTCCACAATGCAGTAGTAGTAGAACATTATTATGAAGATAGATTACGATGAGACTGAATTTAAAAATAGTAATCTTTGTTCTAATCTACTCTACTATGCCATAGCATAATACACAAACACCTCTATTTGGCTGCGAAATTAAGGTTGTCTAACCGAAGACTCTAAAAAACGTTCAATCCTTAATCTTCTGAACATCAAAAGAGTAACAACACACATCGTTGTTGGTCATAGATCACTGACCCCTTCCAAGGCATGAATTTCAGAGAAAACTACAGGGGGGAGAAAGTGTCCACATAAGCCCCACTTTAAAAATGGCCAGTCTGCTAGCAGTGTGAGCTGAGTATAGTGTATGGAACAATGGGGGTTCTCTATAGCCAAGTTCAGGCTGGTCTGGTGCATTTCAGGAGAAGGTCTATGGGCATAAAGGAAGAACTTAGGCACTTCAATGGAGCAAACTCTGGACTGAGATAGATTGAGATGCATTCTGCGACTGCACTGATCTAAAGTCAGACTAATCTTATAAATGGGAGTGTTTAGCATTCTGTTTTTGGATATACAGACCCAGGGACAGACACAGGGACAAACATACATCCCACATTGTTGTGGAGCGGTTAGGCACTGTGCAAAAAAAGAGGTGGAGAGGATATGCATAAAAGAAATGAATTTGAGGTTAAATGTGAATGCTAGGGGGTGGCTACCATCCCCTGGGACCTCAAATGACATCCGTGCCCTTTGTATGAGTGGCTTGGAAAGCCCTGAGCTCCCAATCCTGCTTTTGTAGCTGTCTCAAGCTCTGTTTATACTTGTCATGTCGGCTAAAAAAACAGATTTTCATCGTTTTTTGTATTCTTGTATTTGATTTACTTGAAGAAGATCATAACTTATATGTAGCCCAAGCCAGCGAGCAACTCTACAGCTGAGCTGATCTCGAAGCCTTAGATCCCAATATGATCAAACCCGTACATTTGAGACACATACGCTCCAAGGCCACACTGGCTTACTTATTTTGGCTGTTTATTATTTTCAAGCAATCTGTTATGATAAATTCCTGCTTAAATGCAGGTGAATATCGTACGCCGTCGCCTATATGTCATAATTGATATGTGTGTGTGTGCAAACAATATGCGCCGTGTCAGGAAGAAAAATGCTCCGGTGTAGGGGGGGCCTTTGGCTGGTGGCGGCCCAGGGGTCTATAATTTCTAGATCCGTCTATCACACGAAGCAAGATGAACTTTTTTTCCTTCTATACTGGTAGGTTGTTAAAGGTACGGTCACATATTATGGCATTCATGAAAATTTCTCAACAAGTTTGCAACAGTCAGTTGTGCATGTGTGCTTGTATGCATGCATGTCCGCCAGTGCGTGCGCATGTGTGCGCCCGTGTGTGTGTGCGTGTTTGCGCGTGTCTGTGTGTGTGAGGAAGAGAGAGAGAGAGAGAGAGAGAGAGAGAGAGAGAGAGAGAGAGAGAGAGAGAGAGAGAGAGAGGGAGAGGGAGAGGGAGAGGGAGAGGGAGAGAGAGAGAGAGAGAGAGAGAGAGAGAGAGAGAGGGATAGCGACAGGGAGACAGAGGTTTGATGTGGTTTCCTGGTGGAGTGTATTGTGCCAGGGCAGGAAGCACAGCTAATCCAGTCAGATCTTACTCAGTCAGGGACCTGCTGCACCATATGCCACAAAACATAATCTCACTGCCAGGAGCAGTGCTTTATGAACCCAGGATCACCATGGAATATCTCTTTTCTTCACCGTCACTCATACAGGCCATTATAATGCATCTCTGAAATGCTGAAATGTGATCTTCTTCTGACCATGCACCAGGGGGTCATCGCCATGGTGGCTTGTGAAGGACATTTTTGTCAATATTCCAGTTTTGCTGCTGATGTACTAAATTATTATAGGATGATGGCCAGAAACGCAAAGAGATGGATAGCCCTGAATGACCATAACAGGTCTGACTGTAACTCTGAGAGTGTACAAATGGAACCAATTGGACCTGTCTATTTGGATACATTTGTACACCCTCAGGGTTTGCTAATAAGTCATTTGAGAACCGTGTGGAATGACACATGGAATATCTATGACACCATAGACAGTCTAAGGAAAACCTGGCAATTCATATTCAGAAATTTGGTGTTATGATCTACATCAGGGGTTTTCAACAGGTGGTCCAGGGACCACCAGTGGTCCCTGAGAGGGTTCCAGGTGGTCCCCAGCTAAGTTGGTTAACCAGATGTAACTCTTGAGAACGTAAAAATAAAACCAAATGGACCCGCCAGGGTCCATTAGTTTTCATTTTTGCACCCTTTTTTTTTTTTTTTTTTTTTTTTACAAAATATTCATTATCTGAATTAGCCCAAGTCTACACAACTAGAAGATGGACAAAAGCAAAAGAAATCTTTGGTTTTGGGGTCTGTGGGGCTAAAATGTCCTCAAATGGTGGTCCGTGGCTCAAATGCTTAATAAATGGTGGGCCCTGGCATCAAAAAGGTTGAAAACCCCTGATCTACATAGTTGGGAAGTAACGAAGTAAAAATAACGAAAGTAAATAACAAGGTACATTTTTTGGGTATCTTGTGGTGGACATGCACACACAGGACAGTTGATTGCTGGCTATTTCCAAGAAGAACAAACCTCCTTCTTTTTTCTGCCCACACCGGCACTCCTACAGGGCTATGAAACTGTGCCTTGGGCCAAAAAAGGTTGAGAACCACAGATCTAGTGTATTCTATGACTGTTGATTTTAAAATCAAACTGTTTCAAGAGTTGGTTACATTTTAAGACAAGTTTGGTGAGGATTTGAATACAATGCAGAATACACTGTACATTTTAACGCAAATGACAGGGAAGCGTCTGTTAAAAATACTTTTTACTTTTACTGTAAAAGTACTTTTGAGAGTCAGTACTTTTTACTTTTACTTGAGTTACTTTTTTGAATGACTACTTTTACTTTTACAAAAGTACTTTTTTACACAAGTAATTGTACTTTTACTTAAGTACAAAAAATGAGTACTTTTCCCATCTCTGATGATCTAATTAACATGTAGTAGGTCGGGAGTGGCTAATTGTCGATATCAGTACCAGTAACACGTTGGCGGTGCCCGGAATCGAACCCATGACCTTGTGGTCCGATGTAAATGTAAATGATTTTGATGACCACTGGCCATAAGTCATAGAAATATTTTTGGCTATCACAAATTTTCAGTTTATAATTAGAGAGATTGCATCAGACTTTGTCTAGAGTTGTCTAGAGTTCATGGTGCTAGCTTTGTATACATTGATATTAGAACAACATTATGTGCCATGTGTTATGACATAATACTAATATAATACTGTCCTAAAGGAGAATTCCACACCAAAACACATTCAGCCTCAATCCACTTTGATTCCTGTGCTGTCATACATATTGCCCTTGATTTTGTCATAGATGCCCGCTGTTCTACATTTCACCCTGAGGTCCCTCTCTCCCCCAGGGCAATTTGCATTGCCGCAGGTTGTCTTTATTCTAATGCGGGTATGTTAGTAGCTCGAATCCAAACTTATTTTTTTAACACATCACATCAAACCACACACTACAGGATAATCGCGCCAGATTATTTCATCCAGTACACACTATACATGACTTAAAAAAGAAAACAAGCAGCATCACCACTTCTTGTGTGGAGATGCTCTGGAGTAGGACGTTTTACCTGAGTAATTGGAGATTAGAGTGGCAGAAAGGAGGAGTGGAGAGGAACCGGGTAAAGACTGCACCAGAGTGATGTAAAACACATGCATGAGTATAAAATATGAAAAATGCTTGGTGTTCAATGTGTTTTGGTGTGGTATTCTTATTGAAATCTGTCTTTTGGTGTATTCTTCATATTACTTGAAAGCACTTCAAAGTGTTTCATTGTTTTTCTGATCTGCTTTTTTATGCCTTATTTCAACTGCACACAAGCTCCTCTGAAAGGAAATTATTCAAATGGACCAATAACGAATTCAAAACTCCACACAGTGAAACAAATAGCCTTTATGTTACAAACTGACCGACAGATCTACATGCAAACACTATTGATATTACAAAGCCAGAGCATGGTGTCGATTATCATGCTTGATGCATGCAAATGATCGGTGATGAATTCAAAATGCTTACAAAATGAGAAGTGTTTTCATTTCCTTTTCTTAAAACTGTAACACCCCCTTGCTCTATCGCATTGCACGCCTGCACACACACGAGCACACGCGCACAGACACACAGATTATCATCACACGCCCAGCGTGAACGCTATTCAGGCCACTTCCTATTTCACCTTTGTTTGCTAATTTCACATGGAAGTCACCATTCTACACACGCACACACACACATGCACGCACACACACCAAAATAAAGGAATATAAAGGCGCAGCCAGGAGCATATCCCATTTCTTCCATATCAGGGCTCCTTTGAAAGCGGTCACTCCGCGGTGAATGAGAGGTCTCACTGAAGCCATTCACCTCAATGATCTGCTCTGATCTGTTCTCAATCTACCATATCTGTTACACATGGCTAGGCCTAACAGGGAGGAAGAGAGGGAGGGAGGCTAGAAAGAAGAGAGGAGCGAGCAAATGGGCATGGGTTG
>CM076969.1:16762055-16849555 GCA_039105355.1 Benthosema pterotum | reverse complement strand
CTGGATTTTGTGAAAAAAAAAAACAAGCGGCCTAGTCTATGAAAATGAGAAGAAAAATAAATAAAATAAAAATAAAAAAAATTAAATCCAAATTAAGTCCAAAACCAAAACAGTTTCTTTACATCAACATTAAATGTCTGGAGTATAGTCAACTATGGAGGAAAAATGAGACCGCTGAGTCAAGTACGGGTCATTTCACAAGTTTGCACAAAAATGTACTTGGGGAAAGTCTATGTTAACATCGGCCTAACTATCAAATCAATCAATAAAATAATACGGTGTATATATATATATATATTTTTTTCCTTTTATTTTTTTTTTTGCTTTGCGCCTGCCGGTTGAGTTGGATGGATATCTATACCTACAGTATATATAAGCTTCTTTCTTCATCCAGCTTGACATTTGCCACTATGTTGTCCAAGCTCCATGGGAGACTAGAGATGTCCATATGGTGCTGGTCAGTGGACAACACTGTCCACAGGACCGACCAATCAAATACAACACATGCACAATGGCATGGAATCACCACGGTCCACTCACCCACACACACCCTTTGACATCCCAGAGAATAGACATTGTTATAAAATGAACTACCCTGAGTGAATGATCTCCCTCTCTCCCTCTCGCTACAGACACACAAACAACCAAGTTCTCCTTCCTTGCATATAGTACAGCTACATGGATTGGACATGCCAAAAAAAGCACAGTCACACACATGTCACATACGAGCAATAGACTAAAATAAATAATTAATGAAATAAAGTAAGACCTGTAAGAGTCCATATCAGTTATTTAGCTGGAGGCCCCCTGGAACACAACTTAATAAACACAACTTGTAGACAGAGAAAGTGGCAGCAATGATAAAGTGAAGGACAGAGACGCAGAGTGAGAGAGTACTAAAGGACAAAGGCTGTCTCATTAAGCTGTGATTTATCATGAGAGGAAAGACCCGTTTAACCTCTGACCTGCCGGCCCTACACACCCATGATCCTCCATCCCAAGGGCCAGTTGTCAGCTTCCTAGGGGGTCTCTGAAGTTGTAGTAAATCTGTGGCAATACTTACATGGCCTAACTATGAATGCTGAGTATGTTTATTAATAAAATAATAATTTCTGATGAGTAATGATACAATGATTACTATCAGAATATAGCCCTTAAAAATACATACAGTCATACACTATAGCATGTATATCTTCAAACATGTTTGTTGTACTTTCTTGAAAGTAACATTGCCAAGCTCAAATGCATTTCTGCCACCTTTCTTTACCATCTCATTACATAGTCATTATATTCTCACGTGTGGCTGGAGTTCATAGTGGAGAATAGTGATCAAGATCTGTTCACAAAGAAGTGCCTCTTGATACAGAATGACAAACATATCAATAAAACTAGCAGGTCTGTTACACCACAGGCCTCCCATAGCTGCTGCTGGAACCTACCTATATAGGCACCTACCATCTCAAATGTCTTATTTATTTAAGATCGATGGTACTATTTAAGATCGGAAGGCTAACTAACTGACTGACTGGCTGGCTGACTGACTAACTAGACTGAAATGTCCCAACTGTCTGAGACAGAATTTGGGGGAAATGCAATCCTTGTAGCTACATATAAGAAGCCTGGTCAAAACTCAGATAATCGTCATTATTGTTCAAGTAGTCAGTCAGTAAGTAATGGGAGATTATTTTGTGTCGATACCAAAGTGTCCCCAGCATACCTACTTCTCCCTACTTGTTTTGCTCCAATTCCAAGTACTGGCATAATCTTTTGTAATAACACTTAAAGTCTCTCTGTAGTCTATGAATGTAGGAATTATGTTTATCTTTTCAAATGCTCTGAGATGTATAATTATTCACTCCAACGGACCCAAAACAATAAAGTCCGCTTCATATCAATGCCTCATAATGTTGCCATTCATTTGAGGCTGAATTTAAACCAATCCCAATCCCTTTGGAAGCTTTCGGCACATTTGATTTAGAGATTAGAGAAAGCAGAGAATTGGAGAAAAGAAAATTAGAAAAGCGGCTTTGCTGGGTGTTTATAGATTTCAATTAATACGTCCATTGATAGAGGCCAGGCTGTGTGGTCAGGGTGGAGGGCTGGGTCCTTGAGTGCTACTTCAAATTCACACACAAATGTTTAGCAGGATTGGAACTCTGATATGGGGTTCCTTTTTAGCATCTCAGAGCCTGAGATCAGTGGCTGTTCCAAAACAGGTTTTCCATGAACCCATGCACTCTCTCTAGATACAAACTCACATATCGTATTCCCTTTTGTAGATCTTTGTTAACCGCTTCATCTAAAGCCATTTACAAGATTAAAAGATGGTATATATTATTCTGAACTGCTTAGTTGAGTTCTTCTACTTATGTTAGCTTAATTGAGGCATCAATATATATAATGTCAAGTAAAAATGTACATGTTGAAGTTACTACACTTTGATCATTTGTTTAAAGTCAATATAACATGAGCCAAACAGTAGCAAATGCACTAGAGGCCGGTAGGAATGGGAGTCAAAACTCGCAGCACTCTCTATGTCTATTTTGGCTCCGTTTTACTGAGGATTATGTTATGTTTAGGCACAGTATACTGAGGTTAGTAATACCATGACCGTTCAGGAATTGCACTCAAGGCAACTATGTTTTGAGGTAAAAGTTCTGGCA
Organism: Benthosema pterotum; assembly: GCA_039105355.1. NCBI lineage: Eukaryota > Metazoa > Chordata > Actinopteri > Myctophiformes > Myctophidae > Benthosema > Benthosema pterotum. The sequence continues at coordinate 16,846,892 of CM076969.1, read as the reverse complement.
GCATTGGTCAGACAGGTTATAGGGTTCTCCATCATTTTGGCCTTAGGCACTCCTTTCTGCCTCTGTCAGCTGGATGTCTCAAGCTCTGCCTCCACGTGCTGCCAGGGGCAGATCTAGGCATGGGGGGGGGGGGGGGGGGGGGGGCATGTTGGCATGCAAAACAATCCAAGATATTTCAAATTAAAGTGCTTATATTTAAAGTGATTTGAAACACTACTGCTGCTAACTAACTATACAGTCGTGTCACCACTAAACCAACAGCATTTCATCATTCAAAACAGAAAACTCTCAGTAGTTAGTGCTGTCACCTCACAGCTAGGAGGTCTTGGGTTCGGTTCCCGCTAGGGGCGCTGCTGTGCGCTGGCGGTGTGTCTGCTCCTCCGCGTCATCAGCCCATACCCAAGGCGGGGTTGGCGAAAGGGCCTCTCTGTGTGGAGTTTGCATGTTCTCCCCGTGTCCCCTAGGGTAGATACCCTCACAAAAACATGCTGTAATCCTGGACTCTAGACTGCCTCCCCTTGGCCAGTCAGGGCGCCTGATGGAGGGGACTGGTTGGAGTAACGTGTTCCTTCCACGCGCTACGTCCAACCAGGGAAACTCCCCCCTGTCGGGTGAAAAGAAGGCAGCTTGGACTCCTCATGCATTGATGGAAGCATGAGGCCAGTCCGCTGCTTCCTCAGGTTGGTGGAGGGTGTGTAGAGTCCAGGATCACATTAGGAATTGGCACTGGGTGAAAAAATGGGCAAAATTGTGGGATAAATACTATATATATATATATATATATATATATATATATATATATATATATATATATATATATATATATATATATATATATATATATATATATATATATATATATATATATATATATATATATATATATATATATATATATATATATATATATATATATCCCCACCCCCAAATGAATAAAAAACAATATTTTAAAAATAAATGAAAACTGTAAATAAAATTCCACAGTCCTCTCACGTATTAGGAAGACAATATCAGTCACCAGAAAAAAGATGGGTTGTTTTTGTTTTTGAATAATTTCTCATGGTTAAAATGGAGTTTTAAGCTATAATGGGTGTGTATAGGAAGTAAATAGTGGGCCCTGGTATCAAAAAGGTTGAAAAGGCCCGAGGTGATAAAGAGGGTGGACATGGTGGTGTAAACCTGTGAATGAACACTATCCGATTTAATAGAATGTGCTAAAATGCTGACCTCTAGTGGCTTTCCTGCGGCATAACCTAATCATAAGAGTAATAACAGCAAAATGGCAAATGAACGAACAAACAAAACATCTGAATTAACAGAATCTACACAATTAGAAAATGTAGAAGAATGTATTATTTTGGTTGAAAACCACTGGTTTAAATACTTAATTTGTTGTTTTAATGTGGAAACTAAGGCTCTGTTTAGCGGTTACCCTTATTCTGAAGAGCTCGGCAAAAGGAAGTAGTTTATCCTAGGGCATATACTCTGACTGTGCTGACTAGCATACATTGCTAGAAAACAAAACGAAGCTGTTATTGTTTAGACAGTTTTTATTCGTGTCATTTGGCGAACAACAAGCAAAGCAAAGCCCAGACACGCAGAGAACGTGTTGTCTCTGTCTATCGAGTTGGAGCGTGTTAAAAGAGCAGAGAGCGATCTGCGGCTAAAAGGGATGATGAAAATGATGGTGGGGATGCGGTGCTGGAGAAAGCATCCACATGACATACAGTAGGTATGCTGGATTTAACTCTGTGCATAGCTCCACTGCTTCTATGATTCTGCCTTGCACAGAAGCAGTGGAGCTATGGACCAGAGCAAGTTCGATTATCTACAGGATTATCTATGTAACTTAATTTCACTAGCTTTTCTATGGGCCGCGCGCGGTCCATCATATCCAAATAATGCGTCACCGCTTCATTCAATTGATCTACTGAAGTATTAAAAGCCATGTTATTGTGACGTTACTTACAATGAATTGCGATATGCGGCTTTTACAACCCGGAAGAAAATAGCCCTGGACCAAGACAGACCAAGTAAACAAAGATGCATTTTATTGGGTCTGATTTAACGATGGACAAACTAAAATCTTTTCTTGAAACAGATCTCAAGCAAAGATCAGAACCCTCTCTGTAAAATCATCTTGTTTTTTGTTAAGGTCTTTAGTATTGGCCTAATAATGCCGTTTACACATAATTGGGACTCCAGTTAAGAGGGGACAGGCAAGTGTCATGTACTATTTAAGATGAGCTAATACATAATATAATATTACATTTTATAATATTATATTATTGTGCATCAGTGAGTAAACAAAGCTGACTGTGAGAGGGAATTGTGTGTGAGGAAAGTAAATCAAAGCCACCACGAGGGAGTTTGTTGAGAAAACATTGCAAAGAGTGATGTACTGTACATTTGTGTTTGCAAGCATGTCAGCCAGGTCCCCAGGGTGCTACTGGTCTGCAGGTGGGCGCCTGGGCGGTGGCTGCTGAATTGACTCCATGAGGATGGCTCTCAGGAGCAGGGTGACACAGCCCTCTCCTCCTCCACCCCAGCCCTACAGCCAAGGTCTGTATGTACACTGGATTGGATATTAGAGCCAGCAAAGCTTGTTATGATGCAAATAAACATGGCATTGATCGATACCCTCCTGTTCACAATTCACATATGAGATGAAGCCATTTAAGTCAACCAAGTAAACCCATCTCTTCCTAATTTTAAATCTCACACATCAGTCACATAAAAGTTTTTGGCATTGACCATTCAGTGGAAAAGCACAACACTATGAAAAGCAGTGTGACAGAAAGTATCCATTAGAATCACTCAACAATCACGACACATTTGTTTGTATGACAACCAACTATTCTTCAATTATACGATTAGTCTACTTTAAATCAATGAAAATGTCACTGTCGTGACAACTCTAAATGAGGGCATGTGCTGCAACAATAGCGATCCCACGATAATCGGTCATCGGCGATCGACAAGCCTTCTTGCACTATTACACTATCTGGAGAAACTGATCTTTTATTAAGTATAATCTCATTTTGTATCTTTGTGACAGGACAAAGATGCCCAAACACATAGTAGCAGTTATGACCTATAATCATTTTGGAAATATTCAAATTGTACTCACAGGATGGATATTGGTATCGCCCCGGGCATGAGAAAATAAATCAGTGATCAGGATTGGTCCCAAAAACCTTGATCGGTGCATCCCTATGCAACATAAAATAATGACTATAATTTAATAATTATGACTTGTGCTTTCAGCATCTGAGGTCCAGGAGCCAGAGGCAGACGTTGGGCCCCAGATGAGCCAGGATAAAGTGTCAGTGTGTGTGGATGAGCTGAGTTCTGACCCTACCCAGGCCTTCACCTACTACAACATCAACCACAAGCGCTTCCAGCCTCCAGCTGTTCATATGTGAGTAAGCACACAACATTAAAGCTACACTGTGTAACTGATGGTAGTGGATGCCTGACACACAATTTTATACCGATACTCTTGTACTGATGCAGTTTTATCCTGTAGTCTGGTTTGACAATTGCGTTGCTCTGGATTAAGAGAATCTGCTAAATGCCTAAATTGTAAATTGAATCAACCTCTCCGACGACCCTGGTGTACTGTGTAACACCAGATCAAAAGGCCCCATCCAATTTCTTCTGTTCTTCTAGTTTTTAGTCTCCTCCCTTCGGGTGTTTATGAAACTGTTGGACGACCAAAAACATGTTGTGTGTCAAATCAGCCTGTGAATATGTTTTGACAAAAGCAACAACTATATAACTGAAATAGTCTCCCACAAGGCCCTGTGCATGTAAGTGCCAGTGAGTGGGTAAAATGTCAGCACTGACAGCATTAACACCCTAACCACCTTCCTCAGGGTGACACCACTCGACCATGAATCCCCTAAACCTCCAGGACACACACGCTTTGTGTGTATGTCGGACACCCACTCTAGAACGGACGGGATCCCCATGCCATACGGAGATGTCCTGTTACACAGTGGAGACTTCACAGAGCTGGGCCTGCCCTCTGAAGTCCGCAAGTTCAATGAGTGGCTAGGTAACACCCCCACACACACATACACACACACAAACGTCTCTCCAAACGTTCCACAAAACGCCTTCTTTTCTTGTCCTGACTCACTTCTCATTCATCTGTCCTCCCCTCTCCCTCTCCCCTGTTAGGAAGCCTTCCGTACGAATCTAAGGTCGTCATAGCGGGAAACCACGAGTTAACCTTTGATCCGTCCTTCTTGTGTGAACTGGTGCGCCAGGACTATTACCGATTCCCCTCAGTGTCCAAGCTGCAGCCCTCAGACTTCGAGGAGGCCAAGAGTCTGCTGACCAACTGTGTGTATCTGCAGGACTCTGAGGTCACCATCCGAGGATTCAGAATATATGGCACACCATGGTGAGACATGGCTTTACCTTCAGATGTGATTCATTTGTCAGTTTGGCTGTATAATCTCACAAGTCTGACCACCACAATTTTATCCTATGTAAATTGAATTATTCAGCTTAATTGCTTATTAGAAATAAAAAAAAATGTACTATATAATAAGTGTTATCAAATATTTCTTCATTAGTGGGAATGACACTTTCTGTTCTCTGTGTTTGGGAGAACACATTGGCATTTTAGCTCTCTCCATTCCTTACAAAATCACACTTGTGTCAACAAGGGATACCATTTTCAGTAAAAGCAAACTGCAAGGATTGAGTCTTGGAGGGGAGTTCCATGCCACTGTTTTTCTGACTGTAATCAAGGTACCTGTGATTGTGGAGAAAGATTCAGAAACAGGTCAACATAATTTCTAATGGCTTTTACTGATGTGATAGTAGAAGTGTTATCACGCAGCACTTTTTTGTTTACAGGAAGTAATTAACATACTTTTTTATGGAGTTTTGGCATGCATTGTCGGGTATGGCCCAATAATGACCACGGATGTGTTCTAAAAGTGTGAAAAACGTATTCTTCAATTCACCGGTTCTTTAGTGATCAGGTACTCATTCTCCCCTCCATCAGGACTCCGTGGTATAATGGCTGGGCCTTCAACCTTCCCAGAGGACAACCTTTGTTGGAAAAATGGAACCTCATACCTGATGGAATTGACATACTGCTCACACACGCACCTCCTCTGGGTAACACACACACACACACACACACACACACACACACACACACACACACACACACACACACACACACACACACACACACACACACACACCTTCCACACCCATCTTCAACTGCATCATGAATCAACGTGATGGACTTGCCAATTGTTGTCTTTATTGTGTGTGTGTGTGTGTGTGTGTGTGTGTGTGTGTGTGTGTGTGTGTGTGTGTGTGTGTGTGTGTGTGTGTGTGTGTGTGTGTGTGTGTGTGTGTGTGTGTGTGTGTGTGTGTGTGTGTGTGTGTGTGTATTAGGCTTCAGGGACTGGGTCCCCAGGGATCTGAAGCGTGTGGGTTGCATTGATCTGCTGAACACACTGCAGCGAAGGGTACAGCCAAAACTCCACACCTTTGGAGGGGTACATGAGGGTAACACACACACACACACACACACACACACACACACACACACACACACACACACACACACACACACACACACACACACACACACACACACACACACACACACACACTAGGGCATTAACCAAACACGTTTTTTGCTAGTCGAATCGAATACTTTGGTAGTCGAATAATTGTCGACTAGTCTATAGTGATGTATATATTTGTTTTTTAGACAATAAAATGTGTGATTCTGGACTTCCCATTGAAAAAATACATGCCTATTACACTACTGTAACTCAGTTACATTATGTCATGAAAAATGAGCAATCAACCAACAATCACTACCAACACCACAGCACACATACACAATGCCTGCTGCAGAAAATTGAAAAATATAGATAAAAAATTATTATTACCGAATAACGAATAGTGAATTAATAGTCGAATAGTGTTTTGCTAGTCGAATAATCGACTAGTCGAATATTTAGTTAATGCCCTAACACACACACACACACACTAGAGTTCTCAAACTCTGCCCGAACCCGACCAGGCCCGACCCGACATTTGAGGGTCGGGCTCTGGCCTAAAATGTATGCAGATCAGTAGGGCTTGATCGGGCCTAGGGCTCCATGAAAAAAGCAACATATATTGAAATATTTTCTTATGATGAAAATAACAATTCTGTTCTGTCTGTCTGTGTATTTACCTCTTATGGAAGTGGTGCTGATTGGTATTTTCACTTAGTGTAGAGTGCTCAAATTCTACCCCAACCCGACTAGGCCCGACCCGACCCGAGATTGTACAATGTAGGGTCGCGTTGGGCCTAAAATCTTTGCTAATTGGTCAGGCCGGGCCGGGCTTTGGGCCTGATCAGTTAGGGCCCAGTTAGGAACTCTAACACACACACACGCACACCTATCTTTCACTCTGATGATAATATCAACTGTGTGTCTGCCTATCTGTGTATGTCTGTCCTTACATTTCCAGGTTATGGCATAATGACTGACAGCTGTACCACCTACATCAACTCCTGTACATGTACATCAGGCTACTTGCCCATGAACCCGCCGCTGGTGTTTGACCTGCCCAACCCCACGTAAGAAGAGGAAGCACTGAATAGAGCACCAAAGTCCTATGTCACTGACAGTAGAAGGATTGCGTCATCTAGCGGCAGTGATGACGACTTCGGCGCTCTATACATTTACAGGATATACTGTTGGGATTTTCCTACAGAATTGAGAATACACTCTCTCTCCATTGGAAATTAAATGAAGAATCGCCGTCAGATAGACACCTCGAGGAATACAAATCCAAAATCAAAAGGAAAACAACTACGTTTTTGTGTGTTTTTAAATTATTACATTCATGAGTGTGAGTTTGAATGTGAATGGATAAAGGACCATTTAAAACTCCACTTTTAAAAAAACGATATGTCTGTCACACCAGGATTGTGAAGTTTTGACTGTGACAAAGGTCCCTACGGCAACTAATTCAATCGCCTGCTGGAAGCGGTCATAAAATTAAACCGTAAAACGGTGGTTTTACAAGAACAGTCCCAAATGAACGTGTCCGTCCTCTTTGCCTGCTTGATGACCCTAAAAGTGATCCATTTTCTTTCTTGATTTCTTGGCACAGTTATACTTATCACCACAGGTAGACTTTTCTTTTTTGAGTGAAGAAGGAAATTAAGTGACTCTGTGGGTGGGGGAGGATTACATTTAAATTGTATAGTCTTTACACGTATTCCCTTAGCAAACCCACAACCCAACAGTCTTCAAAAAAAAAAAAAAAAAAAAAAACAATTAAAGGCAAGACAAGTAATGTACACCGTTTTGGTATGATGGTAAATTCCAAGTCACAGAACCATATCTCTTGCTTTTTACTGGTTGAATGGATTTAATTTTAGACAAACACAAGAGAAGGAGCAGAGAGTTGCTGACCTCAGTAGAAGTAGTACAAAATATATAGCGGAATTGAAGGACCAACATTCTTCTGGGTGAAGTTAATTCACTATTCATAACATGGGGCTTATTCACAAAAGCACCATGTTATCCTTAGGCTATTCAAAACTACAAGCTCATAACAAACAATATAAACTCACAACAGTTTTGATGACATGTCAACTTGTAGATCGGATATTTAAGATAAATTGTTTATTGGTTAAATCGTTTTATTGGTTAAATGTGTATAATGTGGTTTTGGATAGCCAGCTATAATTCACATGGTTCATCACGCATCAAATTTTTATTTTTTAGATTATACTGTATGTTAAGCTATGCTGATTCAGTTTGTGTTAAGTGATGTTTGAATCATTATGCCTATCCAAACATACTGTATAATATCTTGACAAACATTTGACCAGCTCAGTAAATTATAGTTAGTGTCTGGGAGACTGCAAGGTCAGTTCGAACTCCAAGATAAGCCATACCAAGATAAGCTAATTTTGAGCAGTTTGACAAATGCTTAAACCTGAGAAATTTGCATGAAATGTTCTGTACACAATTTATGATCCATTATCTGATCCATTATCAGAGAACATGTACAGATATAACCAAAGCTATGAACAGGTATAACACATGTCTTGCCATGTCTGTCTGACTGTCTGTATGTTTGGAATTCCAGTAGAAGAATAGCTGAAATATCGCCTTTAGGGTGACCGTTCACACTGTTGAGCAGCCTAAAGGGTTTATTGTTTCTTCCAATCTTATTATCCAATTCAATATTTTATTTCATTGAAAAAGGAAAAAAGAGAAACAAAGTAGATGATAAAATAACCTCAACCATATTATTTGAAAGTGTAAGAGTGCAGTAAACCGCTTCCAACACTAGATGGCACAACCAATAAGTCCATCTAGACATTTCACATAAGTCCTGTTCCCTTTCAGTGAAACTTACTGGTAACTTTATTCATAATCACGTGAACCCTAGCATTGTTGTTCTTGGGGCGGTAACATTCGCTGAAAATAACTGACCTTTTATGTCCAAAATAGGGTATGTTAAGCCACTAGAGGTTCTGATTGCTATGCAGGTTGCAGGTCTAGAGTTTGAGCCACTATGTGGCTCAAACTCTAGGTGCACCGGCAATCCGACTGATGTATGGCCATCTAGTGTCTGTCAATTCTTGTTCCTTTAATGACCATATTGTGCTAATTGGAGTTACAGTAAAAGGAGCAGGGGTTGCGTATTAGAACTTGGCTTGGCCCCTCAAAAACATTCAGCCATGAGATTTTCTTTTCCTTTAATTCATGCGGTTGGATCTTGCCCGCAGGATGTCCCCTGCTGATGTCGGTGACCCCATGGCTCTCCTCTAGCAGCTAGCACTAACCTATCCACTTGAGTTAATGAACAGCACAGACTCTACTGTAGAATTTGCTAGCAGGGCCTAGCAAAGTGTAAAGTCACACGCACTGATATATAGGCTCAACATTGTGCACTGAACGAGAAAAGAGAAAAGTGTTTAACTTAGATTTCCACGCTGTCTTCTTTGGTTTCAGCTCTGATCCTGACTATTTAAAAGTTGTTTTAGGTGGTTAGTTAATAATGTTCCCACCCTTTTACCTCACAGGATCAAACACTGTGTTGTCATGGAGCCCAGAGACCACCAACAATGACTGTACTCCAAACCAGAGTGGAAGAACTGAAGGATTCTTGGGACGAGCTCAGTGGAACAACTTGGCTGCAAGTGGTCTTCAGGGGAGTCCTTTGGAATTCTGGGACTCATGACACACCACAGTGGAACCCCAGTATTTAGTCAACTTTTACGTCTATTTACCACAGGGTCTTGGAGAGCCGCTGACAACTCTGCAACCTTTTATCTGCCAGAACATTTCACCCAAATATACCCCAGTCTCCCCACCAGATTTACCCATCGTTAGTTTTAGGTGGGGCGGATCTAGGCATGGCCATGGGGGGGCAATGCCCCCTATAAATGTCCAGTCTTCCTCACCAAACACAATGGTAACCCAAGGTATTTCAAATTAAAGTGCTTATATTTAAAATGATTTGAAACACTACTACTGCTACTAACTAACTACAGTTGTGGCACAACTAAACCAACACCATTTCATTATTCACAACAGAAAACTCTCTGAGTCAGACCTTTAACTTTATGCATGCTGAGAGTCTGTTGCAACTTCAACAACAACTGATGTTATAACTTATTATTGATGCTTAATTGCGCAATAAAAGTCCTGTAACCAAAAATGGTATGGGTGCGGCTTCATCGTCCGTGGCGTGAAGCCGCCCCCATACCATTTTCTCCTGCCACCCCAATTGCGAAATGTTACATCCGCCCCTGGTTTTAGGGCAATTGCAGAAAATGTTGAGGAGAGATAAACTGGCAAAGTATAGCAGCCTCAGTAGTTACACCCATAAACCTTATTCTAACTTCCTCAGCCCTCAGGTTATGCTTGGAAAACCACCAGGGACCCCTGGGATTCTGCCTCCCCCAGCTACTGAAGCTCTCTGCCTGGTTGGAGGGCTGACAGACACTGGGTCTGATGTGGATGAACTACACAGAGCTGACTGTACTGGAGAGACGGAGGGAGAAGAGGAACGACAGAGCGAGGAAGATGTGATGTGATCAGGCATGAGGGTGGCTATGGAGAGAGAGGGAGAGGAGGGGAGGGAATCCTAGTGGGCAAGCTCCCATCTCCCACTGTTAGGAATGGCGTGAGTGTGGGAGAAGAGAGGCGATAGCCGGAAGGAAATAGGGCGCGAAAGAAGGAGAGACGAGAGATTAAGAGAAAAGAGGGATGACCCAAAGAGAAAGAGAAGAGGGAGGGGGGGTGTAAAAGTTTAGTATTAAAGAGCATGAAGTAGTAGCATTTAGTTCTCTGCAATGGAGTGTCGGTCAGAGAAAAGCAAGCATCTTCATCAGCATCATTCACATCAACACCCTGCTCACCATCAGGACCAGCAGCAGAGAAAGAAGAGAGTCGGCCACACGTTGAACAACCAGAAGAAGGTGAGTTGAGAATGTCTTGAAGTTTTAACCCTGGCGTCCTTGTTCTGGGCATGTAATTGCAGGAAAATCAATTACATTTGTTTGTTGCAGGAGCCATTAGCCTAGTGGTTTAGTTTGCACAAGATACACAAGTCATTTTTTTGTCTCCCGCACTTGCTCTTATTCTTTTATTTTGATATAACTGCATTTTTCAGTCTTATACCTGTTGTAAACTTATGTTGTAGTTGCTTTTGCTTTGAGAACTGCATGGTAGCTTTGAGAACCTTTTGCCTAATATTTAAAATCTCATTCTAGACTGTATTTCTAGCTACTTTTGGTCATTATTCTTCTGAAAGGGAATTTTTCTTTTTTAATACTGTAGGAAAGCTGAACAGGGACCAGTAGAATTTTACTTGGAAACTTGACTAATGTGGTGTTTGAACTGGCCAGCAAGGACAAGTGCAGCTCTGCGGGCAACATTCTTAACTGCTACACCATCAATGGCTTCTTTATTTCATAGTACGAGTAAGAGCAGTGATTGGTTGAGAACACATCATACAAAACAAATAGAAAACGCACATGTGTGACTAGGGCTGGATAGACAAAAGATCCCATACAGTGTCACAATCTAGTACCTGTGTACATGCATACACTCAGTCTTACTGCTGAAGCCACCAGACATGCATACTTATGTTCAAGTGAATGCTGTAGACCCCCTCTTAAATAATGGAATTCATTTGGTGTCTCCTGGGCTAAACATGTCTGTCTGTTATTCTAGCATGTTTAATGGATGAGCTGTAGAAAGGACAGAATGCATGGGGGCTTTGTAAACCAATGGCTTATAACTGCATTCTATGTGGACCTATGTATGGTGAGCTTGCACGTATGCGTCCACCTAGGTGATGGCAGACTGCTGGGAATGATTTTTACTGGGCATATATGGAGTGTATCTTGAGTGTATGGCCATATATGAAGAAGTATTTGAGGTCAGATGTACGGTATAGAGTTGCTGGACAGCTCCATATGCAGATCTAGTTGATGATCAATCTCCTCTAGGTATGGTTATCCAGGGTCATGATCTTATTATGGAGATGGCCATATATGGTATGATTTTCAATAATATAATTGTAGATGTGAAAGACAAAATGCAGTTGCAGGAGATGGACATCTGCTTTACAGTGCTTAGAGAGCTTTTTCAGTGCTTCTGTTGCACACAATGTAACAATTTTGTCTGTAGGATCAGTAGACCCTTGTGAAGTGAACAGAATCAGGAGGGGGATGGTCTGGGCAAACAAGGACAAGGAGTACATGAGTAGTAAAGAACTCGGGAAGGAAGGGAGAGTTGGATGTGGATAGAGAGAGGGAGTGAAGAAAAGTAAGAGATGAGGTAATGATGATGATGATGATGATGATGCCAGGATGAGAACTGTGATACTGTCAGAAGACATCACTCAGTACCAGGGAAACACGGGTGCTCATCTTACCCACTACCCCTGGTGTTGAATGAAAGTTTTCCAGTGGGACATTAGAGGAACTGTGTCAGACTCTGATCATTACACTCAATTCAAAATGCTCTGTAGACACAGCTCCAGTGCAACTTGCCATCGCAGACAATAAAATTGAATTACATATTGATTTATTATCTGGCATTTTTAGGTGTCAAGAAGACTACTAGAACAACTTGTCACTGATAGTTGCTGTTCACCGGTACATGTGTAGTTGTATACTAGATACTAGAGTAATATACCAATACTACTACTACTATTACTATGTATTGTTTAGCAAACCTACAATGTAAAACATTTGACAGACAATTCTATGGACTTTGAGGATAATAAAATGTTTGTTTAGAGTGGATTAAACTGATAAAACAAATACACCTGGACAGCCAAAAGGATTGGCAAAGTATATGGGGAATAGAAGAGAGATAAAGCACAGAAGGAACACAAGCTGTGCTACAGATGATGACCTTGACATAGATGCTGGTGAATCAGTAAAAATACATTTATCGTTACAATGAAAAGTTACATTCTTTTTGACAAGAGAAACCACATTAAAGCATTATTTTCGAAGAGCACAAAACGGTATCACGAAGGCTCGGCCCAAATAACACTATACCCTGAGTATAGACAGAGTTATGCTGTTGCAAACTCTGTTCACTTCATGGGACCAGTCCAATCTTCAAGTTGTGTTTTATGTTAATGATTTTTCCTTTAGGACATTTTTTAAGAGTGTACAAATGGAACCAAAGGGACCTGCTAGGGTCCATTTGGTTCACATTTGTATTAGAAATGTCCCTCTTGTGTCCCTCGTTCAGGTCCGAGTATTATTTGGGCTGAGCCTTCATGTATTTGTATAAAACACAGCTTAATAGGTTAATATGCAGTATACATTTTAAGTGAGTCTACTAAACATTTAGTGGAAGTACAACCTTTGCATATGAGATGTAGAAACACATTTTAAGTATAAATAGCTGAAAACTGACTTGAGCTCCCAAAGAGAAGGTGCAAAAGCAAAGTGACACTGACTGGAGAGGACTGAGAATGGGAGGAGGAGGAAGAGATGGGCAGAGAGGTCGGGGGATGAGGGAGCAGCGGAGAGAAGAAATGACATCATCGTGTGTGTGTGCGAGTGCGTGCGTGCGCGCAGACTGTATCTCTGTGGGACTCTCTCATTGCTGGTCCTCATTCTGACTGCTATTTGAGAACTGTGTGTGTGTGTGGAGGTAGGGGGTGGGTATCAGACCCCACAGTCCTTCCGTAGGGAGTAGTGATCAATAATATATGAGTTTTGGGGCTGTGCTTCTGTCTGATCAGAATACAGGTCAGTATGTCAGCGTTATTCAAACACTACTACACTACAGGAAGGTCAGTGGGAGTCTGAGAAACCGTTGATCAAAGTCTGTTGGGCAGAAACCTTGTGTCTCTGTTTCTATTTATCATACTTCATACTATTCTCTGTGTCACCCAAAGTAGCATGAATAGTTCACAACAGTTTGTATATCAACATTTTGATCATTTTGGCAATATGAACGTGTGCATTTTGAACCAGTGAAAAGTATTAGAGCTTGCAAATAAATAACTAGGCCCACAATGAGGCACAGGTTATTTTATATCTCCTGCAAAGTAACTTTTTGGCCACACTGCTGCGTCATGTTTCTGCTCATCTCATGCAGTCTTACAGTGGCAGTTATCTTCACTTGCCGAATCTATTGTTGAGCCATATGGCCAATTGCTTTGGCAGCTAACAGTGCACCAGTAGGCCCACCCTGGTATTTACAGTATACATTTATATTTGATTGGATCTTATCTGTATCTCCAGTCCACCCTCACTTTTGCCTAATAGATACAGGATTCAGATTTTCTTTTAAATACAGTTATTAGAATCAATGCACACAAGTCCCATTTTATGTCTGTCTCTCTATCATCATAGCCTAGTGCTGCCCTCTACTGTTCGCTGATCATTATATCAGGCAGAGGGTTCCCACTGGTCGTTGCATGACATGAAAGGGGTGATCTCAGTGCTACAGTATGGTGTTATTTAGCAGCACAAATGGCAAAATCTAGTAAACCACTGTTGAGCAGCTATGGGTGTATACAGCAGATACATGTCTCTCAATGGTGACATTCTGCCATTATTGGCCACAGTAAAAAAAAAACGTATGCAAGAGCGAGCTACCAGAGATACTCATAGAGATCTCTTAATTACGTCAGCATATGTCATCGCCTAACTGGCCAATCGGTGCACTTGATAATAATGATGACGATTAAAGTTCCTCAACCCTGAAGCTCATCCATAACGTGGTCATTCACATGTGATTCAATGGGCTGACACTCTGATTGTCTTGCATGGTATCATCAGAGTTGTGAATTGGATGCAAGCAACAACCAGAAGCCAATGACAGAAACCTCTGGGCTTCTGCTACTAATAGCGGTGTAATTACTTACTAATTGTGCCATTCTGTCTCTCTTTGCACCTAGATCTATACAGACTGGGCCAACCATTATCTGGCCAAGTCAGGTCACCAGCGACTGATAAAGGACCTTCAGCAGGACTTAAATGATGGAGTTCTGTTGGCCCAGGTTATACAGGTGGTCGGTATGTGTGTCAACCTTGACTGTTTTTGCATGTTACTATTACTATTTTCTATATAAGAGATGGTTTAACTGTTCTTAAAACAATTATAGGAGCTGTATTAAAGAGGGGCTGCCGTGATTTTTGTATTTTTCCCCATTTTGTACATGTTTAAGAGGTGGCAGTATATAAAAAGACCCCTTGTTGTGTTTTTTTATGTGCAATGATGATGTCTTCCCTTTGTATTTAGGGTTTCTTCCTGGGGGCTGAACCTTTCCAGTCAAACGTGCCAATGAAAAAAACTTCAATATTGTGACATCATGTGCTCAGTCCCTCCCCTAACTCCTGCCCCTTTATTATGCAACTAAAGCTGTGGGTGTGGCTTCAGTTCAGGTGGATCTCCACCCATCACCACCCACCAGGAAAACCAGGCAACAAACACTGTACACTTTTTGGGAAAGAAAATCTTACTTTTCATATAACATTAATACCTGATGATCATGTCTTACGGTAGAAAAAATCATGGCATTCCATCTTTAAGTATAGTTTACTCTAAACTAAAATATACTGTATGTTATGACATGGCACAACAACCATACCCATTTAAAAGTAACCTATACCCATTATACCTTTACTCATTAATATGAAGAAACAACCCTTTTAAGTCGTAAGTATTCATTATAAAGCATGGATGATCCGTCCATGTACTTGCATATTTAGTTGTTTATCTTCTAGGCCCAATTTATCCCAACTTCTAGGCCCACCCCACCGCCTAACTGCTAATATGTGTCCGGCACACCCCCCTGCTAGGAGAGCCTAAAATCGCTTTTGAAGTAACCTTTATGAACTGAAGCCCATCTCTGCCCACACAACCTATATTTCCCTTCACCCACAGCCAATGAGAAGATATGTGGCATTAATGGTGTCCCAAGGAGCAGAGCTCAGATGGTGAGTGGAGACATTAAGTAGCTCTTGGACCAGAAGTGTTGCTGACATGTATAATATTATATATTAAAGGGACATTTCACTTTTAGACATGTTTTGACTTTTATGGATTTTTGTGGCTTTCACCTTTATTTATTCTGGACAGACAGTAGGCTGAGGGGGGAGGGATGGGGGGAGGAGTGTCATGCAGTAAATGCCCTCAGGATCGGGAGTCAAACTCACAGACACTGTCAGTGCTGGATTAGCAGCCAGGGTGCCTGGATCACTGAGTCATGGCCCAGGCCATTTTTTCGACAGTTTTTAAGTAGCCAGTAAGTCAGTATGTGTTAGATTTAGGCCTATTCATTAATTGGTGCAGAAAAAAAGCACAAAGTACAATTTGATACAAGGACTGCTTTGTGCATTGAAACCCACTCCAGACAATTGTAACTGACGGTGCTGGTGATTTAAATAATTTAATCAAATTAATCACAGCTTCAAAATAATAATTTAATCATGATTAATCACCATTCAAACTATGTCCAAATATTCCTGTTTTTTGATTTGAACATTTAAAAAAGAAAAGGAATCTGGGGAAAAAGATCTGTTTATTTCTTAAAATAAAAAAGCTCAGTGGGTAGAGTCAGTGTACACATGAGTTTATTGCGTTAATTTTCTAATTCAATCAACAAAATTAATTCAACTTGTTAATTTCAGCTTAAATATTATTAAAAAATGAGAATCTGAAAAGCTGATCATTCATTTCATTTCATTTTCATTTCTGATTCACCAAATCCGCTCACGCTCAAGTAGGCCATGGCCTACTTGTGCGCAACACGCAAGTATGCATTCTACCGAGCACTGATCTAGTTTCCACTGGAATCCTTCGTAATCTATTAATAAAAAAACAACAATAATATTATGAAATATCTCTTAGTGGAATTACATGTTATGTATATTCAATAATCCTCTGTATTCCTCTCTTCTCCATGTAAGATTGAAAATATTGAAGTGTCTCTGGGTTTCTTGGCTGCTAAAGGAATCAACATCCAGGGCCTAAGTTCAGAGCGTGAGTTATTCTATTGTAAAAGCATAACAGAGGCCTGTTCAGTAATACCTTCACACAGTTTGAAACAAGTTACATTTATTCAGCTCAACTATCAATATTGTGAAACACTCAGTTTGAAGAACATTGTGCATGTCTCTCTCTCTCACCCAACTGTCTGTCTCTCCTTCAGATATCAATGGAGGAAACCTCAAGACCATTCTAAGTCTGTTCTTCAGCCTATCAAAGTACAAACAACAGCAGCACCACAAGACTGTAAGACAGACCGGACTACCTGAAAAGCCCATTACTCCTGAACAGGCCAGTCTAGTCCACACCAAACCAACAGAGAGGCCCCCCCACGCATTGAAAACACCATTTTCTGATACAGTCACCAAGTGAGAACGCTTGCTTTGAATAAATGTACTACTTTATCCTATATTATTTGCCTAATGGGTCGACAGTGGGCATCCGGATGGTGGGTGCACACATCACAAATGAAACATGCAGACGAGGGAAGCGCACTATTGCTCCAATCCACGCCAAACTTGGTACCAAAACAGGTCAGAGCAGGAGCCTGCCATCACAATTGGCACACCATACATAGCTACACTATTTTTCACCTTTCTTCTTTTCTCTGATCTCTCTGTCTTTCCTTCTACCCGTCTTCAACAATACCTGTCGCTCTGTGTTTGCTCTGAGGTGGCTCAGAGATGGACCGCTATGTCTGCATTTCATTTTACGCTCATTGGATTAGCTTTTCCTTCTTCTGCTATACTGCACTCGCTCTTTCTCTCATGTCCCCAGTCTTCACCCATTCTTTTTCCCCCAGGGTCTTACACTGAATGTCAATCTGCATTTACTTTTCCACATTTTCAGATCTATCATTTCAGGAAACACTTCTTTTTTCTCAAAAGCTTGAGACGTTTCCATGAGAGGGTTGTGACATGCAAACGATACAGACATGTCAGGCACTATCAATGCAATTAGTTTCTTAGAACTGAAAGTAACCTTCTATATAGAAATTTATTGTAGACACGTTGTGCTGTGGTGTGGACATATAGGTTTTGAGCAGCAGCCATTTTGGGAAAAAGAAATACTACTTCCAGGCCCCTATTTCCTTCACAGTTGTTACCGATGATACTGATACTAATAATGATACTATTAATTAATACTATTAAAGGTAGGGGAAGTGATTTCACTTTTGTCAGATATCACCCCAATTTTTTTTCTGTTAAAATGCTCTATTATAAGGTGTGCAGACCATATATGGAGTTTCCCCCTCCCCCACGTTAGCAGAGGAGCTAATAAAAGTTCCCCAGGTGGAGGGTGAATTCTCCTCCAATCAGGATCGAGTAGCAGGTTCACATAGTGTAGCTACTCTTGGGCGCCCCTAGTGCACCAGGCTGGTACTACACGATGAATTTCAAATCTCTTACCCTACCTTTAAGTCTGTTCCTAAAGTTCTCAAACTTTTAATTTCAAGGCCTGACAGCGTGTCACGTGTTTGATTCCTGTTCGTGACCTTCGTCTCTCCCCTTCTCTCTGTTCCTCTTACCGATGAATGTTCACTTGTATCTATCAATAAAGGCAAAAAAACAAAAACAAATAAAAAAGGGTAGCCGCCAAAACTAATTTCTTCTCTGTTCCTTGATCTCCTATAGACTGCCAGCACCCATCATGCGTGTCCCACCAGGTATGGCCAGTGGGATTAAGAGCCCCTCCCCTTCCCACTCCCGCTGCAGTTCTCTGAGTTTCAGCCACTATGACCGGCCCAGGGCCGTTCTCCAGCCTGCTGCCAGTATGCAAGAGCCAAGAGGTAGGTCTCACACAGGAGGGTGGTATAGAACTGTTCATCAAGACTGAGCATGATATTCAGCCTTCCACAAGGTTAGGTGCAAGAGAACATATGCAGCAGAATTTTGGTGCATTGAGGAAGTTTGAATAATGATTGTACACAATGGAATCTTGTCGTACAGAAACCCATTTGCAAAAGGAAAAAAGAGGACAAACACTAAACCTGAGAATTATTAGTGGACTACGCGAGTTGACCATAGTTGTAGAGTGTGCTTTACAACCCTCAGTCACCCATTGCAATGCAAATGGAGGATCCCCCCACCCCCTTGCCAGTTGGTGACAATATAAAAGTTGGGAACCCCTGACCTGAGAGATTAGCTGTTTTTTTTTTTTTTTTTTTTTCAAAAAGGTTAAAGGTCAGGACAATATTGTGAACTCCATGAAATTTCATGGGAATGACCCTGAAGATATGATTCACTTAAAGGTGGAAAAAGAGAAAGCAAAGGTCAATGGCAAAAATCATCATTATCCAAAGGTTGAAATGGCACAGATATCTTCATCAGACAGTTGCACAGCATTGCCATAGTCATGCATATTGCCAGTTACCCTGTTTCAATCAATTTCATTGGCTGCTGTGATACGTATTGTTCCTGAAATTTAGATTTTGCCACATAAGAAGATGAACATGATGCTAAATATAGTCTTTCTGTCCTCCCTGTTCCTGTCCAACAGAGGGAAGTATTCCCCCCTCTCCTATCCCAATGTCTCTCTCCCCAGAGCCACTCAACACAGCCCCGTCCTGCTCCACCCTCTCTTCTCAAACGCTCCCCCAGTGTACTTTCTCCACCTCATCCTTGCCACTACCTACCACATCCTGCCGCTCTAACTCCCCTCTGGCCCAGTCGGTGTTCGACAGCAGCAGTTACAAAGCCTGGAAGAGCAAATCCCTCGGCGCTAAACATTCTGCCATCTCCTCATCTTTGCTGTCCGTCAGACAGACAGACACTCCGTCCCAAGCCCTGTCTCGCTCTTTGCCTCAGCTCCTCTGCCAGGCCCCCGTCCAACAATCTCACGGTGAGGACCAGAAACAGACCCGAAACCATCCCAAGACCCTGGCCCTGTCCCTGCCTCAGCCCCCAAACCAAGCCCAGGCCAAACCACGCAGGCAACCCAAGGCCCAGGGCAAGGCCCTGGAAGTTCCCCCTAAAGTCATAGCTCAGAAGTCCATGTTGGAGAAACTCAAGCTGTTCAACAGCAAGTCTGCTACCAAGGGCGGAGTCGGCGACGGCAGCACCGGACCGCAGGTGGACACTCGGCGAGGACGGGACACGCAGAAAAAAGGGAGAGGAGAGAAGCGGGCAGAGAAGAAGGCAGACAAGACAGCAGAGAGAGTCGAAAAGGGGGAGAAGAGCATGGATAAAGGACCAAAGAGAAGGGCACGGGAAAAGAGATCCCAGAGTGTGGCTTCTATCAAAGAGGATGCCCTGGTGACCCCCCCCTGCAGCCCACTGCCCTCTGCCGTCTCCCCGGCCTCCCCCTCCCCTGCCCCCTCCTTGCCCAGTCCGAAGCAGGCCCTAAGGACCCTGGGACGAGCGCTGACCAGCAGGTAGACCTGCTAGTCTGTTTATTTATACCATCTCCTTTGCATTTTACTTCATGCTAGTCTGTTTATTCCACCTCCTGTATAGTACAATTAACTGAAGATGTCGCAATCCCGAAGAGTTGCTCATCATACCATTTATTTGAAATTGTGACCATGCAGCCCAAAATGTTCCAATTCTTTACTATCCCCATCCACAGTAAAATTTCCAACACTAGAACTAGTTTGGCTTGGAACAATGTGTTTCTGAGACAGATGGAAACCCACAGCGCATTAATTAAAGACACCCAAAAAAGCAACGGTTTGAGCACCTGCGTTTACTTTGGATGTGTGTGTTTTATTTTTAGATCAGTCTGAAACCACATAATTTCCAACTTAACATAGGTCCTTTTGTCCTAACGCTAAGGCTAATGGATTCCACAAGAGAGCTTCGTTTTGATTTAATTTGACTGCATGAAAAGCCCTCTACTCCTCCACTTTGATCTGGCCAACTTGACTCTATGTTGTTGTGTTCTACAATACTTCATCCAGGAAGGGTACCCTGAAGCAGGGGGAAAAGGAGAGGTCCAAGGCTGCTTTGGCCTTTAAAGACAAGGCAGTCTGTAGAGAGGACAGACCTGGAGCCAAGGACAGAGACAAGAATGGAACTAAAGAGAAAGAAAACACAAGGTTTGCAAGTGTTCATTTAACTATATGCTAATAATGCTATACATTTCACTGCATTAATTGATTAGTTATTTGCGCACATCTTAAAGAATATATGTTAATGATATTTAGAAGATTTAGAACACTTTCCTGGGAGTTATGTGTGTAATATGTGTTTTAGATATTTTAGACTTAAGCAGTGAGTCCAGTGTTTCTGATGTAATTGACATTACCTCCCGGACAGACTACATGTTGTGTCAATAACACAGCACTCCCCCCATACATGAGGAAAAATGGAGAATTATGGGAATTGTTGTTGTTACTTTATTTGAGTTTACTCTATGGTGGACTACAACCAACCACAAAATAACAGTATCAAAGAAAACGAGAAGGAGTGAATATACAGGTCCTTTCCAAAAAATTAGAATATCAACGAAAAGTTGGTTTATTTCCACAATTCCATTCAAAATCCCGAACTTTCATTAATTATAGATCCAGTGCTCATATTGTAAATGATTTCAAGTATTTATTTGTTTATTTTTACACAATTTTGGCTTCCAGCTCATAAAACCCACCAAATCAGGATTTCAAAAAATTAGAATATTTTATGAACCAACTAAAAAAAATGTGTTTTAAACAAGAAATGTTGACTATCTGAAAAGTATATGAATGTATGCAGTTAATACTTGGTCTGGGCTACTTTAGAACAAATTATTTCATTAATGGGGCGGGGCATGGAGGTGATCAACCTGTGGCACTGTTGAGGTGTTATGGAAGCCCAGTTTTGCTTCAATAACAGCCATAAATGAATTTGTATTTTTCAGTCTTATGTCTCACACCTTCCTCTTGACAATACAACCCAGATTCTCTGTTGGGTTAAAGTCAGGACAGTTTGCAGGTCAGTTAAGTGCAGTAATACCATGGTCAGTACAGCAGCTACTAGTAGTTTTAGCTCTGTGGGCAGGTGCCAAATCGAGCTGGAAAGGAAAATTAGCATCCCCATCAAGCTTGTCAACATACCGAAGCACAAAGTACTCTAAAAAGATGGCTGTGTTGAAGTTTTCAGCCGATAACATGGCCTAAATCATGTGTTTTGCCATGTCCAGTCTCCCAGCCATGTTATTGGCTGGTGTTAATCCACTGACAGTGAAAACTCACCAGTGGTTGCAACACAGCCATCTTTTAGAGTACCCTATGCTTCGGTATGCTGACAAGCTTCATGGAGATGCTAATTTTCCTTTCCAGCTCGATTTGGCACCTGCCTACAGAGCTAAAACTACTAGTAGCTGCTGTACCGACCATGGTATTACTGCACTTAACTGACCTGCAAACTGTCCTGACTTTAACCCAACAGAGAATCTGGGTTGTATTGTCAAGAGGAAGGTGTGAGACATAAGACTGAAAAATACAAATTCATTTATGGCTGTTATTGAAGCAAAACTGGGCTTCCATAACACCTCAACAGTGCCACAGGTTGATCACCTCCATGCCCCGCCCCATTAATGAAATAATTTGTTCTAAAGTAGCCTAGACCAAGTATTAACTGCATAAATTAATATACTTTTCAGATAGTCAACATTTCATGTTTAAAACACATTTTTTTTAGTTGTCTCATAAAATATTCTAATTTTTTGAAATCCTGATTTGGTGGGTTTTATGAGCTGGAAGCCAAAATTGCGTAAAAATAAATAAATACTTGTAAAAACAAATAAATACTTGAAATCATTTACAATATGAGCACTGGATCTATAATTAATGAAAGTTCGGGATTTTGAATGGAATTGTGGAAATAAACCAACTTTTCGTTGATATTCTAATTTTTTGGAAAGGACCTGTATACAAGGTGATGTTGTCCCTTCTTTTGCTTGTACGGTTCCTGTTCTTCTCGCCCCTGTTGCTCATATAGAGAAAAGAATGGAGGCAAAGAGGAGAAGGTGAAGGCTGCTTCAGTGTTTGGCTCTAGGAGAAGTTCAGGACCACTGGTGGTCAGACAGGTCAGTATGGCTGCTATACATCCCAGCATGAAACAGCGGACAGTGGTCATTAGTGTGGTTGTTAGTGTGGTTTCCGTAGGCAACCAGACTACTGTTATTATTTTTACTTTATTATTTTTCTTTTTCCTAATCTAGGTCTAGATGGTTAATATGAAAAAAAATAGAGAGAAAACAAAATGTTTCAACTTCATACAGACAGTAGCTACTAGCTATAGTACTGCTATAGTGAACAATTTGAAACATTCTCTTTGCCTGCCTGGAGCGTACGACAACCTGGCCTGGCGGACATAAACAGTATCAGGGTGTGAAAGTTACAATATTGGTAACACCAAAATGCATTGTGTAGTTTGCATACCGCTATTTCAAACCATTCACCCACCTAAAAGACAGCCATGTTTTTTATTCTAGGAAGGGGTGGGGTCTGAGGCAGAGCAGGCGAAGAAGAGCCCCACGAATCAGCTTGGCACTAATGAGGACAAATCCAGTGGAGCCAACAAAAAGGGGAGTTCCACCATCTATCCTTCCACTTCCACAGCCTCTGCCACTGCTACCACCACCAGCATCCCCAAGCCTGTTGCCAACAAACAGAGGAAAGGCTCATGTGGCACACTGACCTGTGCTGTCATGGAAAGGGAGAGACGGGACAGTAGTGACCTGGCTGTACGGCCAGATCCGACGGACAGAGGGACGGTAAATCGAAGTGACACACTAACCCAACGAAAGGCTGAAAAACAACTGTCAGACAGACAGTCGGAGAGACAAAGGTCAACCTCCTGCTCTGGCCTGGACCCCTTACAGGTGGGCAGCCTCCTGCAAAAGGCTAAGAGTGAGGAAGAGCCCTCTCTGGCAGGGAATGGCACTGCACAGAGCAGCGATCCAACCAGCACTATGACAGCCAGCATTCAGCTCCCCAGAACGCAGCTTTACAGCCACCATAACATGGCCACTGTAGCTCCATATATCCACAGGTATGTACTGTAACTGTCTGCTGTATGTCACCGCAAAATGCCATCCTTCAATTCTTTCGGCAGTAAATTGCAGAGAGACCTAATCTACATGAACTCTTTGTGTTGTGCAGGTCTCAGCCCGATGTCACAGGTGCAGGATTCTTAGAGGTGCAATGCAGAAAGGCAAATCTGAGCCGATCAGCTCACAGCTCCCTGGAGGATCTGACAAGTGGGTGTGTCATAATGATTAACTGTCATACCCCCACCCCCCAAAAAATACAATATATGGCACGTCCCATCCTTAGGCATGTGTGTGACTGTGAATTTGTTTATACCTTCATGCATATTTCTGCATGTATGTTGAGGGTGTGTATGTGTGTGTTTTAAGATTTACTGTTCATTTTAAAAAGAAGGTTGTACTCAGAGAAAAGAATGATTGTTCTCAGACCCCCGCCCCCCTGGAATGCTGCATAAGCACATGCGCACACGCACATGCACGTGTGCAACACGCACGCACACTATTGTCACTTTTCTGCTTTAGGGAACTTAGCCCTGTTTTTCAAGGCTCTGCACCAGTGTGTAAGTGCTTGTGTTTGTGTGTGCAGTACTGTAGGTTTAAATCCCTCTCTGATCTCTGTGTAGAGGTTGGCTACTGTTTTTCCCAGACACAATTCATTATTGCCTGTGGGACCAGGCAATAATGGGGGGATCCATAAACGAGAGACAAGGCTGTTGATTTCCAGGACATTTTTCCACATCTAACCTTCTTGTTTCCAGATATTTCAGATTACAGAACCTTTCACCAGAGGTAGCTCATCTTGCTTCTCAAGAATTATTTTGGAGCAGGGAATTGAGAACTTTAAACTCTTTAAACCATTCTAATACTTTTGTGCAATACTGCAAAGCAATCCTTGCTGTATTCACAACACTTCTTACTTGAAGTAGTCGTGGACATTCTCTGCAGGTAAGACAATTCATGGCAAAAGTCTTTGAGTGGTTTGACATTTCTTTTGGTCTCCTCTGTACTCCCCCCAGGTGAGGACCTAGTTGAGGTCAGGCGTCTACAGACGGTGAGAAACATGGCTGACCTGAGGCAGAACCTGCAGGAGACGATGTCCTGTCTGAGAGGAACCCAGATCAGTCACTGGTAGGGGCTGTGTGTGTGTGTGTGTGTGTGCGTGCGTGTGCGTGCATGTGCGTGTGTAGTCTCTCGGACCAAACTAAGGATTTTCAAGTTTGTGTCCACATTTTAGGCAAAATGTTCTTCTACATTTTCTTTCTTGAAAACGAAGTCATTCTGATGTTATAATTTAACTCTTGAGAGCGTAAAATGAAATTAAACGGACCCTTGCGGGTCCCTTTGATATCATTTTACGATCTCAAGAGTTACAGATCTATAAGGGTCCATTTGGTCACCAACTGTCCTTCATTTAGCTGGGGACCACCTGGAATCCTCTCAGGGACCATTGGTTGAAAAACACTGTGTTATTTTGATCAACACTTGCCTGTTATCTCTCATAATGATACCAACATCAATACAGCATGGAATTGTGGACATATTCTTATCCAGTACCGACAAAAAAAAAAAAAAACATACTGTAAGTCTTGAGTCTGAAACAGAGGCTAAATATCGTCAAATGGCGGTCCGTGGCTCAAATGTCCAAGTAAAAACCGGAAATAAAAACCACTGGTTTGAGTGGTTATTTAACAGGGGTCCTGGGCATTAATTCTCCTCTAACCTCTTAACCTCTCATCTACTTGTGCTCCGTCTCTGATGTCAGCGCTGTCACGGAGGCCAACAGCAGTGATGTAAAGCCTCTCTCCAGCCCCGGTCCTTCTGCCAGCTCCACGCTACCCTGGCGTCTGGCCAGTATGTCCCGTCCTCCTCGGCTGCAGGCTGGCGATGCCCCGTCGGCGGGCAACGGGTACAGGAGCGTGCCTCGTCTGAGCAGCAGAGCCGACAGTCCAGTGAGCGGCCGCTACATGAAGAGACCACAGCCGGCCGGGCAGGAGAGGGTGCGCTACATTAATGTTGTTCACTATTCAAATAATTACATGAATACAGTATGGGGGCATAAATACGTTGAAATATAAAATACAATATTCAAATAGCGGTTGTGTATAAAACATATTATTGGGGCTGTTTAAAAAATTCGGATTAATCGCAGTTTCAAAATGAATTTGATTGTGATTAACCACCATTCGAGCCATGTCCAAAATATGCCGTGTTTTCCTGTACAGGATTTGAACATTTAAAAAGAATCTTTGAAAAGATCTGTTTATTTATCAAAATAGGTGATATACTAGCCCCCAATGCTTGTAGATCCCTCCATGGCTCTGGTTACAAGGAGACACACAGCTATATGGCTCCATGACCGTGCTCTGCTGATTTTTTCCAATGAGACTCAGTGGGTTGAGTCAGTTAATTGCGTTAACGTTTTTAATCAGATCAATCAACAAAATTAAGGTCATTAACTTGTTATTTTCGACAGCCTTATACAGTATATTATTAAAATACACGTGCTGTCCTTCTGCGTGTGCGTGTCATCATAGCTCTATTGCCTACTGGACTAGGATTTTGTTTTTATTAGCTATTCTTTTTTACTCCTGTTTTTATGGTTTTCAGTGAACTAATGGGAACACTTAAAACTGTGTCACTCAAACTAAATATGTTGTTTACTGAGCTGAGAGGTCAGGTCATGGTCCTGGTATATGTAAAGCCTATTACAATTAAGCCTATTATACACAATAATATTCCATATTCAGCCCAATATTCAGATATAATTTCTGGGGAATGTTAAGCCTTTGTGGTGGCCTTTCTTTTTTCACCACTGCAGTGTTGATTTCCTTGACTAAAACTATGACGAAAAAAAAAAAAAAAAAAAAAACTTTTCCCTGAAGAAAACTAAATAAAAGCTAGTAATAAAAATTAAGCTATGATAACTAAAAGTAAAACTATAACACTAAAAACACACAAAAAAGTTAGGGAGAGATAATGAAGAAATCCTGTGGAAAAGACAAGTAGTCATTTTATGTTTGGTTGCGTTCAGTGTGCTCTGATAGATAAAAAAATAGCATGATTGTTATTTCTCACCTTTCTCACACGTCTATGGTCAGCACACTCCAGTGATAATTGAAATAAGTGAAATCACTGAATATATATTTAAATTAAATGACAAATCAATGTCTTCTCCTAGGAAAAAGTGGACGATGCAAAGGCCAGTTCTGTGGAAGCCGGTGGATACTCGAGTGATGGGGACGTGCTGGGGAAGACCACAATGACAACCAACACAAGGTCAGTCATTTGGCCGGTCTTAGAGCTAACCTGAACCTTGAAGCCTAACCCCAAATCAGGTCTGTAGGACTGAACCCTCATAGTCAATTAAAAATGATTAATCCGTCGGTTTGACCTTGGTTGAGACTTTGTTAGTTCATTGTGTATTTGCTCTGCTTTAATTCTGCCCATGCCCTGTATTTTGCCCTGTAGAGGTGTCTCTGTATGAGCAGAACACACCTCTACTTGTAAGTGGAGATGTGTGCCAGTAGATGGCAGCAGTACACCCATCTCCTTAAGGCAATGGTTTAAGAACTGTAGGAGAACCAGGTACTGCACAAGGGATTCTAAAATACATTTAAGGATTAAATAGTTGTGAATTATTCTCCGGCTTGCTGGGATTCTGTCTAGGAAACAAATATCTGAGACAGGACAGACAATAGCGTTGCAATATTTTACGGTCCCCAGATAATTAGCTTAATGCAACGTTGTTTTCTCACTCAATATCTTTTACGACATTTTTAATACTAAATTGCTCATATATGTATTCATGAACATTGTGAAAATAGACAATCTGCAAACTCTGTACCATTCAACAATATCACCAATATCATATTATCAACAATATAGTTAAAATTACCGGTATGTCATATAGGCCTACTATTCTTAAATCTGGCCACCATGACAGAATTCTTTGAAATGGGAGTCTTAAGAAGGAGGTCAACTTAACTTAGGTCCATGACAAGAACAAGTTTCAAAACTCCTACTGTACACTGCTTTGTTCAAGCTTGATGCATGTCTGTGCTCTGTGCACCCATACGCACATACAGTATGCATGCGCACATGCACGCAAGCAAAAGCATACACCTGAGGGTATGTCAGTCAGAGCGATAATGTTTTAGTATCCTAGCCATTTCTCCACATGCGTCTGAGTCAGCTGTTAGACAGACATTCACAGGTTACAATGTCCCTGCTGTTTCACAACAGGTACACACACACACACACACACACACACACACACACACACACACACACACACACACACACACACACACACACACACACACACACACACACACACACACACACACACACACACACACACACACACACACACACGCACAGTTATTATATTACTATACTTGTGAGGACTTTTGTTGACATTTTAAACCCTAACCCAAAAGCCAAAAATAGCCAAGCTTGCAGGTTGCTTTTTTTGATGAATGACACAACTGCAGAACTTATAACTGCATACAACTATTCCCAATGTACTGTATAGTTCTCTGATTCTACTATACTTGTGCAGACATTTGGTCCTCACAAATGGTAATACAAAGAAGCATACACGCGCACACATACACGCACATACATTACTGGCAGTGAAGCGCGTAACTAAAACCCAGCTGTTAAATGGTTTAATTATTCTTTAGTTTTTAGGCAGACAGTCAGACAGGCAGGCTGTGACATGCTGAGTTTCCATGGCGATCAGTATGGCAGCAGGTCTTTTATCTCAGACTGTGCCAGCAGCATGTTTAAGAGGTTCTCTCTGTCTTGGAAAAAACAAATCACACACTGGACAGTACATCTACAGTCAGTGGTTCTTGTTGTTGTTGTTGTTCTTCTTCTTCTTCTTTAATTAATCAACTTCTTCATTAATTAATCAACTAATCAATCAGTCAATCACAAGTAACTAAGTAACTAACATACTTACTGTACGTACTTAAATAATTATTAGGCCCTTTTTTTTCCAATGGTGCAACCACTCTAAGCCCTGGCTTTGTCACTATCGAGGCCTATACCTGTACACCCTACCTCAGCTTAGCTTCCTACCTCATTTTCCTACCTCCTTCCTACCTTGTGTCCGGGTACCTTGTGTCCGGTACAGCTTTTGCCTTTGGTCCACAAGGTCTTAGGTTCGATTCTGGAAACCGCCAAACCACCAAGCATACGAGTAGCACGGCTTGGGTGCGGCAAGTTGTGCGGGAAATACTGAGAGCTGATGGTAGGTGTGGCGCTCCACCTCAGCAATCTATCTCACAGGGGTCTAACGCATTGTAACGAGGATAGACTCCCACGTGTTACCGACTGATACCGACAATAAGCCACTCCCGACCTGCTTCTTCACAAGAGCTGCATTGCTTTTCATTGACCGCGACACAGCTGTGTGATGCAATGACACCTTCCACACTGGCCAACCCCGTTTTCAACGTAGCTCCAATGGTTGCTCAGTGTGTGCACCAAGCACACTTGGCGTGAATAAACGAGCGGCCGCACCAAATTTCCCGAATAAACCCGGTATAACCGAACGACCACAGAGCACACCAGTCGGTGCGTTGAGGGAGCATTTACAACCCCCCCCCACCATATTTCCCTATGTTTAGAGTACCAACAGGGACATCTGACACCAATACAGAGTGCACACAACAGCACCACACACAGCACCACTCAGTGAGTGTGTGTGTGATGTGTCATTTTAAGCCTCCATAACTTAAAATGCGCAAATGGATTACATGCTTTTATCATCATAATTAATCACAATTTGAACTATGTCCAAAATATATCATGTTTTTTGTATGTTGTGGTGTAAAGATGTAGGATCTAGGTGATTTGAGCCTCTACCCATGTAAATCGTACAACCATTTTATGTTATTAACCATTATATTAGTTATTGCATACAGGGTGTTAAAAAACAAACAAACATTGGGTTGGTCTAGGCTGCAGCTGAGTGGTTCAGGCACCTAGGTTAGTAATTCATCAGAGGGTCGCGGGTT
Source organism: Benthosema pterotum (assembly GCA_039105355.1). NCBI lineage: Eukaryota > Metazoa > Chordata > Actinopteri > Myctophiformes > Myctophidae > Benthosema > Benthosema pterotum. The sequence goes on along the minus strand of CM076969.1, from coordinate 16,817,359 downwards.
AGAGTCCCAAGCCCATCGGCCTTTGCCGCATCTGTTCCAGGTGAGCATCTGCTAGTCAGTACTAGTCTCATGACCTCTGACCTTGTTACCTGTGATTTGTTTACGGTCAAAACTACAGGTTAGCCGGGAGGTTATTGGCTTCTAGGGGCCATAGATATTACAGCAAACACTTCACCATGAGCACATACACCCACTCTCTCTCTCTCTCTCTCTCTCTCTCTCTCTCTCTCTCTCTCGCTCTCTCTCTCTGTCTGTCTGTCTGTCTGTCTGTCTGTCTGTCTGCTCTCTCTCTCTCTCTCTCTCTCTCTCTCTCTCTCTCTCTCTCTCTCTCTCATGCACGCATGCACACGCCCCTCAGGGGCTCTAATATCATTCTCAGCGACCTTTGTTGTTCAGTAACCACGGTTAACAAACCTCGAGTTTGTTTGTTTCTCTGACTCTCTGAGTGCTGCCATCACTCTGTTTCTCTCTGTGACGTTTTCTTTCAGCTTCTCTTGTTGTTCAGTAGCCATGGGCCATCCTTCACGCCTGCTTTCTCTTCTAACCCAGCATTTATCACTCTGTGGATCTCTGTGAATCTCTTATTCAACAGTGTTGTTTTTTGTTGCAGAAAAGAACAGATCTACCGTATAAATTACAGTAACATGTCACTGAGCAATGAACGCAGTGACACCCTCGCGTGATGGAGTATATACATTCAGTTTAATGTCATTGTACAGAGGGAATACCAATGAGGTCAGTAGGAGGGAACACAATGATGATGTCACTGGCTTACACTGCTGGGTCAGTGGAATGTCTACAGACAGACTCCCAGACCCATCCAAACACATCACACCTCAGGCTGTTTGACCTGAGTCATTAACCACTTGGAATCTATAGCATCTCTCCATATGGGGCTAGGTTTAAGGAATATGTCAGATCAATAATCATCATATTGTCTAGTTTTGGAGACAATACTCAAAGCCCTTGACAATCTGGTAAACCAAGTATTAGATTTAATTTAATTAGGTTTAATTGAAGTTGGGAAGCTACAAACAAACCAAAGCTACAAAAAAAGATTATAGTGTTCTAAACAGGCAATTAATTATGATTACAACAGTCGTCTCAGGCAGCAGGTTAAAAAAAACAGGTTAAAAATATCGTTCAATATGTAATGATCCCTTTAGTCATTTTTGGAAATATTTGAATTGACATTTGCATTTGCATCTGGTATTTGTCCTTTGCATTTAACTCGTCATCATAATAACTAAATATTGGAAGTTGTAGTAGGCAACTGTTCAACAGCCCCCAGCAGTTGGCGTTGCAGTTATTTTGCTAAAGGACACTTTATTGAACTGTGAACCTTCCCATTCCCAACGGCCACTCGACCTCCTGACCACCTGCGCCGCTGCTTCCGTGTGCCGCAGTTTCTTACCCTGTGAAGGAAAGTGTGTTTGTGTGTTGTAGCGGGAGTATTTATTGTCATGTTTAGTTAGTTTAAGCTTACACTTGACTTAGCAAACCTTAGGCTTACCAAACCTTTCCCTGTGGCTGTGCCTTGTTGCCAACAAAAGACTCTGTGATGAGTCAGCTTCTGTGAGTCATCATGCTGGTGCGGCTGAGGATTTGGCAACACTTTACGTCATAACATCCAATAAATAAGCTTGTCTGCTTTATACTTGTTTGTTCTGGTCTGATCTCTACAAATCCATGAAAGCCACCTTGACAAACAAATTACTGCTCTAATCAAAGTAGGTCATGAGGAATAAATGGATTATGAAATACAGCACTATTGGTCATTACATCCACATGATTGAGTTATTGCATTTCAATTGCTCAATGACTCAGGTAGATAACTTCACACTACCATCTTTCAGACAAATATCCTTAATTGGCACAGTTGTTTGTTTCCACAATCTGTGCCCAACTGCTGAATCTCTTGTTTCAGAGAAACCAGTTTGGCCATAGGAAAAAAGAAGAGAAAAGAGAAGAGTTGGCTGTTGTTTATACCTTGTCATCAGTGGGTCAGTGCCTTAACAGAGGAAATGACACTTCCTCTCAGGGCTGTAGTTAGTATGCTAATGTCCTGACCAGACAGAACCAAATTGATATCTACAGTCAAATCAACATTCTTGAATGCTAATGTGTTGGTTACAACAGTTATTTCCTGCAATGCAAGATTTTGTGACTAGCCAAGAGGCATAGCTTTCCTAGATTAGTTTAAAGAGTCCTGAGCCTCCCAGCTTTTTGAAAGTCATTCACAAACCAAACATGATGGTATTATGAAAAATAATGATGTGGTAAATACAAATTATCTTGGCAGAAGCAAAGGAGATTATCCAACAAGACACGTTGCTTCTATTCATTCTAATCCTAGAGTATGGGAACTCCAAGAGGTTCTGTTACTGCTTGCTGACAGGGAAATAAACAGAAAAAAACAATTTCTTCTTCTTTTCCCTCTGTGTGACAATAACACTATTATTAGCCAATAACAGCCACTTTCAGGCTAACCGAGCCACACCCACAAACACCACCTGCTTCTACTTGTTACCTGGCAGGCATTTACAGAAAGACAGAGAGGGAGATCCATAGATACAAACACAGAACAACAAAAAGGAACAAAAACAAAGAGAAAGGCAAAGAAATAAAGTACATTGTGGAGAAGAGAGGCGGATCCCTACTTGGACATTTATTTTATCAGTAGACAGAAGGAAACAGGTACAGTATGCTGTCATTTAAAGCCTGATCTATACTTTGTCGTACAACACTGTTTCTTGCCAAGCTTTTAACTCACATGTGACACATTGGGACGCTCATAGATCTGATGTTTTCAGCATGCAGCACATGTCATAGTGTCATACGATGAAAAACGTAATTGTCTTAAAGCATAATTGGTTATTTACGTCGGAGCAGTGAACTTTTATAGGTTAATTAGTTCCTGTCAGTTGGTGTAAGACAAATAATTATTTGGCGTGCTGCGGTGACAAACAGCCGGCCACTTCACATTGGACACCTGTGAATTCCTTGATCAATTGAATACACAGGACTGCAGGTGTTTTTGTGTGTAGCAATATTGTACAAATGTACAACGGTGCCTCTGTACAATAGTTTTTGAAAACCCTTAATAAAGTGTTTCCTTAAAATGTTTCTGTGACTATGACTCAACTGTGGCATAAGCTTCATTAGATTATACCTCTATACAAAATAATGTAGCTCTATACCCTGCTGTCGAAGTATCTTTGGGCAAGACATTGAACTCCAATTGCTCCCATTGTGCTGTATTGCATGGCTTCTTCCGCAATCGATGTATGAAGGTGCTTTTTACATAGTGATTTATTGCTTACATTATTTTTAAAATATTTATTTTACTGGTCCTCATTTGTGATTGGATTGCAAAATGTAATTTGATTCAGTTTTTCTTGATTAAAATAGTCATACACAACTAGCTGTTAATAATTAAACTCTGCATGCATGTCAAGCATTATTTTTTGGAAAACGTTCCATTTTTAGCAAGCGTTACCATAGGCCTAGACACACTTGTGACTGTAAACATTATAGACACGTGAGTTGTGTTGCTGTGGCAGGTTGAATGGGGAAGCTGTTTGTCTAAGGTGTGTACAGTAAGTTTGACGGGAATGTTTGATGGCAAATATCTGTCTCCTTTTACCCCCAATAAGATAATATGTGTGACTAAGTGATAAAAAACTGATAAAAAAGATGATGTGTGAGTGTGCTGTGCATTAGCATGTGTTAAAGTCAAGAGTGTGAAATGCATAGATGTGTATGCATAAATGTTTGTGAACTTTCTATACTGTGAATACATTTTGAAATAATCTGTGTGCGTGTGTGTGTGGGGCGTGGGTGTGCCATGTGTGCGTTCCTGCATTATCACAGAGATCTAGCGGACAGACAGTTCGGCGTGTTTTGCCGTCGCATGGCCAGCCTATCCCAGCTTGACGTCATGACATCATCTGCGGCTTCCTCAAGACACGCTCTGCAGCTGCCCATCAAAGACCACCGGGACTATGACAGGTAGGACATGCCTGTCCCTCATGGATTCTGGACGCCTGTCCAGGTGTCCCGCAAAATGCATTTGGATACAATTTGAAATTGGAAAATCACTTCAGTGTAACCACTTAAAGGCACAAATGTTTGCAACCCAGTTCCTTCACCCAATTGTCCCACACATGCAATACATAATTACCGTATTGTCCTCGTTATAAGACAACCCTCATTCTTCAAGACTCATTTACGACCCTGTTTTTTCTTATATTGAAGCCAATAGGCTATCTCCCTCAAATGAACAGTTTTATCCAAGTCGCTTAGTTAGAATGCACACTATTGCCTGAATTTAGGCAATTTGCATAATCTTTTTGTCGGCAGGCGGTTTTGTGCGATTAAAAAATGAAAGTCTGTTGCAATCTGCTGTTTTCTACCTATTTAACTCATTTTTATACCTCAATGCGTAGCAAGCACTTCCTTAGACGATTCACCAGCTGTGTGCGTGCTAACCGGCACGACCTCAACATATCTGCGTGTCTGCGTGCTAACCGGCATGGTTTGCTCTGCATGTTGCCACATAAGAGAGAAACAAGCAAGTTGCCACATAAGAGAGAAACAAGCAAAAACCGTGCCGGTTAGCAATAACAGAGAAACAAGCAGCAATGAGCAGCAAAAACCATGCCGGTTAGCATGCAGACAGCTGGTGAAGACCACCACACACGCAGCACTTTCTTTCACACGGGTGTGATTTTTATACCTCAATCAACATCAAGTGTCATCACTTTTTGGACATCATTACTTGGTTTGGGGATGTTTGACAGTGGCACAGATTCCTTCCTCCTCAGGGTCAGAATAGGTTGCAATGGTCTGAGTGGCTTGTGAGGGTAAGCGGTCAGCACAGTGGTCAGTGTGGTGTGCATGCGTGTGTGTAAGCGTATGCGTGGGACTGTGTCTGCTCGCTAATAGGATAATACTGAGGTTAGTCAACAGAGCAGCCTTTGTTTGAAGCCTAGGGGGCTTTTCACACACACACAACCACACATGGAGGTTTCTTCCTGGTGTCTGCATGTGTCTCTCTTATGTGTGAGTGCGTGACTGCGTCTCCACGCCTCATGTGCCTATTTGCGTGTAACCTTGAGACTATGGATTCGATTCATACACAACTAGTTCCAATATTTGCACAGGACCTATATACTGTGTCTCTGTCATGTGACTTGTCTTGCTGCTGCAAAGTAGAATCGAGTATCTCTGAATGGCCCAAGTTCAGCTAAAGTACAGATGGCCATCTGGAAGATTTACTCGGAAGATTTACTTGATTAGAATACTACTTAGTAAGTAAGTGTACCTTGCTACTGTCCAGTGTCTACCAACGTCAGTGATATTGTCATCTGCTTGTTTCCAGTAGGTTATGGTCAGTCAGTCACTACAAGTGGTGTTTCTGTTTTGCCATTCATTGCGGAACACTTGCTTTTAAAGAAAGAATCCCCCCCACACACAACCCACTGAACCACTCAGCTTAAAGAGCAACTCTAAATGTCACTTTTGCCACAACAGTAAAGGTCTGCTTTGTCAGGTGGGCATGCATTATACACTTGGAACTCTCACCGGTGTTTGCGTGTGCACGTGTGTGTGCATGTGTGTTTGCAGCCAGTTAATCCAGCTTCCACACTGTGGGAACAGTGAGGTCACACTGGTTGGAGTTCACTCCGGGGCCAGGAATCAAAGCGTGTGCACACACATTCACTGTAAATGGCCTAAATTAGCAGACCTGGAATATAGTTTGATTGACAGTAACCAGTAAACTGCGCGGGTCAGGCTTTTAAAAATATCTAGGTAATTCAGGGATTACTAGTAAATTAAGTCAGTATTGTGTTCTGCAACGTAGTTTCATAACCTCAACTTCATTCGGTTTATTCAGTCCTTACTTCAACTGTTGATATGCGCACTGAGCGCCCTCTTGTGGTTTTACTCTGTGCATTACATCATAGCATTCATACACATACAGTATTCATACACTGATTATGAGCTGTGAATTATGGGTTCAGTGTCACACTTATTAATAAGGGGTTTTGTCTGTCTTGTGTATAATAAAAACACATTAAGGATTAAGACAATAAGGGTTTAAAGAAACAAAGGACTGGAGTATTGAAAGCCGTAGAAACACAGCATGCATCTGAACTTTTATAAAAACCATTCATAGCACACCTGCTCCACAATAGCTGTGTTGTCTGTGTTGTCTATGCTTGTAAACTTAAATGTATGCTCTGTAAGAAACATTCTTTCTGTCCGTCTGTCTGCCTGTCTGTCTTGTGTCCAACTGACATGGTGCTTGTCTAACATATAGCTAAACATAGGAGGCAGGCACTTTACTGCAGCATGGCTGTTGACACTCATGCTTAAACCTATACTTTCATTCCCGGGGCTAAGCACCACTTGCGGTATTCCTTGGGTACATGTGACTCTCTGCGTGCTTCTATATTTCTCATTAAGCTGCACATTTGCAGTGGAATGAGCCTATGGGTGTTTTAAGCAAGTTAAATGAAGCGTAACATATGGTTTGTTTACCCACTGATGTTTTTTCCTGAGCACGTATGTTTGTTTTAAGGCATCGGTGGTACGGCCGTAACCCGGTCAGTCACAAGTTACACACATGGCCGCTTTGAGAGCTACACGCACAGCTCTGGACTGAGCAGCCCTGTTCGAAACAGGGACGGATGTAACTTTTCCCAATTGGGGGGTGGGGGGGGGGGCAGGTGAAAATGGTATGGGGACGGCTTCATCACTGCACCCATACCATTTTCGGTTAGGACTTTATTAGGCAATGTTTCAAATCATTTTTAATACAGTATAAGCACTTTAATTCGAAATATCTTTGAAATTTGAGTTGTTTGCATGCCATCATGTTTGGTGAGACAGTCTGGGCATTTAGGGGGCACTGCCCCCCCATACCCATGCCTAGATCCGCCCCTGTTTTCAAAGCAGTTGGGGGTTAGTTTGCGTCCATTGCTCAAGGGCACGTGACCTACCAAACGCCCTTCTTTTGTTGCCTGAGGTTTGGCACGATGCCAGTCTCATTCTTGGAAAGTCCACCGAAGACCAATGGTTATGATGTTTTGGACAACATTTTTGTAAACCATCTTCTAATATTTTCTTTTCAGTTAATAACTTTGATACAATAATTTTGTGTTTAAAAGCAAAAAAACTAAAATTAAGTTCAAATTACATTTTGAAACAGAATTATGTCAACCACTTTAGCCCTATTCAAATAAAAATACGCATCATCACAATGGTTTGTGATGAGTTTGTAGTAGATTTAAAAAAGCTTATTTCACTTATTATGACATGACCAAAAGTAAGGACAAAAGTAGGGAAAACATACTAGAAAACATACTAAGACAGAGCCCTGGGGGACTCCCCTCAACAATGTTTAAGTGTTTAATTGCTGCTTTTAAAAATATCTTTCAGACATCATGACTGATCAACTAAAGGTTAAGGTCAGTGGTTAGGGAATAAAAGTGTTTGTTAGTATCTCCTCCAAGATCTGCTCACGTGTGTGTGTGTGTGTGTGTGTGTGTGTGTGTGTGTGTGTGTGTGTGTGTGTGTGTGTGTGTGTGTGTGTGTGTGTGTGTGTGTGTGTGTGTGTGTGTGTGTGTGTGTGTGTGTGTGTGTGTGTGTGTGTGTGTGTGTGTGTGTGTGTGTGTGTGTGTGTGTGTGTGTGTGTGTGTGTGTCAGTAGCAGCTTGACGTTACTTCAGGTTAGCAGGGATCAAATTGCTGCACACAGGACTGTCTTGTCTGGTGTGCGTGTGTGTGAGAGTGTGTGTGTGTGTGTGTGTGTGTGTGTGTGTGTGTGTGTGTGTGTGTGTGTGTGTGAGACAAACAGTGTGCTTGTTTAAAAGGTGTGTGCGTATGTACATGTTCATCCATGCAGAGCTTTTTGTCTCCTGGATATCAGTTAGTTGATGTTTGTTTAAGTGGTGAATGAATAGTGCGTGCTGAGACAGCCATGCAGGCCCCCCTCCTCCCCTCTCAGTGTGTGCGTATGTGTGTGTGTGTCTGTGTGTGCGCGTCTGTTCATGCTTGCGAGTGTACAGCTTTAGGCGAAAGCTTAGTCAGTCAGTGAGTGGCTCAGTGGTGAAGAGGCTGCATGTGGCCAGTCTGTGGGCTGGAAGAAGCAGCTTGGAACTAGTATCCAGCAGAACAGATAGAAAGAGGAGAGAGTGGAAGGAAAAAAGAAGCGAGGTGAGCAAGAAATCAAACGATACATGGAAGGAGAACAAAGTGTAAACTAAAGCGGACAAGAAGAGCAGACCAGGAGAGAGTGGTGAGTGTGAGAGTCCATCTGTCAGTACTGTTTGACAACAAGTTAGTGTTGTCAGTGGGAATGCACTGTGATAATTGCTACGCATGCAATTATTTATGTTTCATGCCTGCTTCTTCCGTATCGAATCTATGGCTGTAACTATCAATTCTTTACTTCTTAGAAACGTTTCTAGGAACTTTTTCAATTAATCAAATAAGATCTTGATTTGTCTGCATGAAATAAAAAAAAAAAACTAAATAAATGAAATAGCAATTAATAGATATTTTTCCGTATTTTTGAAAATCAACATTTATTAATATTTGTTTTTTGTTTTATAATGGGTTTAATTGTTTGCCGTCCAATTAGAGATATACTGTATTCGGTACAGCTTGACGTCATGGGGTTCAAACCTCAACCTGTCGGCGGGATATCAGTGCAAACACTGACAAGCGAGACAAACAAGACTAATAAAACAAACAAGTGACAACCCAAGTGAACAAACAAGTGACAACCCCAGTGAATGATTATGTGGAGACGGTGTGTCCTGAATGGACCAACGTTGACTTGGAAGCAATATGTGACAGACGCAGCTCAGCTCAGGCAAGTTGTAGTCACAGATGACCTCTTTAAAGACAATGATGGCTCTCTCTTCCAAGCCACTACTAGGGTAAAACACACACAGAAGCCAATGTCCGACATGAGAGTCTACACCAGTGGGCCTACTATTTATTCTGCATTTTAGCCACTGACCACCATTTGATGTTGAGTTTAGTCTCTCTGACATAAGCGACAGTAAGGATTTTCAAGTTTGTGTCCACAATTTAGGAGAGATAAACTGGCAAAATGTTGGTCAAAATAACAATTCTTCTACATTTTTAAACGTCTAGATCCTTGGAAATGAAGTAAGTCACATGTTAAAATATTAACTCTTGAGAGCGTAAAATGATTCATTTTAAGATCTCAAGAGTTACACATGTATAAGGGTCCATTTGGTTACCAACTGTCCATCATTTATCAGGGATCCTCTCGGGGACCACTGGTTGAAAACCATTGGTCTACAGTCTACACCTTAACTAGGATCAGTAGACTCCTGTAACAACACTGTACAGTAGTTCAACTTGGATTGTGTGTGTGTGTGTGTGTGTGTGTGTGTGTGTTTGTGTGTGTGTGTGTGTGTGTGTGTGTGTGTGTGTGTGTGTGTGTGTGTGTGTGTGTGTGTGTGTGTGTGTGTGTGTGTGTGTGTGTGTGTGTGTGTGTGTGTGTGTGTGTGTGTGTGTGTGTGTGTGTGTGCGCGTGTGTGTGTTGAGTAAGTAGAACTAAATGGACCTGTTGGTTCCATTTGTACTCTCTCAGGGTTAAGTTAAAAAGGCTAAGGGGTTGGGTTACATGTACTGTATGTGTTTGTGTGTGCGTGTGCACACACTCTTGATTGGAGCATAGTTTGGCATTCTCTGGTGATACTATTCATCACCAGGCAACAGAGCTGAATAGTTCCAGAAGAAGAGACTAGTGATGTAGAACTAATGGTTTAGCCCTGGACTCTGTGATGATCTGAAAGTGTCTTGTCTGTCTCTTGTTTACATTCATCCACTTTCATCTATTATCACTTGTGGTTTTGTGTTTTGTGTCTGAACCTGACTTTAAAGCAAGGTTTCACCTTTGTAGTTTGTATGCACGTGTGTGTGCCTTGCACGCATCCAAGGCGCAGACGCGCACGTCACACACAAAGAGGGTCAAGGACAATTTGGCAATAGTTATTAACCAGGGAGAACAATACAAAATTCTACAACTCTGTTTGTTCATACTCATTTATGCCATGATATAGTTATGAAAAACAAAGTACAAAGGCAGCTGTTTTCAGTGTGCATTTCACCGTGTTGTGCTAACTGATGGAATATAAAAGCAATCTGCTCCCTATTCTTCAGTGAGCCCCTGCAGCTGGGACACCAGGATTGAATTAGCTTGGTAAACCTTACCCTAATCTAATTCCACTTCTAATTAAAATGTGACCATTGGAAGCCCCCCCTTTACGGCTTTGACTGTTAAGCTAAAGCTGTGTTTTCAATGAAGAGCAGTTGTATCTAAGTTATGGTGCTAGGGTAAAAGAGTTCGGACCTCCACTCAAGAGGGGTTTTCTGATAGCAACAGCAGGAGCCAGAGCTTTCTCATCCCATAGCCAAGAAAGCGTCTGCTACACACAGGGACAAGTGTCAGAGCATCATGGAACTAAACAGGTTTCTTTGTTTATCTGCTTTGATGTTTGAATGCCCCCCGATCTCTCCCCACCCCACTCTCTCTTTGTCCCCTTTGCGTCCCTCCCTTTCTCTACTTGCCATTTCTCTGTTGTTCCTTTTTTATGTGTGTGACTAAATCAGGCACACACTCTTCTTCTACAGCATTAGTTATACTTTGTTTGCGCACAGATGTCCCGCCCTGGAAAATCTGTGTGTTGTGAGCTTGTATTCAAAATAAATGTGACTATTTGGCTTTGTGTGTGTCTGCAGTTGGGATGACAGTAGCTCGGTGAGCAGCGGTATCAGCGATGGCTTTGAACTCGATGACATTAGAGGCTCGTCACTTCACAACACCTTCGCCCACACGCCGCCTGTCACCCGCCATAAGGACGTCACTGTAGAGGTGAGCCAACCAATTAATTCAAAACCAGTTGTACCTGTCAATCTGTCTAGTAAGATCATTATTCATATGAGTCATATCCGGAGCATACAATATCTCCACTTCGCACCGTAAGTGTGACTGCCAGGATTCGGCTACCGGACTCTCACAGGGGAAACCAACATTTACCAAATATACAAGGGGAGATATGATGCTTGGGAGCTGCAACATTACATCCACCTAATCTGATCCAGGTTACGACGTGATATGACATCCAGGATTCAAACCTCCTAAACCTCCTCAGCTAAAAGAGAATCCCCTTGGTCAGAGGAGCTATTAGGGTTATGAGAGGTCAAGACTGTCACTTCTTTTTATTACTTTGGGCAGGGCAACTCGATTACATAATCTCACTGCTGTAAATTAGCCAAGGTGCTTTAATCCAGTCGAGCCTCTTTTCAGTCAAGTACTGAAAAATGGTTCACATCCATTCCTTCCCAATTTGGAACACATACATCTGTCTGTGTAATGAATGCTTGCTGTGTGCTGATCCGTCAAAGTTTTGTCTGTGCTCACAGTCAAGAAATCAGGTACACACCGAACAGAGATAATGTGTTTTTGCAATATAATGTACATCAGGGGGTTTTAAACAGGTGGTCTGGGGACCGCCAGTGGTCTCTGAGAGGATTCCAGGTGGCCCCCAGCTAAATGATGGGAAGATGGTTAACCAGATATCCATTTGGTTTACACTCTCAAGAGTTAAAATATTCATCATGTGAATTAGCTTGGGAAATTAAAGAAAACAAACAAACAAATCAACCATATATATATTTTCCCCCGCAGACAGAGGCAAGCTGTGAGAATCGCGCTGCTGCTACTGTTGCTGCTGTTGCTGCTGCTGCTGCAGAGTGCTGCAATGCCCGCTACCTCTCTGGAGCAGACATGACTGACAAATCACAGCACAGCTCCTCGGGCAGGAAGACAGCTTCAATTGGCCAGACAGGATCTTGGAGGCGGGGCATGACTGCACAGGTAGGTGTGGTTCTGTTTCTTGGTGTGCACTCCTCACCAAATGTTTGTTGAAATGGCAAATGGTTGGTATTCACCCTTGCTTTGAGTTGCTTAGTGGTTTGGATGATTGCACTCTCCCACAGCAATAAGGACTAACAACACATGTTGGCCTTTTTTACACATGGAGAACTCAGAAGAGTGTGGAAGATCCATGTGCAGCCACAACACCTTGACATGGTATGGTTCAGTACCTCTCTCACAGGCAAGACATAACTTGCCAACTTTTAAAGTATAGCCTCAATGCAGCCAGGAGCCAGGATCATCTCAGAGTACCTCCAGAATTTGATGATGGAGAGGATGGAATGGCCTGCAGTGAGTCCAAACCTCGCCCCAATTGAACACTTGTGAGATCAGCTTGGACATGCTGTACGTGTTAGAGAAACAGAACCACGTTGGGGGACTTTCCACAAATCCTGATTGAGGAATGAAATGCCATCCCAAAGCAAAATGTGGTTATAGGTAGATGAGAAGATGCCAAGCTGTTGTGGCTGCATGTGGATCTTCTACAGACACGCTACTGAGTTCTCTAACAGTGAGTGTGCCAATATGTGTGTTTGCTTTTTTTTATTTCATTGTTGATGGAGACTCAATATTTGGTTACCAAGAATCCTAACCAGTTGAGTAGGTTCACATACAGGTTAGAAAACTGTCCCATAGCCAGAATGGGTTACATTCCTGGAACTATCAAACTTGTACAGTAGCTAGGGCTGCAACGATCCATTATTAACCAGACTAGGGGTTTATACTTGAATTGACACTTGTTTCTTGATGCAAATTGCTTTTTCTGAGTTGAAATGATCAATATTCTAAACTATTATTATCACAAAATAATGTCATAATAGTGCATGAATAGAGCATGTATTGCTGTATTGCAGGTGGGTGTGGCCTCTCCCAGAGCCAAGACTCCTCAAATGATCAGTATGACCACAAGCACCTCACTGAAGACTCAGGGAACAGGTAAACAATTAACTAACTATTTTTGATATTCTTCCAATGATCCCGCTTTTGATATTCCACTACTTGTCATTTGTTTTCATCACTGGCCTGCTCCAAAACATTTTAATTATTGGACAGCAGACAAGAAAATAAAAATAGAAAAACAGAACATATCGGTCATGGAATGGTCAGTGTAACCAAAAACAGAAAACAGATTAGCTAGATGGGGATCTGCTGCGCCTGCCAAATACATAAACCATTTATTCTGCCTTTTTTCCCAGTTCATTTTTGGAGTCTGGTATAACTTATACATGAGTTTCTTGATGTGTTTGATATTTATGTTTGATAATTTCACAATCAAACATGTTTTTCTAGAATAAAAAATGAAATTAAGAAATGAAAAAAGAGACATAAAGACATGAGTGTAAATAATCTCCAAGTTCACAACACATTGCACTGAGCTTGTAGATGCTTTCACTGCTACACTCACTAAGCAGTGGGCGTAGCAGTGAAAGCATCTACAAGCTCAATCTGATGATCACTATGGCCCCTCTCCATGGACTGCAGCGAAGACAGACGATGCCAAGGTATCAGAGAGGAGCTGCCTGTCTCCCAGGAGTCTCCTCCTCCACTCTCCATCCTCTGCCGGGGACGACACCAGGAGACCTGCAGGCACTGGATCAGCTAGAACAGCAACCACCAGCTCTCTGGGATTCAAGAAATACTTACCGGGTGGCGGTAGGTTTTACATTTGACACGGAGATGCTACTTTGCTCATTGGATAAGTTGTAAACGTTGACAAGCAATGCGTCTTAAGCTAAGATTTTCAGCATCACCAGTGTGCAGACTGTATTCTTCTTTTTGCATGTAATGAAGTCTTAACCTTTTTGATTGACACTAGCCTTGCCAATACATGGCCTTTGAAGATTATGACATATGGCAGCCAAGTCTATGGGATTTTTAATGTTTGTTTAGAGCATTTTGACACAAATGTTGTTTTCGACACAAATGTGTTTAGGGCACTAAAATGTGATGACAACTTGAGGTGTCATTAGGACGATATATAGTAAATGCTTATATCATACTATAAACAAGCCACGATGGATTAAAACAACCATAATATTCTTGGCTGTCAACTCGGCATGTATCAGCCAAGTCTATGGCTTGTGGCAAACGATTCCCCCAGAATCGTGGATGCTTAGGGTTCTAGTGGTTGGGTCTAATTATTATTGGTGTTTCTCTCCCTTCTTGTGAACAGGAGGATCAGGAACCTCAGTGACCTCCAGCGGCGTCACCATCACCAGTGGCTCTGCCACGGTGGGCAAGCTCCAGCAGCACCCTGCCCTCGGCGGCCTCGCCACCACCGCCAACGGCCGCTGTCAGCAGCCCAGCTTCAGTGCCCGCTCCATGGGCCGACAGAGGAGTGTAGACGACGGCTGCCTCTCCGTTAGCAGTCGCCAGTCGGTCCTCCAGTACCGCAGCCTGCCGCGGCCCAGCCGAAGCCACGGCAGCTCTGCCGCTAACCGCAGCAACGGCTCCGTGACTGCCGTCTCCCATACGGCCGCGGTCGACATTCCGGGAACCGACTCCAGGGTAAACACGAGCGGCACCAAGAGGAGCGTCGGGTCCAAGCTGCCCTCAGTCAACCGCACAGACAGAGATAAAGGAGGAGGAGGAGGAGAAAGGAGGAGAGGAGGCGAGGAGGACAATCAGAACAGCTTATGTGGAGGAGAGGACAGTGGGTTGGGGGGATCAGGAGACTCTGTGCTGTCCTTGGGGAGCAGGCTGACCAGAGGAAAATACCCTGACGTAGCCTCTTCTACCCTGCCGAGGTAAGTCACCGGCTGACCCTGCACCGCAAAACCACCTCGCATCAACATGTGTTCATTTTGATACTCTCAGAGATAAATGAATGCCAAGGATTTTATAGTGACATGCCATCTAGACTACCAGGCAGGAGGAATCCTGCAAAAAATAATCTTATTTCTACATCTTACATCTACGGCAGGGTTTGTAATTACAGTTCCCAGCTGAGTGTCCAGATTGAGTGCGAAATGATTCATGGCCTTGTGAACGATAGAAAACAGCCGCAAAATGTTCTAAAGCTGCGTCTCTGATAAGCCATAATGATCTGCTAGTCTTGGCCCAAATTCCTTTAACTTGGAGTAACATGTTTGGCCTTTAAGCTTGATTAATTGAAATTTAATGCGGTGAACATGCCGCCGCTTCATTAGTTTTCTCAACGGCGACTAAAATATAAAAAGGCCACATTCCGTTGCACGCTATGCTAGTGGGCTGACTGGAACCCGCAGAATTGAGGCAGTTTGGGTACGCGACCCGTAGGAGTCACTGGTCTGTGCCCTAATGCTACCATCTCCACATCCCCATTCAGACACTATCACAGCAACACTGTTTTGATTGCTAATCTGCACATTAATCTTAGCTGCCTGGCTGGCCTATCCCAGAGATGTCACCGGGCAGATTTACAGCTCCTGTTCCGACCATGGCCAATGACATGGTCCAGTGGTGCTGCTGTAAAGGGGCATTCCTTAAATTCATGTGGCAGTGCTGGAGACTTTGTTATGTTTAGGATCGGGGCAGAAAGGAAATGGAGGCTTGTTTCTGTCTGGGGCTGTTGATGTCTCTGTGCTTCTCTTGGCATTATTCAAAACAAACCTTTCTCAGGATGAGCTGGTAACATTTGGCTCACATGTGTGAGTCGTACAATTATACTCCAAATGACCAATAATTGGCATCAGACAACGTGTATGTCATATTGTATGGTTATGTGGATTAGGTCTTACAGACAGACATAATGCCATAAAAGTGCTGTTATGTGTTTGATATTTCACGTACAGTCCAAGCATTCCTAATTGAATTTGTCCAAGAGATAAGCTAATTTAGTACTTTTAACATTCCCAGGCCAATCCTATGCGACTGCATGCCAGAGCTGCCTCTCCATCTAGATGATTTATACCGCTGAGCATAGAACGCCCCAGTAGATCCCAGTGCTTCATGCTCAATAAGCTAATACTGCTAGAAAAGAGGGATTTCTGCAGTGGTTTGGCAGAGGGACACTGAATGACTGGAAACATAAAGGACCATACCGGCATCAGACCATCGTCTATTCATAGCTTCAGTCATAAATCGTACATAAACATAGACCATCTCCCTGTTAATGGCTTTAGTTTTAGATTTGCAGTTTTCCAATATTTCTCCCTACAGTCAGTAAATTATTACCAAACGCTAAACGTATGGCCAATGAATCATGGACATTTGTTAGTAATCATTCTTATAGTCTACAAAATGCATTTAAAACGCAATGACAAACTTTTAAAGATGTTTTTTTTTTACATCAGCTCTTTATTTAAATGGGAGATGGTAGAGACATGAAACTAAAGACATCCATTGGAAAGCCGGGTTCTTTCCTTGACAAGAGTCGACATACAAGGTTTCCGCCCGACAGTGGCAGTAAATGGCTGCACCCAACCATAACACGAGGTTGACGGACGTAACCACCTTATTACCTATCTCCAGCAAATTGCAAGTCTCTGCAAGTTGATTTTCAGTGATGACGAGTACCATTTATTCCTTATGTTTTCTTCTCTCAGGCAGTTTCTCTGAATGACTCAGAATTGACTTGGAGTTCTCTTAGAGTGCTCAAAGTTGACTCAAATGGTTTGTGTTCAGCCTCCAGGGAGCATGCATCCACTTTCATGGTTAAGTCAAGGCAGTGTGCGAGTAATCTCTCTTCAGAGAGATGATACTACTACATACCGTGTTAATTTCAGCTTTCCCTGCTGTAAAAGAGTCACAGTTGTGTGAAGTGATGGGGCACTCTTATCATCGTACCTCATCATGACTTAAAATAGTCAAAAGTTGGTTTGGAACAGGAACCAAAAACAGGCTGCTGGTTCTGTGAAAGCACCAAGGTTCCATGCAAGAATCTAGAACGGTGACAGTTCTATGAGCAAAGTTTGGTGTAACGCAGGGGCGGATCTAGGCATGGGCATGGGGGCAATGCCCCCCTAAATGCCCAATGCATGCTGCGGGTCTGTTGCAACTTCAACAACAACTGATGTTATTATTGATGCTTATACTTGCTTAATAAAAATCCTGTAACTGAAAATGGTATGGGTGCGGCTTCATCGCCCGTGGCACTAAGCCGCCCCCCATACCATTTTCACCCCCCCCCCCCCAAATTGGGAAATGTTACATCCGCCCCTGGTGTAACGGGGGAGGGGGGCAGTCTGTGTAGTAGCTGCCTGTCTCCTTATGTTGAGGATGTTTAGTCTCTGCTAGAGGACTCCTCTACGTCTAGGAGGTGTTGAGGAGGTGAAAACATACACTGCTTTGTGTTGTGTCTACATCCTCCTCCCCTTGGATGTTTGTACTCTGTCCCTCTCTGATTCTGTACTTTGACTGGGGCCAGGACCCATTATTATGTACTGTACATAAGTGCAGTTGAGCAGGAACCTCTTTTCTCCATACAATATTCTGGCCTTCGGTGGAGTTTTAAAAAAAAAAATAATTTAACACTGTCTGTGCACACGTAATGTACTATCATAATGTAGCGTCACACAAACGTTACACATCCACAAACTCAAAAGGTGGTGCGAAGCAACAAGTATTGGGGGAGTGGGGTGGCGGTATGTGAGTAAAAGATTGAAATTAAATATTGACTAGTGCCTTAAATATTGACTGTGGATACTATAATTTGAGGTGAATCAAGCCCTGGCCTAGAGTCATTAACATTTTTAACTGATAGGCAAGTGGTCTAGAACAATAAAAAGAAAATTGAGAACCACTGATCTATTCCTTTCCTTTCCCTGTATTTGCCCTCACTATGCTCTCTTAACCTTTCTTGTCTGATTCAGATTCTTAATGATTAGTTTACAGATAACCATACAAAACCTCCCTTGTAATGAGCATTCAAATTGAGAGGAATGACTGGGAACACTTCCTGGAATGAAGATTGACCTAAATTGCATTGAAAGGTCATACCTGTTGTGGACAGTGTGTCTGTGTGGCATTTAATTGTGTGTGTGTGTGTGTGTGTGTGTGTGTGTGTGTGTGTGTGTGTGTGTGTGTGTGTGTGTGTGTGTGTGTGTGTGTGTGTGTGTGTGTGTGTGTGTGTGTGTGTGTGTGTGTGTGTGTGTGTGTGTGTGTGCGCACGCATGTGTGCGTGCGTGTGTGTGGGTGTTCATTTGCAAGTGAACCTTGTTGTTAGCGGCCTATCTCAGTCACACACCTCGCCTCGGCACAGCAGTCTAGGTATAATTATAGTGATCTTCCCTCTCCCTCTCGTCCTGTTTTAACAGATGTCAGCAGCACTGGCGTTTTGGTTATGGCCGTCATTTGAATTATTCTAAGCACTTGTGTCATGATGATAATCTACACACCACACAATCGAGTGTCCATTTAAAGTGTGCTAAATCCAAGCCTGTAAGTGTAAGGTCAATTAATTTACACTCGCGTATGCTCTCATTTTAACGGAGTCTAACAAGCACATAATAGGTGACAAGATGTGACCGGCTTTTGGTTTGGGCATGAAAACTTTAGTCTGACCGACAGACAACCCAACCGACCGCAATGAACAGTGTGTGCAGTTAGTAACTCTGTGTTTAGTTAAACAGATTCACACATGCAAGATCAACTGAGCCCAAATAGTGAGAGACAGCAAGATCATTTTGCCACCTCGACCTAGGTCGCAACCATTTTAAACCCCGGGAACCTTTTTCCCAAACATTTGCCTTTTTTATCAGTCGTAACTAAACCTAATCCTAACCTTAGCCCTAAATTTCAGTAAACCTCAGTAAAACCTACACCTAACCTCAATCCCTGACTTATGCAAAAACTCATTTTTAAAGCTTGCGACCCTTATAGAAAAGGGTGACGGTAGTTACTACTTTTTTTTCTTTTATAAAGGGGCAGGTGTAAAAAGGTTGTGACCGCGTTGGCAACGGTAGTGTTGGTTTTAGAAAACAGTAAAATGTTTGCAAAAAGATTTCGCCCTTCCTGCAAATAGTACTTTACTTATAATGCTCTTCCAATGGTGGAAGCAATACTCTATTTTGAAAGTAGCAATGGCACAATGTAAAAGGTACTCTGTTAGGAAATTAAATAATACTGTTTGTAATATTTAGAAAAATGGTCTGTAGTATAGTAACAAACTTAGTTACTTTCCACTTCCATGCCACTGCATGGAATGTACTATATGTCCTTGTGCATCCCTTGTTGTGGATGATGTTGTGATGTAGATGCACATCATCCTGTTTAATACAGTGTTACTGACATGTCAGCTGGGCCACAGTGCATGTGACAGGAAGAAAGCTGTGACCTACATACAGACTGTGAGCCATTGTTTTGCTCCCAGGACACACACGTACACACACACACACACACACACAGTTCAGCCTTAAAGTTTAGACCTCAGGAATTTTTTGATAGTACTGTGTGCAGGAGCGGCAATTAGAGAAGAACCCAAATAAATCCTTTATTTAAGGAACGTCCACTATTGTCCAGGCTAGTCTGTTTGCTTGTAATAAAAATGACTGCATGTGGAAAGGAAAGAATGGGGAAGAAAAGAAATAACTGTGTGCAGGTGAGATAAAAAAAAAGGTTTAGGTAAAATAAAAAGGAGACTAAGGCCTAAATTTTCGTCACCACTAAACCCCTCACTTCTTTGCCTTCTTTGCCTTTTTATTAACTATTTTAAAAAACATTTTTCAATAGTTAAAATGGCCAACCTACAAGCTCACGATGTGTCAATAAATTGGCACGTTGAACTATTCCAAAATGTTTTTCAAAATAGTAAAAAGGGCATAAGGGGTTTGGGATAAGGGATTTAGCGTGTGACGAAAATGGAGCCCTTAGTGTTGTGACGTCTCTGTGCAAGTGCAAAATGTGCTGTGATTGGTCTACTTTTGTGGGGACAGCGGTATGGACAGAACTGGATAGCCTGACTGTGACTATGGCACATTTGTGAGCACATGCTGTGGAATTGCTGGAAAGACAAAGCCCTTAAGATCATTCAATCATTGCATGTCAGCTTCAGATGAAAGCACAGAAAGTGACTGTATTCTCTGCTCTGTGGGGGTCAGTGCGTAATGTACTATCTCAGTATTCTGCATTACCACACCACTGATTGATCCTATCCCTGTCCATCGTTCTATAGGTACGGCCACCTGTCCCCTCTGCGAGGAGAGGAGCCTCGCGATTGGCTGCGTGCGCATTCGGGAGGAGGGGTCCAGGAGTCAGGAGCTTCCTCCCCTTCGCCTTCAGGTGCACGTTTCACCTACAACTCTCAGCTAGGTGAGTACACCCTGTCACAACCTCACCGCGTGTCAAAAACATTGGCTGGTATTCTCAAACAGCTTTTGTCAGGTATGCCAAAGTCTTCTTATTGGCTGCATGGCAGCAAATCAGGGCTGGGGGCTGCCAGGTCTAGGCCAAAAGCCTATACCAGCAGACCTGGGCCATACTAGAGTATCTATTATGAGAGAGTAGTGGCAGTCCCCGTTGACTCCAATGCTACGGCTGAACAGAGACGGCTATTGGTTGAAAAGCACACGTGATGACGGCTATTGGCTGGAAAGCGCATGTTTGGAACTAACATAACTAACATGGTTCCAAGCAAACCACTCTCGCCCATCCGCTTGCATTGACAGCAGGGCTCTAGCGCAGGTGGGAAGCGCGATAAGCAAGATCAAAGCGTGTCGCCACTCTCTTTTTACAGTTACCGGTACTCTACGCCATACATGACAATACGAGCCATGACCTGTAAACCATTTGTAAACATATAAAGTCGTATATTAATATTATCATTATCAAGTCAAATCTAGTAGAAAGTGCTGGGGCCATTATGACCCACGTAACAGCCCCACTTCCTATTGGTAGACCCACATGATGCAACATCCAGCAGGAAAACAGGCCCAGGAATAGAGATGTAGCAATAGTGAGAGCTGGGCTCGCTTCTCGGGGCCACAGTTACTAACATGCTGTCTGTCTGCGTGTCTTTTTGTCCCACATGCACCTGTCTGTCCCAATTCTAGGGAGTCCTACGGTAGGCAATTCAGGAACCCAGTCTATTCCACGTGGTGGGGGCGTGGCAAACGGGCTGTCCAATCAGGAGACGGGGAGCTCTGACACACACAAGAGCTCTAATATGTCACTGGACGAGAAGAGCAGAACCATCTCTTCCTCTGGCTCCTTCAGAGACGGACTGGAGGAGGGTACGATTCTGTTGTCTGTCTGTCTGTCTGTCTGTCTGTCTGTCTGTCTGTCTGTCTGTCTGTCTGTCTGTCTGTCTGTCTGTCTGTCTGTCTGTCTGTCTGTCTGTCTGTCTGTCTGTCTGTCTGTCTGTCTGTCTGTCTGTCTGCATTCCTAGACAGTAGAGACATAAGTTCAGCAACTCGGTGCCAAGCAACTTGGCACTTGGCAGTGTAATTGGACTGCCCCCTTTTCCCTCTGCAACAACTGTTTGCCAAAATGAAATTGCCTATGAACAAGCTCACAACACGCCACATTGTAACTTGCTGTGAACATCCTAGTCTATTTAAACCTGAGCTGGGCTCGCTCAAACCCCAGTTTCCCATGCACTTTGGGAAACCAACATACAACACTCTACCGTGCCAATAGACCTGAGTCCCAATGGCAGACTGACTTTTGCCATGTCTTGAGAAGAAATTATTATTAATTCTTTATTTAATTCATAAAATCAATGAAATATACATCCTTTTCTTCAGTGCTTTTCCTGAGATCCTCTGACATTTATTCAAATGGCTAAAAGATATCGGTTGGGAAGGGCTGGTTATTTGCCATATTCACAAGAGCAGGGATAGTTTAAAGACTTTCAGGGGCTAGGGCCAAGAAACCTGTAAGGCAGGCATCAGTTTAAAATTTAAAGGTAGGGGAAGTGATTTCACTTTTGTCAGATATCACCCAAAAAATATTTTTTTTTCTGTTAAAATGCTCTATTATAAGGTGTGGAAACCACATATGGAGTTTCCCCCTCCCCCACGTTAGCAGAGGAGCTAATAAAAGTTCCCCAGGTCACCACCAATTATCAGGAGCGAGCAGCAGGTTCACATAGTGTAGCTACTGTTGGGGGCCCCTAGTGCACCAGGCTGGTACTACACCATGAATTTCAAATCACTTCCCCTACCTTTAACAAAGACAAACATTATTTATTAAATGGAGAAAAAACAAACATTTTGACATTTTTGAATCTTTGTAGTTTTCAAACAAATAAATTGTTCATTTAAAATTTAACAAAGACAAACATTATTTATTAAAGAGAGAGAAACAATCATTTTGACATTTTGGGATCTTTGAGGTTTTCAAACAAATATATTGTTCATACTCTTAGATATTCATGATGAATATCTGTCTGGCAGTCTGTCTGGCAGGCTGTCCTTCTTTCTGTCTCGTAGATGCGTCTTACTGTTATTTCTGAACAGTAGTTCTGTCAGCTATAAACTAATGATGATTGATAGTTTTAATACCACATAAGCCACGGTTTTAGACCTGATAGATGTTGGCATCTACACAAAGGACTACAGGGCTACAAAGCACACATACATGCACATGCACACATGCACACAAGCACGTACACACACACACACACACACACACACACACACACACACACACACACACACACACACACACACACACACACACACACACACACACACACATGCAATTATGTCCTAACTTTCCCAGAAGCAGTCCGTTCTTGTCCCAGCCTTCACCATTCTGTGAGTCAGTATTATTCCTGTAGGTTGAATCATTGGAAAGGTCATCGTCACCATAACTGAGGATTAGAAAGTTCATTAGACTCCTGCCAACGTTTCATCGACATGTCAGAACAGACGAAGTGAGTCACAGAGTTGAGTATAGAGGCCTCCATACAGGTGATCTGAACCAGAGCTTCATGCTCACTTTGAGAAACAACCGCTGATCTGAACAACAAGAGGTCACAGAATGGGCAAGAACCTTGAGACATCACCTTGGCAATAAAACCTACCGGTATAATATAGTCAAACAGCCATGGAAAATAAGTTCTCGGCAGATATGTACAAATATGCGTTCATATATGCATTTTTGACAATATAAGCACATACATTGCTCAATCCATATGCAGAGAGTGCTCAAAACAATGTACAGTATCTTCAAGTAAAGCAAAGAATGTATTGCATTGGAAACGTCTGTTTTTTTTCTCATGCCAATAAAGCTCCTTTGAATTGAATTGCATGATCACCATCTTTCCAAAACAAGTGGTTCCAGACAAGTCCAGCTGTGATTTTGTGTGTCTTTCTGTCACTCCCTGTTTTGTCTCAACCGGTTTGTGTTTTCAGTGTGTTCACAACTGTTTGCTTGTTTCTTTCTTGTGTGTAGTGAATGGTTCCAGTCTGTCCCTGGTCTCCAGCAACTCGTCTGTCTACTCCACTACGGTAAGAACATGCAGTGTGTGTGTGTGTGTGTGTGTGTGTGTGTGTGTGTGTGTGTGTGTGTGTGTGCGTGCGTGTGCGTGTGCGTGTGCGTGTGCGTGTGTGCATGCTTGCATTGCCTGTGGGGGTGCAAGGGGATATGTAGAGATAATTTATCAGACTGACACATCTAACCATCTATCTACTGTGTAATCACTCACAGACATGTTCGAACTTCTGTGTTTTACTTTTCACCTGATTGACCTTCCTCTTTACACTGTCGGTTGTCTCTCTCTCTCTCTTTCTCTTGCAGCCCGAGGAGAAGTCTCAGTCTGAGGTGAGATTGGGTTACTTATCTGGGTTATTGATACGAACATATCCACCCCTTTACATTATCAATGGTCATGGTTTATGACATTGTTTTTTTTTTGCTGATCATTGTGAATTATTGCTCTCCTGCATGTTATCATTACATTACATATTACATACATACAATGGTGAGTGGTGACGATAGTGTGTCATGTTTTATAGATCCGTAAACTGCGCAGGGAGCTGGACTCATCTCAGGAGAAGGTTTCTGTTCTGACCACACAGCTCAATGCCAACGTGAGTCAACACTTTGTGCAGTGCTATGAGCTTGTATATGTTTTACTGATTTTTTTTTTTTTTTTAATTTTATAAATCTCTACTACTTGTTGATTCTTGAGAATCAAACTCGCCCTTTCTGTTAAATGTCCCATTGACCTTCTACCAAAACAGTACAAGTCATTACATGTGTAGCAATAGGTCACCAGGTCATTCAGTTCCGTTCACAGTTTCTCAACTAGTGGAAAAAGAATCAACAAATCCTATATTATTAAACGCATGATCAATGGCCACATGCAATATCTCCATGGACCACCAGTGGTCCACGGTCCACCTGTTGAAAACCCCTGTGTTAAGTAATTGTGATGATGTACCACATTGAGATTTGTGTTTGTGAACTAGCTATAAGCTAGTCCTTCAGCGCAAGGCCTGAAGGCATGACAGTTAGCTAAAGAATGAGGTTGGAAAACTGGTCAAGGTTTTCTAGGAATCTCAGGGTCAAAGCAGTGAACATTTTCGTACCAGTTTGACAGTGGCTGCAGTATGTTGCCGTCTGCCATCTGAGATGTACATCACAGGACTCTTGTCTCATCTGCTTTGGTCTGTTGAGTGTCTAGACTGCACGCCTTTACACATCCACCTTCAAATCTCTGCTGTCAGACAGAGAGCTCATACCTCTGTGTTTAAACTTTTTATTATTAATATTATTAACACAGAAGTGCCACAAAAAATAGTTAAAATCGTCAGGCTATATTTCATTTAAATAATATTAACAAATTATAATTATTATTACCCTTATAAAACAATAACAATATTAAAGGGTAGGTGTGTTGATCATATGAGGTTTTCAGCCAACAGAGACGATGTTATCTGGGATCAAGGCTCCAGAGCTCCAGCATGGCGTGGCTGCGAGTATGTGAATGTTGCATAACAACAAAGTTGATGTGATCATATACGGTATAATATAAAAAAGCACAACTACTACTGTGTGGACTTGCAATAATAAAAAAACAGCAGACTGTCTTGCACAATAATCAGGCATGCCTGAAAAAGATAGTGCACCTGTCGCCAAAATTTCAATCAAGTGAGATAAAGCCCTTGGATTACTGCCAAAAAGACAACTGAAATGGTTGTTTCGCATTATGACTTGTGATGCCATGTCGAGATCTCTTATTTGTCTTGAACGTGTCTGAGAGCTATTTAAAATAGCTGATATACCGTATGCTCAGCCAGTTCGTACATCTTATGTTTTTGAGCATTCTCAAAAGTGTGAGAACTGCAGAATTAGAAGACATTTGCAGAATTGGCCTGAGGTCTTGATGGGTTTTAACCTTTAAAGGACCCACTTTGCCGCTTTTCAACTTATCTTATAATTGGTCTTTACTAATGTTCATGATAAAACACCAACACTACTTAATCTGCGGCCTGCAGGCAGTTCAGAGACCTGTCCACCAGTGACATCACCGTGACTCAGATTTCTGAACAAACTGCCCACAGCCCTCCTGTGAGACACAGACACAGTAAAAGAAATGTTGGCATGTTATCATGAACATTAGTGAGTACTGATGGAAGTGTTGTGATTCCTCCTCTGCAGTCCCACCTAGTGGCCGCCTTTGAGCAAAGTCTGGGCAACATGACAGTAAGGCTGCAAAACCTCACTACTGCTGCTGAACAGAAGGTAGGAACTGAGAGAGGAGGGCAAGAAGGAAAGAGTGAGTGAGTGAGTGAGTGAGTGAGTGAGTGAGTGAGTGAGTGAGTGAGTGAGTGAGTGAGTGAGTGAGTGAGTGAGTGAGTGAGTGAGTGAGAATAATGCATTATACAGTAGATGTGGGCTTCATAGAAAGTGTTACCAAAGACACTTGTACTGTAATTCTGTGGTTTTCAACCTTTTTGATACCAGGGCCCACTATTTATTCAGCATTTGAGCCACGGACCACCATTTGCCAACATTCTCACCCCACAGACCCAAAACTAACGATGGATGGATTTTTGCAAACAAAACAGGCAGACATAGAGATCAAAATGACCATTCTTCTATATTCTCTAATTGTGTAGACTTCTTAATTAAGTGGCGCTAAATTAGATGTTGAATATTCTAACTCTTGAGAGCGTAAACACAGGCCCATTTGGTTTCATTTTTACGTTCTCAAGAGTTACATCTGGCTAACCAACTTTTCATCTGTTTAACCAACTTAGCTGGGGACCAGTGGAACCCTCTCACGGACCACTGGTTGAAAACCACTGCTCTGACTGCTGTAATGTACCAAACTGCACGGCACTGTACTACTGTACAGTCTGTACATGCACAAATCAATCTCACAACATGTCACAAATGCATTGTTTGGGAGTGACTGCTGCCGATTTACAATTTCATGGTTGTCCCTGTCTGAGAAGAACATGTTTTGAGGAGCACTGCTCTGAGCTTCAGAACAATCCAATCCAAGCTGTCAACCCTGTCAGTCCGGTAACATGCGGCAGCATGTCCACTTGTAAACGTGACACAGAATCCAGTGCTGCTAACTGTTTTAATGACAGGTTCCCAGGCAGATGCTCCTCTGGGGTCACGTAGAGTAGTTGGTGTGAGGGCTATGTGAACCGCTGGTTGACCTCCTGTCACATTCCTCCCTGCTTCAGGACAGTGAGCTGAGCGAGCTGAGACGGACCATTGAGGAACTCAAGAAGCACAACAACAGGACTCAGACCGCCATTAACACTGTTATTAACACCGCTGAAACCTGCCCGCCAGCAGGTGAACCACATGTGCATGCAGCACGTGCACGCACACAGTACTGATGTTCCATAACACGCATTTAGTCCCTGCCTATAGCCTGACAATGTACAGTAAATCCATCCACTGTGGACTTTTCCCTGTTTGTTGAGTGGTGTGACCACTCCAAGGCCTGGCTTTGTTTAGTACTGGACCAACAGGGGCACAGATTCACAACACCACATTTTAAGCCTAGAACACCGAACATGGTTGATTTTCCACCCATATTTTTGCAGTTTTCGTAATGTTGCTGATGCCTGAGGTGGGTGGGTCTTTCAGTAGCTTCATGATGCTCAGTGACATCATAGAATGAGTTTGGGGTTTCCCTGCACACACCCCTGTATGTTTTTTTTTTTCTCTTGGAAGGTTACAGGTGAATTTCACCCATGTTTAGTGGGTGTTTAGAAAAAAGATCACATTCAACCACGATGGACCTTTCTTATTTCTTTTATTTTTTTCTCTTCACTGGACCAATCTCACAGGTCTTTGGATCAAAGGAGAAGTTTCCAAATTAATTCCTCTTTTTAGGAATTAAAATTTAAAAATGATATGCATGTTTTTGCCCCTGTGAAATCTTATTAAATAGTTAATTAATATATTAGGTAAAATATCCCTGTGTTTAGTGATGGTGTACAAAAATTCTGTTGTTGTGTTGTGTTCTAAGTTTTTAAACAATCAATTATCATTAAAAGTGTCTGCTCCTCTCCGCTCCACAGATGCAGGCTCAGAACAGGGCAGTCCGATCAGTGGAGGCTCGGATCGCTCAGAGTCCTCTATGGTCCGGCAGCCATCCACAGACAGTGTGACCAGTCTGACCAGTGTCAACAGCCACACCAGCCGCTCCTCTAGCCTGAGCAGCAGCAACAACGACCTCCATAATAACCATGCCAACAACACCAAGAAGAAGACCAAGAACTGGGTAGGAAGAATGACTCCATGGCGCCATCCATTCCTGTGTGTGTGTGTGTGTGTGTGTGTGTGTGGAGGGGGGGGTTAATGTTCACAGTATGCTTGTACCAGTATATGCTTTGTGTGTGTGCAGGGTTACCAGGGTATTCCGGGGTGAACATTTTTGTGTATTCAACTTTACCTTATCCCCTTGATAAAACATTTTCAGATAACCCCACTATCTTGGTTCATTGTGACAGCTGGTTCTGCAATCCGAATGCTTTTTATTGGTATCACTATTACAGTAATTAGGGCACAGTTGAAATAAATGAACATACAAGTCATGATTTGAGGAATTGTATTGTTTTTCAACATGGCTGATAATTTCAGGGATTTTAAGTGTTAAGCACGATAGG
Source organism: Benthosema pterotum (assembly GCA_039105355.1). Lineage (NCBI taxonomy): Eukaryota > Metazoa > Chordata > Actinopteri > Myctophiformes > Myctophidae > Benthosema > Benthosema pterotum. The sequence continues at coordinate 16,789,370 of CM076969.1, read as the reverse complement.
ACCTTAAATGTGTTGTTCCCAGAGTCACCCAAGCTCTCAGCTTGGGTGACTCTGGGAGTTAGTTTTACTCAAGGTGCGCCAAAAATGTACTTATTTCATGAAATGGATAATGGTATTCTCCTGAGACATTCTTTTTTGTCTGACACCGAAAGTGGGTCATGCTGCATTGATTGAGAAACACTGTATTATTCCAAGAACATAGCTGTTGGTAGTAGCTAGTACACCTCACCTCTCTGATAGCCTTGTCTGGTTGAGTTCCTGTGGGAATGGAGGAGTGTTGCACAGTGTCCATAATGTCATTGTCCCTGATGTTGTCCCTGTCATGTTTTGTCTTTTTCCTCTCTGTCTGCTCTCGCTGTAATGTGACAGGTCAGTGAGGTAAGGCAGAGAGATACTTAGTAATTCTTCTAAGATTGCAAATTTCCAGTAACTAAAATGTTGTCCGCCTCTTGGTTGCCGTGTTTATTCTTTCTTCGTCCAGCTGCGCAGTTCCTTCAAGCAGGCCTTTGGAAAGAGGAGGACTCAGAAAGCAGTCTCATCCCATTTGGACGTGGAAGAGTCCTCTCTGTCCACCAACTCCAAACTGTCCTCTGGTCAGAAAAAACAACAGAACACATCCTGTCCCAAGGTGTCTTCCCAAAACAACCAGAACGTCTCTAAGGCCTCCCACAACCCCATCCTAACAGGATTGGGAAGCCCCCATTCCGGCTCTCTGTAAGTATATACTGTATCTGGCAAGTTATAGTAGCTGCAGATTTCTTTAAAGCAGTGGTTCTCAACCTTCTCTAGCCATGGGTTGGCCAAACCCCCTCTCCAAATAATGTGGCAACCCACACATTGAGAACCACTGATTTGAAGGATCATATCGGTATCTACAGTATACTGTACATGTCATTGTCTAATTCAGCTTAGATCTAACTAAGCACGTAAACATACCAATTTCCTATATCTTCAAGTTCACGTTTGTTGTAGATCTTTTGTCCAAAAATGTATTGGATTTACTCAATAATTTAGTTAAGATTGTATATTTTGGTATGGTATGAATTTCTACTATTCACTAGCAGGTAGATTCTGATACCATATACAGAAACAAATAAAAACATATCCTTTAGGGAGCAGTATAGGGTCAAAGTATTGTGAGTGAATATTAGTCAATGGGCTCAACATCCCAAAACCACTGGCATGGTCCTTTAATATAGAGATTATATTTTACTTAGTCACATGTCTGTCAAACCCAACTGTTTTAGTTGTTTATTTCATTTACTCCATGCTGTGTTGTTTATGCACATGTCTTCGTGTAGTCCCTGCCTGCCCCCTGCTGTCGGAGGCTGGGCTTACAGCTCACTGTTGAGGACTGGCTCTTTGGCTCGGTAAACTGGCCTCAGATTAAACAGACTATCTAATTTAAGAGGCAATAATCAATTAATCACAGGTTAGAGGTCCCACAAAAGGCAATAATCAATCAATCACAGGATGTGGGTCCTCAGACAAACTCTCTCTCACCCTCAAAGTGATTAAAGGTTTGTTGAATGCATGGTGACTTGCACAGCTTGCTGATGAAACTGTGATGGATTATTGTTCGCTGAAATGCACAAACCTCCGCCTGCATGCGGCATGCAACCTTATGTTTCTAATCCACAAAGCCAACCTCTAAGTCTAATTGCTCTCCTCTCACCAGTCTTGAATGACACAATGGCAGCCATGGTAGATGTCCCTTACCTTGAAACTATGCTACTATCCACTGCACTGCAACAATTGCCCCAGTCTATTCTTTCTCAAAAAACAAAATAAAACCTTTGTGTTAAGAACATACGACTGTAATCAATCAAAGGGGATCCCCCATGATTTATTATTTACATCTGGCCCATTAATGCATCTTAAACCTGAAACCTAAACAACCACTCAGATCAATAATTTTCATCCTCTCTCAAGAACGGTTAGAGTAACTATATTGAGAGACAGTAGCGACATGATTCCCATGCTACGGCTGAACAGAGACGGCTATTGGCTGAAAAACACAGGCGATGAAAAGCGCATGTTTGGAACTAACATACAGTACGTTGTACAAAAAACCACTCTCACCCATCCACTTGCATTGGCAGCAGATCTCCTTGAGACGCAAGATCAAAGCGTGTCGCCACTCTCTTTTTATAGTTACTCTAAGGATGGAATTCCAAGTCTGTCCTTCTCATCACTTATCCTTGCCCACCTCAGTGGGAGGGTCAAGGGAGGAGAGGAGGGAGGAGTGTGTGAGGTGGGCGACCGGGATGGTCAATGCATACCACTGACTTAAAGGGTAGAGGGAAAGTTAAAGGCTTTGCTTTTGGGACTTGCGTCACTCAATGGAAGAATCCGCAATGACCCATTCAGACATGCCCATTCAGACAAAGGAAATCACAGATTTCTGAATGAATGTGTGATTGTTTAAAAAAGGTTACAGGTGTACATCAAAATGTCAAAATGTTCGTAGTGGAGCCACTTTGGTATTTGAACCATTTGGTGTCTGAAAAAGAAATACATGGAGAAAAAATCTCTCAAAGCTGGAACAGCAGTGCGGCATTATAGTGCAGCAGTAAAATGGGACACCTGCAATGACTAGTTTAGGAATAGCTGGGTCTGATGGGAATGGAGGACTTTATTTTACTTAAGTGATTCACTGATTTTGAGGCATGTTTAATTATTTCACTAGGTGTAATTGGCAATTACACCTAGTTGAAATAAAATACAGTTAACACTGTACATACAGAAGGTGCTTCAATGCAGTTGTTTGCACTGGAGCCAAACTCGTGACCTGCACAAAGTGTTTGGGGGAATAGTGCAGTTTAATGGACTGCGATCAGGTAACTGAGTGTGAATGATGTTTGCACTGTGTTCAGGATCTCAGAGGGTGTGTCTGCCGGTGAGGAGAGAGACACAGTGATGCAGCTTCGCACTGAACTGAGAGACAAAGAGATGAAACTGACCGACATCAGGCTGGAGGCTCTGAGTTCAGCCCATCAGCTGGACACTTTACGGGAAGCCATGGCACGCATGCAGGTAGCGTTCCTGAAGAAGTCACTGTAAAAATGAATCAAATGGTCCATTTTGATTCCAAGCGGAATTCCACCCATTTTCAAGATTTTTTCTGAGAGTGTACAAATGTGAATTTGTACCATTTGTACACCCTCAGAAAAAAGGTCCTAAAATAAAAAAATAATAAAAATAAATAAATAAAAAATAAAAAAACAAACAAAACAAAAACAAATTAAAATAAAACAAGTTATGAAATACAGCTTGACGATCAAGTTGTCATCAAGTTGTATTTCACCATGTTTTTTAGACCTCCATTTTTAGAAAACACAGAATGGGGGAACTTTTTTTATCATGTCCACATCTCTAAGATATATTAATGACAGTAAAATGTTGAAAATGTGTGGAATTCCCCTTTATCAAGCCCTCAATAATCCATTTAAAAAAAATAGTAATGTTACTTTAAACTTAACTGTATGGTAGCGTTAGTTAAACTGCCGAAAAATGAACCCCGGCCTGTATCCACAGGGAGAGATGGAGACACTGAGGCAGGAGAACATGAGGCTGAGGGTGGAGACCAAACAGGACCACGACCAGCACAGTGTGAACCCCAGCCAGACACCAGGCCAGCAGAACCCACCACAGAGCCACGCTCAGTTCAACCACAACCACCACAACCACAACGCCTACCAGAACCATCAGCAGCACCACGGCTCACAGCAGCCCAACGGCTTCTATGGAGGAGGAGGAGGAGGCATGGACGGAGGAGCACCAGCTCAACAACAACACCTTTCAAACGCCACAGAGTCTACTGTGCTGGGTAATGAAGTCAGCCATATTGAATAGATCAGTGGTTTTCAACCTTTTTCATACCAGGGACCACTATTTATTATCAAGTTTTTGTCCACAATTTAGGAGAGAACTGGCAAAATGTTGGTCAAAATATAATTCTTCTACATTTTCTAAATGCGTAGAACTGTAGATTCTTGAAAATTAAGGAATTCAGATGTTTAAATATATTTTAACTCTTGAGACCTGTTGAAAACCCCTGGAATAGATGGATGGGGTGGGATACTAAAAAGGATGGAGCTTGTAAATTATACTAAAACAGTCGTGCTCACTGACAGAACTTGACCAATAGTTAGGGAAAGTTATAAAAATCTGGGATCCAAATTCACTTACCATTAGAAGGCAAAACATTCAAAATGTCATCATGCTTGATGTATGAAACACTAAGAAAAGCAGGCACAAAAATCGGGCAGGGCAACATTTTTTCAAGAAAAATACAAGTAATAGGGAAGTTTGAAGAGGTTAGATGTCACGTCTGTATAATGTAGAAAAAAACAGAATTTCACAATGTCAATTCTTCCAATATGGTTCAGCCCTCCTACATTATAGTATATGTGTTGTCTTGCAGACATGCTGCTGTTGGATGGAGCAGAGAACGGCAGCAGGAAAGAAGGCAGACATGTCAAAGTGGTGGTGTCTCTGTCTCACCGGAGCAACACACCAGACACACAGGTACTGCACTCCAGTGGTTCACTAACAGCCTTTTTTTTTTTACCAATCTACCAAGTCAATGCAACGTCTGTGTAAAGCCTGATTGACACTTAGTCATGCGCAGTCATTCGCACCGAAAATAGCAGCTCTACGAGCTCACACTACGTCATGCGGCCGAGGGGTGTGAGCTTGTAGATTGGCTATTTGCACGTCAAGACACCATCATGAAAGTCTTGACTGAATTGCCGATGTCCCTATTTGTGAACTCATATTTCCACGTAATGGTGAAAAGGGGAAATATTCTGAGAATTACTACATTTGAGGAGTAACTCACTCTGTGTACAAACCATGTGTGTTATTGTGGGTTGGTGTTCCAGGAGAACAATGAGACACAGTTCCTGATTGGCTGCATGCGTGTGAGTGGGCGGACAAGGTGGGATGTCCTGGATGGAGTGGTCCGGAGTCTGTTCAAGGTAAAAGAAATAGGGATGTGAAGATGAGACATTCTGGCTGATATCATTATCTGATATATAATTGCTGTTATAGTCGAGGAACCAATATTACTGATGTCTATAGGTGAGTTAGTATAAGGTTTAACCCCCAGAAAATTGATTAAAACATTTCAATGGATTCTAATAGCACTGGGCATGATAGATTACATACAAAGGTCTACTAAAATCTACCTCCCAGAAAGCCGTCATATTTAGACCGCGTCCCAGACAGAGATTAAATGGGTTTACAATTGAGCTATTAACTGCTTAGGTGCCATTTCGCCAGCTTTTAGCACCCCATTTGGTCAATCTATCAATTAGTTAAAATTGATTGATTGATCTCAAACTAAAGAATCATAATCATAGCAGTCATATACATTTTATCAGCCTTCATATATAAACGTTAGCCAGAGATGTTAATTCGGTTAGCAACGACCGGTATTAAAGTAGACAACCTTGTTTACCTTGTTTACAACTCGTTTTATTGTCCTTTGGGTCAAAGTTAAGAGCCCGATCTGTTGACAGGCAATTGTTTTTTTTGCCAACGGTTGCTTCAGTTTGGCTTATTAAGCCAGGCTAGGTATACTGTACATTTTGGACATTCGAAAATAGACAATCTCCATGTTTGATCACATGATAAGCTGTCTTGGTAGTGTATGTACAGTATGTCAGTATGTCCTCTGTGTCTGCATGTAGGAGTACGTCCACCACATAGACCCTGTGGGCCAGCTGGGTCTGTCCAGTGACAGTGTTCTGGGCTACAGCATCGCAGACATCCACCGTCGCCCTGGACTACAGACCCCTGAACTGTTGCCCTGTGGATACCTGGTGGGAGACAGCGACACCATAGCCGTCTGTCTGAAAGGTACCAGAACTCTCTGTCTGTCTGAGCATACTTGAAGAGGTCAGAGCCATGCTGGACCTGAGATTACTTTTTGTTAAACCTGTTGTTAGCTTGTAGATCGGCAACTAAATGTGGAATGCAGAAAAGACAAATGCCGAAAAGACAAAGCACTCAAGTCTGAAATCACCCGACTGCCGCTAGAGGGTGCTATCCAGGGGCGGATGTAACCTTTCTCAATTGGGGGGCAGGATAAAATGGTATGGGGGCGGCTTCATCACCCGTGTTGCTTCACGCCACCAGCGATTAAGACGCACCCATACCATTTCGGTTACAGGACAGGACTTATATTAGGCAAGTATAAGCATGTTGCAACATGTTGCGCAGCATGCATAAAGCTATAAAGGTCTGACTCAGAGAGTTTTCAATGATGAAATGCTGTTGGTTTAGTGGTGAAACAATTGTAGTTAGTTAGTAACAGTAGTAGTGTTTCATATCATTTTAAATATAAGCAGTTTAATTTGAAATATCTTGGGTTGTTTTGCATGTTTGGTGGGGCAGACAGGGCATTTAGTGGGTCATTGCCCCCCCATGCCCATGCCCATGCCTATAGATCCGCCCCTGGCGCTATCACCCTTGGACGCAGGCGCATTCATGTGTTCCAGAAATGAACAAATCATTCCACAACCAACTCACGCCCTGAGGCACTCCAGTCAACAAAGTGTAGGATTTCAGTCATTAATGTGAGTCTTTCTCTGTCTCCAGACTCCTCTCTCCAATGTCCTGACAGCCTGGTGTTTGAGACGCTGGTCCCTCTAACCATAATGCAGCAGTACATCTCCCAGCTGCAGGAGCGTCGCTGTGTAATTCTGTCAGGGCCCAGTGGCACGGGCAAGAGTTTCCTGGCCGCCCGATTGGCTGAGCACTTTGTACTGAGGGAGGGGCTAGACCTCACGCCAGGACTAATTACCACCTTCAGTGTTGGGGACGACAACATGCAGGTGTGTATGCGTATGCGCGTTCAACATGTTTTCTGTTTTTGTGTCATCGTTAGCCACATGAGCCAAAGCAACCTGAGGTGAACATTTGAAAGAAGAACATCTACAAGAGTAGGAAGAAGGCTGGGTACTGGTGTTTAACCTTGGCGTACTCAAGTCAATTATTGATAACCTTATCTCGCAAACTTTTTCTAAACGTGCTTTTTCCAGGAAATTATCTGTATCAAAATAATTGCATCCAAGTAGAGAGCGACAGTTGAAACCTGGCATCCTGTGTGTGTGTGTGTGTGTGTGTGTGTGTGTGTGTGTGTGTGTGTGTGTGTGTGTGTGTGTGTGTGTGTGTGTGTGTGTGTGTGTGTGTGTGTGTGTGTGTGTGTGTGTGTGTGTGTGTGTGAGAACAGGAGGTCCATCAGTCTCTGTGTAAGCTGTGTGAGCACTACAAGGGCAGTAATGGTGTGCGAGGGGATAGAGTGCTGCCTCTAGTAGTAATTGTAGAGGAACTCCACAACTTCCCATCGCCACCTACCGAATTGATCAATGGGCTGTGTAACAACACTCAACACCACTGGTCAGTATTCATGCATGCTGTATGTATATTGACAAATATACAACTAGCTACAAGCATCAAAGCAGCTCACTGTGTGCTGTGTTGTGTCTCAGTCCCTACGTCATTGGAACCATGAGTCAGACCTGTCCTGCTGAGCTTCAGCCCCAGCACAGTCTCAGGTACATTACTGTCTGTCTGTCTGTCTGTCTGTCTGTCTGTCTGTCTGTCTGTCTGTCTGTCTGTCTGTGTATTACATTCTACAGCAGGGCTTTTCAACAAGTGGTCCGGGGACCACCAGTGGTCCTTGAAAGGATTCCAGGTGGTCCACAGGCTAACTGGAGAGTTGGTTAACCAGAAGAAACTCTGGTTAACCAAACCCAGGCTAAATGGAGTGTTCGTCAACCAGAAGTAACTCTTTGAGAGCGTAAAAATGACCAAATGGACGTAAAAATGACCAAATGAACTAAATGGACCCTTGTGGGTCCATTTGGTTTCATATTTACACTCAAAAGTTACACTCAAAAGTTACACTCAAAAGTTACACAAAGTTAAAGTATTCATCATGTGAATTAGCCCAGGTCTATACAACTAGAGAATGTAGAAGATTAATGGTCATTTTGATCTGTATGTGTGCTTGTTGTTTTGTTACCACCCCAATCCAGCCTGGTATTGTGAACAAAGCAAAAGAAATCTTTAGTTTTTGAGTCTGTGGGGCTGAAAATGTATCAAGTGGTGGTCCGTGGCTCAAATGCTGAATAAATAGTGGGCCCTGGTATCAAAAAGGTTGAAAACCACTGTTCTACAGGTATAGAGGCTTTATAGAGGCGAGTTTTCAGATGACACTGTCATATTAAGTCTACTATCAAGCAACTCTAGCCTGCTCAGCCATTCAGCTGGTGTGAATGAAGTTGTTGACTGGTGCGCACGGAATTTCATGATGATCAAACCTAAAAAAACGGAGGAGGTAGTTATAGATCCCGGGTCCATTGGCGATCACACCGTATTGAGTGTCAATAACAACAACATCAAACAGGTCTCCTCTTATAAATACCTTGGAGTACATATTGATGAGGACATGAGCTGGAGAACGCATGTTACTTCTTGTTGTGCTAAGATACATCAGCGGTTACACTTTCTTCGCAGACTCAGATTGTTTGGAGTCAGTCTGAGTATTATGATGATTTTTTACAGGGCAAGCATAGAGTCGACCGTGAGATATGGGATAGCTAACTGGTTTGGTAACCTAACTGTCAAATATAAGTCTCAGATTGAAAGACTTTAAAAGTGGCTGGGAAAATCAATAAAAATCAATAAAAATTAAGTTAAAAAAAAAAAAAAAAAAAAAAGTGGCTGGGAAGATTGTGGGTTTGTCTAGCCCCCCGATCACCCTAAAAGCCATTTTCGAACAAACAGTAGTTCGACAGGCTCAATGTATTGTTGCTGATCCCTTACATGTTCTCAACTCTGAGCATGTGTTGATGCGAACGGGCAGGAGATACAGAGCTCCACCGTTGATAAAATATAACCGGTTTAGACATTCATTTATACTTCTCTCGATTAAGCTCCTGAATGGGGAGAGCATTTAGCACTCACCGGTGCAGGGTACACGCTAGGGTGTAAATGTGTTATACGTAACCGTATTGTCCTGTGTCTACTGTTTTCTGTTTGTCTGTATGAAACTGTACGCAGCTCTGCTTTCTGACTCCAAGAGAAATTTCTCCCACGGGAGACTAATAAAGCTAACCTTGAGCTTGACCTTGACCTTGGATATGAAATTCTTTACAATAGTCATATTGTAATGAGCTATACAGTATTATAATCATATTGAATTATTATATTGCATTGCATTGGCCATCTCTCATTGTTTCTTGTGCTTGTCTAGCTGGATCACGTGGTCCAGTAAAGCGGAGCCTGTGAAAGGCTTCCTGGGTCGTTTCCTACGGAGGCAGCTTCTACAAGCGGAGCTGAGCAATCGCTGTCGGAACCCTGAGCTCAACAAGGTTGTTGATTGGCTGCTGGCAGTCTGGCAGCACCTCGACCACTTCCTGGATATGCACTCGCCTGCAGACGTGTCTATAGGTACTGTAATGCAATGGAGTGATTCCTCACCAAACCCTTCAGATTGAGACCCAGAAGAGAGATTAGGTGTTTGCCCGGAACCCAAACTAGTGAAAGTAGCAAAAAAAAAAAAAAAAAAAAAAAAGCTCAAATGTCTAGAGTGTATGTGCATGACTTGTGTATCAATGTAGGAAAAGAAAATTAAGGTTTGGGTAGTTGTGGCCCAGAGAGATGCTTAAACAGACTTAAGATCTTTGCCAGAAAGTGACTGTGATATTCTTCTGCAGGGCCGGGTCTGTTCCTGTCTTGTCCCATGTCAGTGGAAGCTTCCAGATTGTGGTTTACCCACCTGTGGAACTACGCTGTCGTCCCATACTGTCTGAATGCTTTGAGACAGGTACTGTACAGTACATGTGTACTATACTCTCAAAAGTTATTTACAATGAGTTATTTTAATACTGTGTGTGTGTGTGTGTGTGTGTGTGTGTGTGTGTGTGTGTGTGTGTGTGTGTGTGGGTGTGTGTGTGTGTGTGTGTGTGTGTGTGTGTGTGTGTGTGTGTGTTGTGTGTGTGTGTGTGTGTGTGCCTCTGACAGCTGTCTGACGCTGGAGCAGAGTGGGAGGATCCTACTGACTGGGTGATTGCCAGCTGGCCCTGGTCCTCTGGCCCCTCCCACCAGGATTTGCTCCGCCTTTGTCCCAAAGACGCGTGTTTCTCTAGTAACCATGGCACAGGCTCAAAGACCAACCCAAGGGTTAGTATGACTGACACCGTTGGCCTTTGTCCACTCCTCATGTGTGTCTGTTGTTTGTTTGCGTGTTCCTGTATATTTAGTAGCGTTGGGCAAAAAAAAAAATCGCAATATATTGCAATGGTTAACGACATGATATCAACATCGAATCAGGTCCAATTTTTTTTATATTTATGTAGGCCTATCCATTAATTTGTTCATGACAGAAAGACTGCCGCTGCACTGATGTGTATGATTGAACTTTTTGCTATCTATATTGTTTAAAGTTGCTGTTCTAGTTGATTGAACTTGTGGTGAAACACAACTTGATGATATCATCAAGTTGTGTTTGTGTTGTGTTTGTTAATGATTTTTCTTTTACACCCTTTTTGTACACCCTCAGAAAAAATCTTGAAAATGGGTGGAATTCCCCTTTAAAATGTTCTAGTATAATAAAAGCTCCATTTGTGGCCATTTGTGGGGAAAAATGCGATATATCAATATATCATATCAAATCGCAGCATAATTAAGAATCACAATATAAATTGATTCATGCACCTAAATATCAATATTGTATTGTATTGTGAGGTGAATCACCCCACCCCTAACCTTTTGTTATTTACCAGAAGACAGCACTTTAGTAATATGGAAACTAGTGTGCTATTATGGAGAATCATGATATTATCAAGATATTTGGCTTGTACTGTCCATTGAATGTACAGTGTGTAGGAGCTGCTATAGCCAATTAAAAAAATAGTCCATAAACTAGCCCATTCAGACATGCATTATGACCCCCCCACCCCTTTCTCTCTCTTTCTCTCTGCTCTTATCTAAATACATTCAGGTGTCCATGCTGCAGAAACTCAAGGATGTCACACACTGCTACCATAGCAATGGTACATATGACAGCACAGCAGAACCAGCACCAGAGTCTGCCATTTGAAAGCTTTTGGATGAAAGAGTTTCAAAGGAAAATAGTTGCAATAGTTTGCACAACGTAATGGACACAGGTGGGCGATATTCACATTTAAAGGGTCTATTTGGCTCCCTGACTACAGTCAAACCTAATGAATACTTGAACAGACGCATAATGGTAGCAAGGAACAGAACAGAACAGAACTCTTCCCTCAACAGAAAGCCAAGGCTATCCTGGAGGAGGCCTGCTAGTGAATAGAAAGGCACACAGGACAGGTGTCAGGTGCTATTTGGAAGTAAGCCTCCTATTGATCACATTATTCCCTTGGAGCCTTACTCTCTACTCTTGCAGGTTCTTGCTTTGTCATTCGCAAGGAATGCACGTGCCAATAATTTGCATATATCAATGACACCAGGACCAGTGAACAACAGCGTGGCTCACAGCAAGATGAGTTGTGGGCTGGAGACTTAACGTTGTCGTCAACTGTGATGTTGATAAAACACCATTTTCACCATTTCATTTACAGTATTCCCGGTCTATCATTTCTACTTCATGCGACATACAGCAGCCTAACAACAAGCTTGTACCTGCCTAACGAGTGAAACATACAGAGAGAGACCATTTTGATGCCAAGACCCAGCCTTGACAGTAAAACTGTTTTTTTTTTTCACTGTTTTGTTTCCACAATAGCCATTACAATAGCCATTAGTGTGGCTACAAAGCCACACTATGGCAGTGTAATACAAAACGTAAACCATGTATGCTAGTGGCCACAACAAAACTCTCAGCCTCGCAGGTCCACAAAGTATTGATATAAAAAATATCCATCTTGGAAATTGTGTTTACACCAAGATCATACCTAATAGAGCCTGAGCTTGGTCATCATTTGACGTTTCTGGTGACATTAGTATTAGCAATTACACAGCCATCGTGTTCCAATTTGTAACCACTTTCAATCTAGTGGCTCTACTTTGCCATGCCATAACAGGCGAAGATTTACAAATGTCAAATACGGTCACAATGTGCCAATACCTTAATTGGAAGGATAAAGCCCTTGAGATGCATATCTCATTTTAGAGGGGGTCCTAAACTACATTATATAGTATATACCGTAGTTACAAATATTTCTCGAAATATTATATATCGGTGGCCTATAATACCGTCAAAAATGGATGTCGAGGCTAGAGGCTCTGATATGATCTCTGATGACACATAAGGTGTCATGGGAGATCAGACAATGTCATCAATGGTACTGTACAGTAGACAATCTGTGTTTCTGAAACATTAAAAATCAATACTATACAATATAGTACGCTGCATGCACAGCCCTGTTCCGCTTAGAGATAGATTTTTATAATGCTTGCTATGAATGATAATTAGCGTATTTTAAGGTGCAGTTCTTCACTCTGCAAAAAGTAGCTCCCAAAACATGCAAGACTGTTTATTAAATACTACCTGTAACTAAAAGAAATTCACACTGACCGTATAGTAAACAGCCTGGTAAGGGTCTGTATTGTATACAGGTAAGGGCAGTGTTATAGTGGGACTTTTAGAAGTGGGGGATGCCTCTTAAAGGGGAATTCCACCCATTTTCATTTTTTTTCTGAGAGTGTACAAATGTGAACCATTTGGTTCCATTTGTAACTCTCAAAAAAAAGGAAACTCATTAACATGGCGAAACACATCTTGATGATGTCATCAAGATGTATTTCACCATGCTAATGATATTTTTCAGACCTCTATTTCTAGGAAAGACAGAATGGGGGAACTTTTTATCATGTCCACACAACAACTCTAAGGTGTATTAATGACGTATTAAAATATTGAAAATTCCCCTTTAAGACACGTGCATGCACACTTGCATTTGCATGCGCATTTGCGTGCACCTGCGCAACACACACAGACACGCTATGATTGCGTATTGAGAAAGATTGTTTACAATCCCTAATTGTATCCATAAAAGTAAATGACAAGACAAAAAAACATAGGCCTACTTTTGCCCCAAAAATATCTTAGATGTGAGAGAAGTGGGGGGATGCCCTCCCGTCGTGTCCCCCCTCCACTACACCCCTGGGTAAGGGTTTTACCTGTATTGTATACAGGTAAGGGTCAGTGTGAATTTTAAGATGTTATACACTGTATTCTATGCAGTGTATACCATCTTAAAGGTAAATAAATAACATTACATTGTTTTGTACTTATAACCTACAAAGATGTATTACTGCCATGACTTTGAGTAAAAAGGTGCCACTGGATATTTACAAGAATTTTCTCAGACATTTCTGAGATTTATGACAGAAAAAAATGTTTTTGTTTCTGTTTTTTTTTTTTTTTTTTTTTCTCACTGAGCTGGCAGTAAATAGTAATTAACCTTGGCTAATTACTTATTTTGTGGTGGAAAAAGTTAGAACAGCAGCTAAAGAGAAAAGGGTTAGTATGAGCTAGCTTTGAGGACAAAAGCACATATTATCAATTTATTGTAATATCTCCATTTCCAATAGACAACCCTTCTCCCGCATTGTGCATGAGTAAGAAACTGGTATCCCAGTCCAGTATATGTCTGCCCTCTGTGAAGTTTTAAACCATCAGGCCAGTATTAAAACATGCATAGCTCAAATTGTAGAGGTAATACTGTTAACTACATCATGTGCATTTTCATTCACACCTCACTAGTGGAGCTTTGTATGTGTGTTTGTACTTGAAGTAATTTAACTCTGCTGAACTTGAATGATTGGTAGGTTGTTTGTGTTGTGAGTTCTTTATATATAATACGTCTGATTTTGTTTTATTTCATAATTTACAGTTTATGTACATAACCTGACTACCTGAGTTTCTTTTTTTCCCCTTCTGTTTCGTTTCATTTATTTTCTTTCTTTCTTTTTTAAATAAATGTAGACCCTAGAATTTTGTATTTGCATAAAGGCTTGTTTTGTAAATTGTTCCATTATTGTTAAAAGCAGATTTATAAATAAACAAAATGGCATTACTTTATTTCCGTGTCTTTCTTTTAACAGAGCAGTCAGTGGCAGTTGACCTACACACACTACAGTACCTACACAAATCTAAACCCTTGTAGAGCAGCTGCAACGGTTGGTGCTAGTTATTGTCACAGCCAGTATAATGTCAGTTTGTCAGATACAAACCATGATGCATAATATCCTGTCACACACAGGATATTAAAACTATTGATTAATGTAGATAAGGGGTTTTACATATTCATCCAAACAACAGATGATAGTCATTCATTCTTAATAGCCATATTGTGTAGGATTTTCATTTTGAGTAAAATAAAAAATAGAGATTTTAAACCAAATCCGCCATTTTTTCTAACTTAACTTCCTCCTCACTTTGAGGAGGAGGCGGCACTATGGTCTCTGGACTATTATTATCAAAAGCTAAAGAGGGGAGAAGATACATTTTGTCATTTCACCCCACACAGATGCCACTAAAGATGAATCTTCTATAGTACTACACCACTAGATGGCTCCCTTTAGCCAGAAGGGAGCTTAGGGTTTAAAAGGAAGGCCGTGTGAGCAGCAGGCTGTCTGCTCCGGCCATGGTGCCGTTCAGGTATGTTTGTTTAGAAGTTTGTTTGGGAAGAACACGTTTTTTTATTTAACTTTAACACTGTTTGAACTTTTTTGTGTTTTTCAACCAGTTGCATGCCAGGGTGTTCTGCCTGTGGTTGTTTTGTTATGCGTCTGTTCTGCCTGTGGTTTTGTTGTTGAGAAGACTGAGATGCTCTGTAGCACAATGAATTTCATTGTATTTATACACTCACTGTATTTATGCATATGACAATTAAACCTGAACTGAACTGATTTATTCAGCATTTCAAGACTATGATTCCCTTTAGACTGAGATGTAAAGGTTTGGTTTAGTCAACAGTTCCATGCTGTATTGATGCCCCATTGGTACTACCACTAGGAAATGGTTCTCTTATAGTGCATGCGGACTTTATGCAAATGTAGTAATCCAGATGTTCGAAATTTATAAAAGTAACCAAGTGTAGCCTTTGGTTACCTATATTTTATGCTATCAAGAGCAAAAGTGTACATCTTTAACCCATTGTGACCTGACATGCTTTAACATGCTAAAGTTTTTTTTTTTTTTTAATAGCTAATGCTTTTAATGGCTAAAAGTTAGTGTGAATGTGTTTAATAGCTAAAGGTAATGCTTTCAGTAGTTAAACCTAACGCTAAAACACACATGTTTATCAGTGTTACTCATTCCAGGAATGTCTGATCTCTACAAGCCATAACTTGTTGTAAAGCCTTTGACTAATCAATCACTAGAACAATGTAAGATACAATACCATGTATCAATGTTTGCCATGTTTTCAAACTTATGTGGGCCTGTTTATATAACTTAAAGTGGAGAATTGATTCTCAGGGGTTGACACTAAGGTCTCCGAGGCACTTGCCCATCGGGCAAGTGCAAGTCAGGTTCTACTTGCCCCCAGGTCATGATCACTTGCCCCCCAGGTTCCAGGTGGTCCCCAGTTAAGTTGGTTAACCAGATGTAACTCTTGAGAACGTAAAAATGAAACCAAATGGACCCCTGCGGGTCCACTTGGTTTCATTTTTACACTCTCAAGAGTTGAAATTCATTATCTTAATTAGCCCAGGTCTACACTGTAGAAGATTAATGGTCATGTTGATGTGTTAATTTGCCAATCCAGCCCAAATCCAGCCTGGAATTGTGGATAGCTAGAAAATAGGGAAAGACACAGAGGCAGAGTGCAATGACTGCCTTCAAGACAAATTTATCTTGTATTGTGTTATAGTGCACTATGTTGCACACTTGCCCGATCGGGCAACCAGGTAGCAGCTCTTCACTTGCCCCACCATTTTTTTTTTTACACACATAGGATATGACATTAAATGATTTAGACCTACTTTAGTCCTACTTAGTATATATTTGGTTTGGTCATGTAAGCCTGCATGACTATATTATCTTTCTAAATTAGCCTCTGCTCCCAAACCTCTAATCATTTGGGGTATAAAACGTTCTAGGAAAAACGTTGAACGGACTCAGGCATACTTCACAAAAAAAGCTGAAATAACTGAAAACATGTCTATTCTAGTTATGCCTAGAAAGTGCAAAGCAGTAATCAGAGCAAAGTGTAGATACTTACTGAAGAAACTAGAATAAAACTAGAATAAATGTTACAGTATATCACACTTTTAGTACCAATTCCACATGTGTTTATTTATAGTTTTGATACCTTCAGTGAGAATCTACAATATAAATGGCCATGAAAATAATAAACGCATTAAATGTGTCCAAACTTTTGGCCTGTACTGTACTCAACGTTTCACATACATATGGACTTATTTGGGTTTTCAACAGGTGGTCTGGGGACCACCAGTGGTCCCTGAGAGGGTTCAAAGTGGTCCCCAGCTAAATGATGGATAGTTGGTAAGCTCTGTAACTCTTGAGAGCGCACAATGATACCAAATGGACCCTTTGGTTTCAACTGTCAACATTTTGACAGTCATCTCCTAAATTGTGTACACAAACTTGAACATTCTTAGTTTTGGGGTCTGAGATTAAACTCAACATCAAATGGTGGTCTTTCGTGGCTAAAATGCAGTGTAAA
Source organism: Benthosema pterotum (assembly GCA_039105355.1). NCBI lineage: Eukaryota > Metazoa > Chordata > Actinopteri > Myctophiformes > Myctophidae > Benthosema > Benthosema pterotum. The sequence goes on along the minus strand of CM076969.1, from coordinate 16,772,679 downwards.
TGGTGGCCCCTGGTATGAAAACGATTGAAAACCAACTGAACTAAAGTGTTGTGAATGCAGCCTAACAGTCATTTCTTGTATGTACTGTGTAGAAACCAGACCAAGGACAAGGCCACAGCGGAAACGGTGGAGTGCTCCGATCCTCAGACAGACCAGTGGACCATGTGAGGGTCGCTACAAGCACAGAGCGGCCGCGACCAACGGGAAGATCTACGTACTGGGAGGAGGGATAGAAATGCTGGACATTTCTAACAGCGTTTAGTACGAGGAGATGAGGTGAGACACTGCAGCGGCTCCAAGAATGACTGGGAGGTTTGGGGAACACTGTGGGCACTAAGGCGTGGTTTACAACTGGAAGCCCAACAAACTATGGCACTGGTGTAGGACCTCTGGTTTACCGGAACGGGGTTCAATTCCCTGCAGTGCCTTGCTCAATGATGTATTTGCATGGTCTCTTTATTTTGGCTCATTGTGTTGCATAGAACCAAATGGGGTTTTCAACCTTTCTGATACCAGGGCCCACTATTTATACAGCATTTGAGCCACGGAGCACCACCATTTGAGGACATTAAAGATTTATTTTGCTTTTGTCCACAATTCCAGGCTGGATTCGGGGAAACAAAACAGTCAACATACAGACCAAAATGACAATTAATTACAGACGAAAATGACCATTAATCTTCTACATTCTCTAGTTGTGTAGACTTGGGCTGATTGACATAGCCTATGATGCAAGATGCAAGATGCCAGATGCAACTCTTTAAGAGTTGCATCTGGTTAACCAACTTTTCCATCACTTAGCTGGGGACCCAACACCATTTTTTTTTTATACACAGCGGATTGACTGAATAGAATATTATTAACAAGGCTGACAGCCTTAATGTTAAGTCGAAACATTTTGCCAGTAATGTGAGACACATGGTGGTTTTGCATATATTTTTAGTTTGACATTATTTTAGTCTTTATAAAATATTGTACACAGGCTGCCTGGTTGGCAATTGGACTACACGCCCGTTGTGCTGTGCAGAAGCCTTCTGGCTTGAACTTTATTAAGGAAATAATGAGTATACAGTATAATATCCAGGGTCCATGATGGGCCCGATTGGAGCATTGTTTATAGATAAATTGCAGCTGTAAAACAATTAGATTTAGAGGGGCATGGGCTGAAGTCCCATGAGATTTTGGGAGAAAAAGCATTTATCCTGAACTCTGTCAAGTGAAGAAAGGGGTTGGCATCAGGGGTGGGACCTAAAAGAAAAATCATTAACAAACACAACTTGATGATGTCATCAACTTTGTCAAATAGAACATTTTAAAGCAATTTTAAACAATATAGACAACAAAAGGTTCAACCATGCACCTCAATGCAGCATTATTACATCAGCCAGTCTTTCTGACATGAACAAATTAATGAAGAGGCCCTACATAAGTATAAAAAAATGATTTTTGATCTGGCGATTTGATATTGACATCATGGCATTAAGCATTGCAATATCTTGGCATATCATTTTTTTTTCCCACTCCTAGTTGGCATGTGCATTTCTTTCACCATAGTAAATTCTGCATTCATGGTCTGCAGTTGTTTTACAGACTGGGTAAAAGCTCTGATGCCCCCTTGGATGTTGGTGTGTGCACGCCCCCCTCTGTTCCCAGCTGTTTTTGTAGTAATATGACTATTCCATAACAAGGGAAAAATGACCTACTATAGTATGCGTAAATCTCTCGATTTCGACATTTTTCAAAAAAAGTCAAAATTGAGAAATTTCGCCATACTATTAGTAGAAGCCCCAGGAGGGGTCCACGCGCACCCCCCGTATTTTTTGATCTAGTCTAGGTTTTTATTCATCCTTAGGAACTCTAAAATAAGAATTTTGATGATCCCAAGAACAAAATTGGTCCTTTTGGTGTTTTTTTTCAATGTTTTGTGAGTCATACAAGTGCTGCGAGATTACTGTCAAAAGCGCCTGCAAGTCTGTCTGAAAGTGATTCTGGTGCACTCAAATTTTGAGATGGCTCAAAAGTAAACATACCATTTTTTTCTAGACAATCTCAGCTTTCCAATGAGACCAAATTCGTCATACTCCCATGTCAGGAAGGGGGGCAAATACCTAATGATTCAAAGTTAAAATAACATTTGGCGAGGGAGAAAAAGCCATCGACCATTTTCCAAAAGTTCCCTTGACCTGTTACTTCAATATATGTGAATGGAAATGGGTTACATGGATACCTTAAAGCCTCCCCTGTACAGGCATACCAAATTTATGACAATAAAATGCTGTTTTGGGCAAGAACCATGCCATTTTATGCATGCAGTACAAATGTGTAATTTCCGCCTATTGTGAAAATGACACCAATTTACTGTATGTATAGCTGTAAGAGACCTCTGTATTTTTTCTACAGCTGTATGAGACTACTGAGATCACTGTTCTGCATCTAATTACCGCTTTACTGTATTTGGACTACTGTACTTCATCTACGGTATAGGTGCATATGACCACTGTACTGTATGTAAAACATTGCACTGCATCTACATATTCGATGCATCTAGACGAGTGTGCTGCATCTTTAGACATCTGAACACTATCTACTCTGTTTCTACATGTGCACTAGAGTAGATATAGATCACAGCAGTGGTAGTATAGTGGTCTACAGGTGCACGACAGTAGTGTGTAGACCAATGAACTACATATGCAGACCACTGTATTGGACTCAAGCGCATGTTTACACCACACTAGTCCATTGATTGAGCAGTGCAGTGCATTGAGACCATGGGGTAGAGATCTGCCGTGCATTCTAGAACACACTAGTGCATGTTTAGACCATTCTAATATAGGTTTAGACTCCTCCATTGCATGTTTAGGCCACTCTAGTGTATGTTTAGACCATTTTATTGCACAAGTAGACCGCTAGTGCATCACTACAACAATTTATTACATATCTAGGCCGCTCTAGTGCGCGTTTAGACCACTTTAGTGCAGGTTTAGACCACTCTCTCTAGGTCATCCTTAGACAAGCCTTCCAAATTGCTTCCAGTCATCCCAGTTCTCCATACTCCTGCATTGCTCCTGCATCTTTCTTGAGCACATCCACATGTGTTACAATGGGACATCCTTGTGACTGGTGCTCATGTGTTGGTTCCCACAACACCAGTTTGCTGGCTGGGAGATCTTGTTGTCTGGCAGTGTCCTGTAAGTTGCGTCCTCCTGGCGCTCACCCTTAATATCCCAGGATACTAGACACTGCAGAGACGGTCAAAGAGGAGAACAGATTCTACCTTCACATAGCTGAGTTTTATTTGTCAGGGGAGGGGAGGTTGGAATTCCATACACTGGCCATGCCGTTCAGGGCCCTCCATGCAAGTGTCTTCCTTACTTTTAGAGCTTACTCTGTTGAGTTGACCCAAGAGCACTTGAGGCATTGCTTCAGATCCGCCTTCTGTTGTTGTGAGCGGTGGATCAAAGTCAAAGTCGTTTGATTAGTCACTCACGTTACTGCAGTGAAATTAGTTCTCCGCTTTTGACACATCTCTTGGAGTGGTGAGCCGCAGCTCTCGGGAATCATTAGTTGATTTGATCCCTTTAATGCGTCCTTGCCTCCTTTAATGAGTGCCAAGCAGGGAGGTATTGGGTCCCATATTTAGTCTTTGGTATGACCCAGCCAGGAATCGAACCCGGGCCTCTCAGGTTCAGGGTGGACACTCTAAACACAAGGCCACTGTCTGGTCTGATTGAGGTGATCACCTTGGTTTTCTCGGTATTCAACCATGGCACACTTTAGTTTTAGTTTCCATTTCAATTGGATTTTAACCAGTAAAGGCTCATTCAGAGTTTAGAATTTCTGCTGATCACTGCCACCACCGCTCCGACCACCGCAACCACCGCTATTCATTGACCACCACAACGTCACCCCTTCTCCTCCATAAGTGGCATCTCCAGCTGGCATAGGCAAAACAGTTTCTGCAACTGGAGGTGTGCGCCGGGTAGTAACCAACTGGAGTTCCAGCAAGCCCCCAAATATCTTGGTGTACGCTTGGACCGAACCCTGCCCTACAAGCAGCACCTTGATGAAGTGAAGGGCAAGACAACAGCAAGGGTCTCGCTCATCCACCGCCTGGCAGGCTCAACTTGGGGAGCTTCCCCCAGACCCTACGGGTATCTACGAAAGCCCTGGTCCTACCCGTGGCGGAGTACTGTGCCCCTGCCTGGAGCAGAAGTCCACATGTCAAACAAGTTGGACACCACCATTAATAGTGCTCTCCGGACAGTAACTGGTTGCCTCAAACCCACCCCTGTGTACTACCTCTCAGTCCTAGCTGGAATTGCTCCAGCCAGCCTCCGACGGGATGCTGCTATCCTCTTCTGGCAAAAATAAGCCCAGACTAACGACATACAACAGGCAGCGCAAGAGATGCTTCGGACGATCCTGGAGAGCGTGTCCAGAGATGCCTGGCTGGCAGCATCCTGGAAGGAGTCATGGGAGACGGCTGAGCCATCCCGCATCCAGCGCTACATCCAGGACCCTGCAGGTGGAGTAAAAGGAGAAGATCTGCCACGCCACCAATGGACCACGCTGAACTGCCTGCGCTGTGGCGTCGGATGCTTCAAATCTTCTATGAAGTGGGGCCTGGCGGACAGCGTGGCTTGCGAGTGTGGTGAGCCTGAACATGCTGACCACATAATTATAGGCTGCCCCCTACTCAGCCCACCCTCAGAAGCTGGCCTCTTTGACCTGGGACCAGAGACGAGGGCATGGCTGCAAGACACTGAGTTGGCCAACTGCATGCCGTTTTTCATCATTTTGAGGATATTTGAGGGTTTTAGAAATATGTCAAATTTCGAAAAAACGGTAAGGCTATATAAGATTTTTGAAAATGCCGAAACCTGGTAAATACACAAGGCTATAGCCTTACGGTCTTGCACAGCTTGCCGCTTTTCATTGTTTCGAAGACTGGATGAATAAAAAACCAGACTAGAACAAAAAATACGGGGGGTGCGCGTGGACCCCTCCTGGGGCTTCTACTATATAGTATGTCGAAATTTCTCGATTTTGAGATTTTTCGAAAATGCCAAAATCGAGGAAAAGCCATAGGCTATCGTACGTGGTCTTGCACAGCATGCTAGCGTGTGAGATTTCGTGACTCTGACATTTTTCGAAAAATGCCGAAATCGAGAAAAAACATCAGGCTATAGTACGTGGTCTCGCACAGCGTGCTATAGTATTTCAATTTACAATTTTGGCATTTAGCAGGCGCTCTTGATCCAGAGCGACTTACAATGGTAAAAGATTACAATTTATTCAGGATTTACAACACATTTTACAATATACATCATTTTTTAGGATTTTCGAAAAATGTCAAAATTGAGAAATTTCTCGTAAATCGTCAAAAGTCTTCGAAACAATGAAAAGCGGCAAGCTGTGCAAGACCGTAAGGCTATAGCCTTGTGTATTTACCAGGTTTCGGCATTTTTCAAAAATCTTCAAAAATCCTCAGAACGAAAAAAAAAACAGTAAGGCTATAGCCTTACCGTTTTTTCGAAATTTTGACATATTTCTAAAACCCTCAAATATCCTCAAAATGATGAAAAACGGCATGCTGTGCAAGACAATAAAGCTATAACCTTGCGTTTTTGCCAGCCTTCGTCATTTTTCGAAAAACGATGAATAAAGGTAAGGCTATAGCCTTACGTTTTGTTTGTTTTTTCTTTCTTTTTTTTTTCGAAATTTCGACATTTTTCGAAAAACCTCAAAAATCCTCAAAAAGATGCAAAACGGCATGCTGTGCAAGACTGTAAGGCTATATCCTTGCGTTTTTGTAAGGTTTCGTTTTTTGGAAATTCTTCAAAAATCCTCAAAAACGATGAAAAAAGGTAGGGCTAGAGCCTTGCGTTTTTTTAAAATGGTCGACATTTTTCGAAAAAAAAACCTCAAAAATCCTCAAAACGATGAAAACGGCATGCTGTGCAAGAATGTAAGGCTATTTCGACATTTTTTGAAAATCCTCAAAAATCCTCAAAACGATGAAAAACGACATGCTGTGCAAAATGTAAGGCTATAGCCTTGTGGTTTGCCATTTATCATCATTTTTTGAAAAATCATCAAAAATCATCAAAACGATGAAAAACGGTAAGGCTATATAGCCTTGCCTTTTTTTCTTCGAAATTTTGACATTTTTCAAAAATCCTCAAAATGATGTTGAAAAAACGACATGCTGTGCAAGAATGAAAGGCTATAGCCTTGCGTTTTTGCCATTTTTCATCTTTTTTTCGAAAATCTTCAAAAAATGGTCGAAACGATGGAAAAAACGGTATGGCTATAGCCTTGCTTTTTTTTTTTTCAAAATTTCGACATTTTTCGAAAATCCTCAAAAATCCTCAAAATGATGAAAAACGACATGCTGTGCAAGAATGTAAGGCTATAGCCTTTCGTTTTTGCCATTTTTCATCATTTTTCGAAAATCTTAAAAAATCGTCGAAACGATGAAAAACGGTAAGACTATAGCCTTGCCTTTTTTTTTTTTTCGAAAATTCGACATTTTTTGAAAAAAACCTTCAAAAAATCTCAAAAACGATGAAAAACAAACATGCTGTGCAAGAATGTAAGGCTATAGCCTTGCGTTTTTGCCATTTTTCATCATTTTTTTAGAAAATCTTAAAAAATCGTCGAAACGATGAAAAACGGTAAGACTATAGCCTTGCCTTTTTTTTTTTCGAAAATTCGACATTTTTCGAAAATCCTCAAAAATCCTTAAAACGATGAAAAACGACATGCTGTGCAAGAATGTAAGGCTATAGCCTTGCGTTTTTGCCATTTTTCATCCTTTTCAAAAAATCTACAACAATCGGCGAAACCATGAAAAACGGGTAAGGCTATAGACTTGCGTTTTTTCGAAATTTCGACATTTTTCGAAAAAACCGTCAAAAATCCTTAAAACGATGAAAAACGACATGCTGTGCAAGAATGTAAGGCTATATCCTTGCCTTTTTTTTTTTTAATTTCGACATTTTTCAAAAATCCTCAAAACGATGAATAAAGGCAAGGCTATAGCCTTACGTTTTTTTTGTTTTGTTTTTTTTGTTTTTTTGTTTTGAAATTTCGACATTTTTTGAAAAACCTCAAAAATCTTCAAAAAGATGCAAAATGGCATGCTGTGCAAGAATGTAAGGCTATAGCCTCGCGTTTTTGCCATTTTTTCATCATTTTTTGAAAATCTTCAAAAATCGTCGAAACGATGAAAAACGGTAAGGCAAGGTTAGCCTTGCGTTTTTTTTTTTTTTTTTTGAAATTTCGACATTTTTCGAAAATCCTCAAAAATCCTCAAAACGATGAAAAACGACATGCTGTGCAAGAATGTAAGGCTATAGCCTTGCGTTTTTGCCATTTTTCATCATTTTTTCGAAAATCTTCAAAAATCGTCGAAACGATGAAAAACGGTAAGGCAAGGTTAGCCTTGCGTTTTTTTTTTTTTTTTTTTTTTTTTTTTCGAAATTTCGACATTTTTCGAAAATCCTCAAAAATCCTCAAAACGATGAAAAACGACATGCTGTGCAAGAATGTAAGGCTATAGCCTTGCGTTTTTGCCATTTTTCATCATTTTTCGAAAATCTTCAAAAATGGTCGAAACGATGAAAAACGGTAAGGCTATAGCCTTGCGTTTTTTCAAAATTTCGTCATTTTTCGAAAATCCTCAAAAATCCTCAAAACGATGAAAAACGACATGCTGTGCAAGAATGTAAGGCTATAGCCTTGCGTTTTTGCCATTTTTCATCATTTTTCGAAAATCTTCAAAAATCGTCGAAACCATGAAAAACGGTAAGGCTATAGCCTTGCCTTTTTTTTTTCGAAATTTCGACATTTTTCGAAAATCCTCAAAAATCCTCAAAACGATGAAAAACGACATGCTGTGCAAGAATGTAAGGCTATAGCCTTGCGTTTTTGCCATTTTTCATCATTTTTCAAAAATCTTCAAAAATCGTCGAAACCATGAAAAACGGTAAGGCTATAGCCTTGCCTTTTTTTTTTCAAAATTTCGACATTTTTCGAAAATCCTCAAAAATCCTCAGAACGATGAAAAACGACATGCTGTGCAAGAATGTAAGGCTATAGCCTTGCGTTTTTGCCATTTTTCATCATTTTTCAAAAATCTTCAAAAATCGTCAAAACCTGAAAAACGGTAAGGCTATAGCCTTGCGTTTTTTCGAAATTTCGACATTTTTCGAAAACCCTCAAAAATCCTCAAAACGATGAAAAACGACATGCTGTGCAAGAATGTAAGGCTATAGCCTTGCGTCTTTGCCATTTATAATTATTTTTCGAAAATCATCAAAAATCGTCGAAATGATGAAAAACGGTAAGGCTATAGCCTTGCGTTTTGTCGAAATTTTGACATTTTTCGAAATTCCTCAAAAATCCTCAAAACGATGATGAAAAAAACGACATGCTGTGCAAGAATGTAACGCTATAGCCTTGCGTTTTTGCCATTTTCATGATTTCTCGAAAAATCTTCAAAATGGTCGAAACGATGAAAGGTAATGCTATAGCCTTGCCTTTTTTTCAAAATTTCGACATTTTTCGAAAACCCTCAAAAATCCTCAGAACGATGATGAAAAACGACATGCTGTGCAAGAATGTAAGGCTATAGCCTTGCGTTTTTGCCATTTTTCATCATTTTTCAAAAATCTTCAAAAATCGTCGAAACCATGAAAAACGGTTAAGGCTATAGCCTTGCCTTTTTTTTTTTCAAAATTTCGACATTTTTCGAAAATCCTCAAAAATCCTCAGAACGATGAAAAACGACATGCTGTGCAAGAATGTAAGGCTATAGCCTTGCGTTTTTGCCATTTTTCATCATTTTTCAAAAATCTTCAAAAATCGTCGAAACCATGAAAAACGGTAAGGCTATAGCCTTGCCTTTTTTTCGAAATTTCGACATTTTTCGAAAATCCTCAAAAATCCTCAAAACGATGAAAAACGACATGCTGTGCAAGAATGTAAGGCTATAGCCTTGCGTCTTTGCCATTTATAATTATTTTTCGAAAATCATCAAAAATCGTCGAAATGATGAAAAACGGTAAGGCTATAGCCTTGCGTTTTGTCGAAATTTTGACATTTTTCGAAATTCCTCAAAAATCCTCAAAACGATGAAAAACGACATGCTGTGCAAGAATGTAACGCTATAGCCTTGCGTTTTTGCCATTTTCATGATTTCTCGAAAATCTTCAAAAATGGTCGAAACGATGAAAGGTAAGGCTATAGCCTTGCCTTTTTTCCTAAATTTCGACATTTTTCGAAAACCCTCAAAAATCCTCAGAACGATGAAAAACGACACATGCTGTGCAAGAATGTAAGGATATAGCCTTGCATTTTTGCCATTTTTCATCATTTTTCGAAAATCTTCAAAAATCGTCGAAACCATGAAAAACAGTAAGGCTATAGCCTTGCCTTTTTTTTTTTTTTTGAAATTTCGACATTTTTCGAAAATCCTCAAAAATCCTCAAAACGATGAAAAACGACATGCTGTGCAAGAATGTAAGTCTATAGCTTGCGTTTTTGCCATTTTTCATCATTTTTTCAAAAATCTTCAAAAATCGTCGAAACCATGAAAAACGGTAAGGCTATAGCCTTTCCTTTTTTTCCAAAATTTCGACATTTTTTTCGAAAATCCTCAAAAATCCTCAGAACGATGAAAAAACGACATGCTGTGCAAGAATGTAAGGCTATAGCCTTGCGTTTTTGCCATTTTTCATCATTTTACAAAAATCTTCAAAAATCGTCGAAACCATGAAAAACGGTAAGGCTATAGCCTTGCGTTTTTTCGAAATTTCGACATTTTTCGAAAACCCTCAAAAATCCTCAAAACGATGAAAAACGACATGCTGTGCAAGAATGTAAGGCTATAGCCTTGCGTCTTTGCCATTTATAATTATTTTTCGAAAATCATCAAAAATCGTCGAATGATGAAAAACGGTAAGGCTATAGCCTTGCGTTTTGTCGAAAATTTTGACATTTTTCGAAATTCCTCAAAAATCCTCAAAACGATGAAAAACGACATGCTGTGTAAGAATGTAACGCTATAGCCTTGCGTTTTTGCCATTTTCATGATTTCTCGAAAATCTTCAAAAATGGTCGAAACGATGAAAGGTAAGGCTATAGCCTTGCCTTTTTTTCTAAATTTCGACATTTTTCGAAAACCCTCAAAAATCCTCAGAACGATGAAAAACGACATGCTGTGCAAGAATGTAAGGCTATAGCCTTGCGTTTTTGCCATTTTTCATCATTTTTCAAAAATCTTCAAAAATCGTCGAAACCATGAAAAACGGTAAGGCTATAGCCTTGCCTTTTTTTCAAAATTTCGACATTTTTCGAAAATCCTCAAAAATCCTCAGAACGATGAAAAACGACATGCTGTGCAAGAATGTAAGGCTATAGCCTTGCGTTTTTGCCATTTTTCATCATTTTTCAAAAATCTTCAAAAATCGTCAAAACCATGAAAATAAACGGTAAGGCTATAGCCTAGCGTTTTTTCGAAATTTCGACATTTTTCGAAAACCCTCAAAAATTCCTCAAAACGATGAAAAACGACATGCTGTGCAAGAATGTAAGGCTATTTAGCCTTGCGTCTTCATTT